>JBAMNC010001694.1:0-434920 GCA_037902135.1 Cetoscarus ocellatus | reverse complement strand
CTATGGATGTGCCTGTGTGTGTAATCAAACTGGCTACCAGGATGTAATTTCTGTTCTTTATATTGGCCTTTTGGAGCAATTTGGAGAAAAGAAAATGTCCAAGAGCACATGTAAACATGAAGTTTTGGGGGATCTCTTTAATGAATGGACAACACTGTGGAGTCTTGTAAAAGCTGACTTCCTTCATTGTGTGTGCGAGCAAAGAGCCCCGAGTCTTCTGTGGCCAATTAAAGCCCTCAGAAAGGCTTTAATTGAAGCAGATTTGTCAACTGCACATCCATGATGTGAATCCACCACTTACCACATCCCAAAGGTTCTTTCTTGGACCTGATGACTGCGAGGCCACAGGTACTGTACAACAGACTCATTTGCATGTTCAAGTAACCAGTTTGAGATGATCTGAACCTTGTGACAAGACAGTTTATCCTGCTTTAAGTAGCCATCAGAAGATGACTGTAGCCATTGAGTGTATTTGCTTATGACCTCTTTTTTGTTTTCACAGAGTGATATCAACCTGCCTGTTTTTTGTCCCAACATGCTTCTTCACTTCCACGTTTAGAGCCCTTATCATGTTTGATGTCTTCTTGCATAAGAAGATCCCACAGGACTACTGCTATTCAGAGGGATCCTCTGCAATGCACCAAGTGTTCACTAAAGTCACAGTACGACCCTTTATATGCATTTTCTGTCAGAAGTACCTGTAAACAGCTCACATTTTATTAAGATTTCATGCGAGTTTTCAGATTTAAACCTGGAATTCTATGTATGAAAAATCTGTAACAACATTGTAATCCCACAAGCTGCCAGGCAACCGTGTTGATTTAGTTGGTTGAACGAGGCTCTTTAATATGTACTAATCTTATTACAGGATCTGTTTATAATTAAATCTCTGCCTCTGTGAAATTGAGTTAACAATAAAACCTGCAAGTCATGCAGCTTGTGTTTTGTTTGCTTTACAGTAAGCTCTGATTGGCAGAAACTTCCTCGTGTTTACTTTGGCTGTTGTCTCTCTCCACCCCCTTTTAAACGCCATACTTACACACTAACCAGCAGCCATTGTAAAGTGAGTGATGGCGTGCAAAGCCAGACCTGTGATGAAACATGGCCCTCTTCTTTTGGAGGGGAGATAACATCAACCAATGATATAACCACTGGAATTTTGACCTCAGTTCCAGTTTGCCTTACCTTAGAGGAACAAATACGACGATATCTGTGTGCATATTGATAAAAGCTTGGTCAAATAATTTCAGAGCAAGGAAGGTGTTGCAGGAACATAAAGAAGAAAGAACCATTAATAATATCAAGAACCAGATTTTATCATGCTGAAATAAAGTCCCCTGTTTTTTGTTTTTTAAATTCTTTGAAATACTGGAGCAATGTCAGGGTATAAAATAAAAATTTGTTTAAAAGGGTTTTTCCAGTTTTTATCTTTTCATTAATAGTCCCTGATGTTGACCTGCTTTAGTGTACTGTTCAATAGGTTAAAAACGGTGCTGCAAGGTAACCTTGATTTAGTATGCATTTGGTTATACCATCAAGTAGACTGAGCAAAACACTTCAGACATTTAGATGTATTTTTACCTCCGCCAAGGAGGTTATGTTTTTGCCAGCAATCATCTGTCTGTCTGTCTGTTCGTTTGTTTGTTTGTTTGTGTTTAAAATAACTGGAAAAGTTCTGAATGGATTTGGATGAAATTTTCAGGAATTGTTGGAAATGGGATATGGAAGAACTGATTAAATTTTGGGACTGATCCGGATCACCTTGGTGGAGGTCTGTGCTGTCTGAGTGCTTTTCTAGTTTTAAAATCTTTTTTTGCCCTAAATTCTTAAGAATTACTCATACACATATAACACCCTTAATGTGTAAACCAAAACTATTGCCACATCTGTCATACAAGATAGGGCTTCCTTTTCTTCCACCTTGAGGTGTCTATTCTCATCTAAATTTCATTTAAAATCATGTGACTGGAGGAGCTCTTGGGAAAAACCTGTTATAATTGGAAATCTCTGTTATTCTAACACTACATCTTAGAGACAAGAAATAACTGAAATTGAAATAAATCAGTTTTTTCAGTAACTACTTAATAAAGTAAAATGGACAAAGACAGGGTATTTTATTGTTATGTAAGGCAAAAATGCAGTTTACCTGCATTTTCACTGTTACACTTTTTGTTATTTCTACAGTTATTTACTACGGAAGAGGACTAGAGCTACTGAAAGTGGCTCTAGTCCTCTTCTGTAACTCACCACACAACATAAATTAATGTAATTTCTCCTTGTAGTAAACATCCATAATTTCGGTTGTTCCAAAGAAATTTTCAATTGTATCTGTCGGCAAGCTGAACACATTACACCGAGTTAAGGAGATAGCCCCACTCTTTCATTGAATGATATCTGAAATACAACAGAACTCCAGACTCCCACCCAACATGAGCACCAGCATCAATCTCACTCCTCAAACTGAACAAAGGCCCCGCCACCCTGAATTCAAGTCACCGCCCCCATTTCACTCCTCAATGTTGACATAAAGTAATAACCAAAACACTCGCTCACAGATAAGAAAAAAGTATTCCTTCCTTAATTCACTCAGACCAAACGGATTTATCAAAGGTAAAAAGTCATCCAACAACACACATTGACTTTTCAATTGAATGCACTATTCAGCCCCACATCAGCAGAAATGCATCATAGCCACGGTAGATGCAGAGAAAGCCTTTGACAGAGTAAACTGGTCATTCCTCATTAACATACTCCACAGATTTGGCTTTGGGGAATCATTTATTATCTGGATCAAAACCCTTCACACCTCACCTACAGCCACTGTCATTACTGACAGACTAACTAAACAAAGCTTCACACTGCACAGGGATCAGGCAAGGCTGCCCACTCACCCCCTTTCTGTTCACCATCTTCATAAAACCCTGAGCATCAGCCACCTGCCAGAACCCCCAGAACAGGAATCCAAACCCCCAACATGCACCACAAAATCAGTCCCTAAGCAGGTGACATATAACTATGTATTCAGAATCAATCAAGAGTTCAACTAAAGGTTCTTGCAGCTCAGTAAACAACAAGACCCCAAGATGACAAAGGTCAGACTGAAGGCAGAAGTTTCAACCGAGCTTGCTGTTCAGTAAACCACAGAGCCACAGGATGTGAAACTGAGAAAGCAGCCCCAGCTCTCTGAAGCTGCACTTTTACTGACTTATGGCATATTTGACTTGTTGAACTAACATGATTGAACTGAACTTTTAAATGATATATTTGAATAACTGTTGGCAAAAAATGATATCTTCTGGATAAATGTTAGCATTAACTCATTGAAATATCTGGCACTTTCACTATCCATTTTAGGCAAAATAGCAACAGTAAAAATGACAGACCTCCCCAAAATCAACTCTCTCCTCACAATGATCCCAACCCACCCACTTCTAACCTGCTTTAAATCTCTAGATTCAGCCATCACCAAATTTTACGTGAAAAATAAACCCCCAAGAATTAAACTGGCCTCTCTTCAAAAAGCCAAAATATTAGGCGGACTTAATGCACCAAATTCCCTCGCAAATCAGCTTCAGTGTATTTAAAGAAGGCCTACCCAACTCAGATAACACATAATTAGACATAGAACAAGCAGTTAGCAAAGATATTCCTACCTAAGATTTACCATTTAGCAGCCAAACCATAAAACAACCAACACCCATGTTTCCAAAGTCCCACAATATCATCTCCTCTGACAGCCTGGTGGAAACTCCACAAAGTGACTAACTCCACTTTTGCACCCTCACTCTTCACTCTGATCTGGCACAACCCCGACTTCATCAGCAATAAAAAAAAACATTAAACCTAAATGCATGGATAGATAAAGGAGTCAGTCCCCTCGGACACATCTTCCACAACAATACCCTCGTTTAATTCCCCTCCTGGTCCAGAAGTTCAGCATCCAGAACAATCAATGTTTGGAATATTCACAAGTTACATCAGCCTTTCAATCAAAACTGAAAAACAAAAAAACAACCTAGACCTCCCCCTTCAGCTTCTGTATTCATTAACATCTCCCCAAAAGAACTTCATTCAAAAATATACAAATTATTGTCTCAGACTGATACAGCACTCTCCATACCCTCACATGGAAAACAGACCTCTCCATTGCTCCCAGTGCACACTTCTGGTCCCAAATCTGCAAAAACATCTACTTTATTACAAAAAAGAAGCCAATTTACAGCTCATACAATACAAGATCCTCCATAGAACTCAGATAACTGGTCAAAGAATGCATGAAATGGGAAAATTATCGGAAATCTTTGGAGCCCCTAAAAGGATATTGGCAGAAAAAAATAAATTACACGTTTCTTGTGCGCACGCATGAAATTGTCCCAAATGTCCCATGCACACATGAAATTTTCTCATGCTCACAGGAAACTTTCTCGTGCACATACAAAACTTTCCCTTCTCAATATTCTGCCTGTTAGGGCTCAACGGCTTATGTACAGTCAGCATGTTACCAGAGCGAAGGAATGCTGTGAAAGAAAAGTCAATAACTTGTTCAGGTGGTGTCATGACACTTAACAACAGTACCAATATTAGAGATATTATGGTCATTATCTATTCATTACCATAATTCAGTACAAAAGTAAGAGCTGTAGAGTAAGCTAGAGGCGATATTTAATAATCAGGATGAGTTTGGTGTCACTACAGTTAACCGTTCATAACTTTTGTACAATCATGACCTGCTACCACATTTGATCATTCTTACAACAGACTTTTATCACATCAACAGTTACAGTATAAAATCAACTTCATCCCCATCCCTCGTATTTTCAATCTGCTAGTTTTTCTTTCTATTTTCTTTTTTTCTCCTTCTTTGCCTGACCACCAAATAAGTCATTCATAATTTCTGTTATCTCCCTCCTTTCACCACCATGACAGCTTTACAATCTGTACACACAGGAAATCTGCACACACACACACCTACAACACCCCCCCCACACACACACACACACACACACCCCTACACCCACACCTACACGCACACACACAGAGAGAACAGCATTGGCTCTTTTCTTTCTTCCTCTTTTTATGTATTTATTTTTGGTTTTCCTTTTTCCTCTCTCACCTTCTTTCATTTTTTATATAATAACTATTATTTATTCATAATTATTTTTTTTTCTTTGTTATGTATTATCTATTATCTCCCCCCAAATTATAAAACTGACCTGTTTGTATGTTATGTATGGTCTTTCCCGTCCTGTCCTGTTATTTATCTGTATTGTTTTTGCTTGCAATAAAAAAAAAAAGTTAAAGACATATGGTTGCCACCCAAGAATCTTCACCAGTACTCAAGAAACCAACCCATAGACCATTGCTCCACTGCCTGCACCTGCAAGAAGCCTTGGAAGGTTAATGACGGCATCTTCTTAGTAAGATACTGTGCTAAAATTGAATACAAATTTTAGTGGCTAAACAAAGCATTAAAAGTATAGTCATCAAAACAACATAAGTTGTGCTTGAACTCTAAAGTATTTTATTTGTCCATTATTACGTGTGTCATTGTTTTGTTATCGTGTATCAGACTTAATTTAATTGTAATTAAAATTCAAAAGTTGGAGGAACATTGGTTTGTCTTTAGTGAGTGGTTAGAGTATTTCATTTATATTTTTAACTTTGAGCAAATGAGTCACTCACATCAGCTGATTATGGATAAAAGTAAGCCCAATTAGCAAAACTTCTGTAGGAGTGGGAGTTCATGCTTTATTGAAAGTAGATCTACAGTTTAAACCAGACAAAATGTGTGCTGGTAGGCAAGTCCTTGCACCAGGCTGGTAATCACATCCAAGACAGACTAAAAAAAAATTACATCAGTATAAGACTGGCTGACATACAGGGGCTGTTATTAAAATTGTTGATGGGGACAAGTGATGTTCAAGGATTCAAAGAAATTACTTGTAGTGTCTCACTTGTCCCAACTTTAAGGTTGAAAAGTAAGTTTATGTCATTTACTGTTTTGCTCATTACAACAGAAACAGAGAACCTTAATGTAAAGTCTGCACAGTCAAGGTACACTGAGGTGTAAGGATCTAGTCATTATTCAAAATAATAAACACACTTTGGACTCAGTTTTTTTCAAAAAGGATAATAATAAAAATCATTATTTCTCTTCAGCCCACAACCACATGACCTGGTACTAGTCTGCAGCCCGGCGGTTGGGGACCTCTGCATTAGACATCGTGAAAATTGGAATATGAAAACTGCAAAAAACAAACAAAAAAAAACTATAACCACACAGGCCAGATTCTATTACATTTCAGACATTATATTGGGCTGTGGAGACGGGCCAAGAGTTTGAGCCCCTTTCCACGGATGGTTCTTTTACACATTCACTCCACGGCCATTTTCTGCTTAAGCTTGAATCCCCCCCTCACCCCATGCCATCCTGCATTCACATTACTCCACCAAAACTGGGCTTGAACACAACTATGATACATGATGCATGCAGTTTACTACAAGACACAAGGCTGTCAGACCAAAGCAACACAAATATACAGATAAAACCACAATTTTTGAGGCTTTATCTGTATATTTGGAGCAGAAAGACAGACAGTCATTAAAATGAAATAAACATGAAAAATGAAAAGAACATCACTTCTGTAAATATGCCTATTAAGACGTTGTTTTCAGAGGACCTCTGCTTACTGGGGCATCAGTGGCTCGATCTGATAGTGTGCTCTGTCAGTGACTGGTAGGTTGCAGGTTTGAGCCCAACTGCATCTGTCACATGGCGATGTGTTATTGGGCAAGACACTTAACCCAAAGTTGCTCTCGCTGCTGCCTTAGTGGTGTGTAAATGGGCACAAAAGGGTGTGGATGTGTTAGGTGATACTGATGTCTAATCTCATACAGAAACTCTATAGCCATCAGTGAGTGAATGGGTGTGAATGAATAGAAGTGATCTGCAGTGAAAAGCTGCTTTGAGTTTTCAGAAACATTAAAAACAACACATTTTCAGCTCAAGTCCATTTACCATTTGCTGAATTAATGTTGTTTTTTTGCCCTGGATATTTTATTAGAAATACAAAGAACTTCTGCTATTGTTGCAAATTAACTGAGAGCTGAGGAGCTTTTACTCTAAAGGTTGCCTGTGCTTATGTTTGTGCATGAGCAAGTGAGCTGTGCTGAGGCACATCTCCACGTCCTTTTTATCTCCCCTCGTGCCACAGAACTCATTTTTTCAAGCCCTACTATTATTTCAGTGATAGACATTGCAATTGTTGTTGATCATTAATTGCAATCAGAGCAGGAGAACAAACAGCTGCTCAGTGAGAGTCACTGCCCTGGTCATGTCTGTGTCACTATCCTGTCTTCATAAGATAAAACCTGAAAGGACATACAAAGGACACTGTCCCCCACTCTTAACCAGAAGACATCAGACAATGTAGCTCAAACCAACCATCTTTGTCTGATGTTCAAACAATCAGGTATGTAATGGCACTTGAAGCATTTTGATAATGAATCACTTAAATTACCCTGTCAAGGTAATAGTAATAGGGGAAGCTAATATACATTTAATAAAAGAGTAGAAAACAAGAGACACAGGCATCATTTATTTGTAGCAGCTATTTATCATTCTTGTCTCCTTATCAATCCTAGAACAAAGGCTAGTTACACTTCTTTTTAAAGCCTTGTTCTTAGCTTATCTCATACTGATACGAAAACCTTCCAATCAGTCTTATTTGTGATAAAGTACCATCCTCCAGGTCCTTATTCTAAATTCTTATCAGAATTCTCTCTGTTTACTGTATATCAAACTTAGTCCTTAGCACTGACAAAATGTTTATTGTAGGTGATGTTAATATCCATGCTGACAAAGAAAGTTGCTAGAACTCTGTGCAGCCTCTGACACCATAGATCATCACATTCTGCTACAGAGATAAGAAGAATTACTTGGGATTACAGGGACTGTTTCAAATTAGTTCAAGTCCTCATTACCCCCGCCAAGGAGGTTAAGTTTTTGCTGGCGTTGGTTAGTCTGTTTGTCTGTTTGTTTGTGTTCAAGGTTCAAGGTCATTGTGCTGACACCTTAGAGGAACCTTTTCTAATGATATAACTGCGGCAGACAGCATTAGCCTGGCACCCAGCACAACTGTTTGAAATCTTGGGTTTCTGTTTGATCAGGATTTATCCTTCAACTCCTACATAAAACAAATTTTAAGAACAGCCTATTTCGAGTTCATAACATTGCTAAAGTCAGGCCTGTCCTGTCTCAGAGTGATGCTAAAAAGCTAGTCCATGCTTTTGTTACCTCTAGACTGGATTATTGTAATTCTCTTTTATCTGGGTGTCCCAGCAAGTTGCCGAAGACTTTCAGCTGGTTCAAAATGCTGCAACATGTGTACTGACTAGAACCAGGAGAAGAGACCACATTACTCCTGTATTAGCTTCCCATAAAATATATAACAGAATTCAAGATTGTTCTTCTCACCTATAAAGCTCTCAGTGGACAGGCACCAGTTTATCTCAAAGAACTTGTAGTATTGTACAACCCCTGTAGAATGTTACACTCCCAAAGTGCTGGCCTGTTGATGGGACCATCAGTCTCTAAAGGTGGCATGGGAGGTAGAGCCTTCAGTTATCAAGCTCCTCTTCTTGGGAATCATTTACCGACCATGGTTCAGGAGGCAGACCCCCTCTCTACCTTTAAGGTCAGACTTAAAACATTCCTTTTAGATAAAGCTTTCAGTTGGGGACCAACTCAGGCCTGGACTTGCTCATAGTTAAGCTGCAGTAGTTTCAGACTGTCAGGGGATTTGGCACACTGAGCTCCTCCCTCTCTCTCTCAAACACTCTCTCTCCATCCTCTCTCTATGTCTCTTTGCCCTTTTAGAATAGAATAGAATAGAAATAGAATAGAATGAACCTTTATTCGTCCCACACGGGGAAATTTGCAGTGTTACAGCAGCAAAGGGGACAGCGTTGACAAAGAATAAGTATAAAATGGTATAAAAAATAGCATGAAAAATAGTATTTACATTATTCTACCAGTATAAATATAAAAAAGGGCTTGAATATAGAAACTAAAAAGCAAATCCTATAAGGATTATTTACACATTCACCAAGTAATTGCAGATGAATGTAAGTGATTGCACATGGATGAATTGCACATTGTCAATAGAGTTAGCACAGTAATTGTACATTGTAATTGCACGTTGTTCGATAATTGCTCAGTTTATGGTGACTGGGAGCAGTGCTGGTTGTAAAGTCTAACAGCAGCAGGCAGGAAAGACCTGCGGTAACGCTCCTCACGCACTTCGGGTGATGCAGCCTGTCACTGAAGGAGCTGCACAGGGCTGTCAGAGTGTCCTGCAGGGGGTGGGAGTCCCTCTCCAGCATGGATGCCAGCTTCACCAGCATCCTCCTTTGTCCCACCACCTGCACTGAGTCCAGGGGGCACCCCAGGACTGAGCTGGCCTTCCTGATCAGTCTGTCCAGTCTGTTCCTGTCTGCAGCCGAGGTGCTGCTGCCCCAGCAGACCACACCATAAAAGATGGCTGATGCCACCACAGAGTCAAAAAAGGTCCTCAGGAGAGCTCCCTGCACTCCAAAAGACCTCAGTCTCCTCAGCAGGTACAGTCTGCTCTGGCCCTTCCTGTAGAGAGCACTCATGTGGTCAGACCAGTCCAGTTTATTGTTTAGGTGAACACCCAGGTATTTGTAGGAGTCCACAATCTCAATGTCCAAGCCCTGGATGTTCATCTGTGTTAGGTGGGGGGGGTCTATGCCTACGGAAGTCCACCACCAGTTCCTTGGTCTTCCCGTGTTAAACTGGAGGTGGTTCCGTTGGCACCAGTCCACAAAGTCCTGGGTCAGTCCTCTGTACTCCCGGTCATCGTCCTCGGTGATGAGGCCGACAATCGCAGAGTCGTCAGAGAACTTCTGCAGGTGGCAGCTGTCTGACCTGTACATGAAGTCCGCCTGTGTACAGGGTGAAGAGGAACGGAGCCAGCACCGTTCCCTGTGGGGCCCTCTGTACTGCAGACCACCATGTCAGATACACAGCCCCGTGCCCTCACATACTGTGGTCGGTTTGTGAGGTAATCCTGGATACTGTGGTCGGTTTGTGAGGTAATCCTGGAGCAGGAGCTGCTGTAACCGGCTGCCACTCGAGCAGCGCCGGAAGCGGAAGTTTATATTTGCTCTTTGACTCCTCTCTGGTTCTTGTTCTGTAGGCAGCCTGGGATGCTTGCTGTGGACAGCCTGCTGATGTGGACCTACACAGTTTCAACCACTACAGTTACAAATGCTTGGCCTTTCCTTTAGCCCCACACATTATCATTACAATTCCTGATATTAACTTCAGAGTGATCAACAAAGGTAAAAATACATGGTAGTTCCTGCAAAAGCACACACATAATAGTATGGCCTTGAAAAACAGTCATGATAATCTGGTGCCATGGACCTGCTTGACTCCAAGTGCTCTGTCCTGCATCAACCATCAACAGAAATTACATAATTTAACCTCAGATGTCTGAGGTTCACGGTCCAGGTGAACCTCAGACATCTTCTTAACAGAAATTCATACTTTCAGACCAGTTAAACCCAATTTAATGGAAGTTCATCCAGATGCTGCTATATAAATCAACATCATTCCTCTCCAGTTCATAATCATTATAGATGTTAATGTTAATATAAGAATGACCTCTCCGTCCACAATTGTTAATGATTATACCTCCGTAATAAATACATTTACAACCATATAGACATGAGGACCCTCACATTTCTAGGAGCTAATCTCTAACAAACCTCTATTCAGCAGAACCCTATATATATATATATATACTGTCAGGGTACGACCCTAGTGTTTTTAATGTTGGACCCAAAAGCTCAAAGGATGAAGCAGGAGGAAAAGTTGAACAGGTTTTATTGTAGACGGGCTCCGGAGCACAAACACAGGTAAGTGAAACAGTGACAAAAGGGCAGCGGTGGTGAGGGCTCGTGGAGACCTGGAAAAGGGAGCAGAGACAAAGGATTAGTATCCAGTAACACAAAAACACAGAGAAACAGCAAGGCCTTGAAAGGCATAAGTACGCCCCTGGACGGGGAGAGAAGGCTGAGAGTCGAAACAGCGAGAGCTGCAGAGCAGAGAGACGAGTCTAGCACAAACCGAGGGTAAGTGTGCAATTCTCCAGCGACAAGAGCTTCACAGGAGCCGTCTTAAATGGAGGAGTTGATGAGTGAACAGGAAACAGGTGCTGCAGCTGCCGAGCGGTGGACTCCGCCCATGCAGGGAAAGGTGAGAGGGAGGGGGAGAGCAGACTGCTGAGGATTCACTGAATCCTCACAGTACCCCCCCCTCAACGGACGTCTCCAGACGTCCTCCCAGGCTTCTCAGGGTGCCTCGCATAGAAGTCTCAGGAGGGCATCGTCCAGGATGAGCCTTCTGGAGATCCATGACAGCTCCTCTGGTCCATACCCCTCCCAGTCGACCAGGTACTGAAAACCACGTCCCCTGGGTCTGACGTCCAAGATTTTTGATACGATGAATGCTGGATGGTCATTGACTAGCGGGGGGCGGTGGAGGGGGCTCGGTCGGAGGGCTCAGGTCACTTGAGGCAACAGGTTTCAGGAGGGAGACGTGGAACGTGGGATGGATCTTCATGGATGCAGGTAACCTGAGTCTCACAGCGGAGTCGTTAATAACCTTTACAACAGGGAAAGGACCAACAAAATGAGGAGCAAGCTTACTTGAGTCCACCTGGAGCGGCAGATCCCGGGAGGACAGCCAGATCATCTGACCGGGTTGATAGGCGGGCGCCGGAGAGCGATGGAGGTCAGCATTCTGCTTGTTCTGTTCAGATGAAGAGGTGAGCGCTGAATGGGCCCTCCTCCAAACCTCCTTCATGCGTCGGATGTGAGCCCCCACAGATGGGACCGAGACTTCAGCTTCCTGCTCAGAGAAAAGGGGAGGTTGGCAACCATAACACGCCTGGAAAGGGGACATACCCGTGGCAGAGCTTGGTGAGTGAGTTGTGGGCGTATTCCACCCAGGGAAGGTGGTCGCTCCAGGACACAGGATGATGCGCTGCCACGCAGCGGAGGGCACTCTCCACATCCTGGTTAGCCCGCTCAGTCTGGCCATTGGTCTGAGGGTGGTAACCAGAGGACAAGCTGGCTGCTGCGCCCAAAGCACGACAGAACTCCTTCCAAACGTGGGATGAGAACTGTGGACCTCTATCAGAGACAATGTCTGCAGGTATGCCATGTAGTTTGAAAACATGCGTAATGAGGAGGTTAGCAGTCTGCAGAGCTGAGGGCAGCTCAGCCAGAGGGATGTAGTGCACCATCTTCGAAAATCTGTCCACCACCGTGAGAATGACTGTGTTACCTTGGGAGGGAGGGAGCCCAGTGATGAAGTCAACGGCGATGTGGGACCACTGTTGGACAAGAGAAAGAGTTCTGTTAGCGCCAGGATGACAAGCCAGTTTAGAAGAGTGCCCCCACACCAACACCTCTGATCTCATGTCCTCAGACACGAACAACCGATTAGGAGGACCATTGCCAGGATCAGGGTGACGGCTCAGAGCCTCCTTGACTCTGTCCTCGATTTCCCACTGAGCAGCTCCAACAAAACAGGTGGGGGACAGAATGGGTGAGGCATCAGGAGGTTCAGGGCAGAAAGGAGAAAAGACCCGAGAGAGAGCATCTGGTTTAGCGTTCTTAGAACCAGGGCGAAAAGACAGGGAAAAATTGAAACGGCTGAGGAAAAGAGCCCATCGTGCCTGTCGAGGGTTTAACCTCTTAGCTGTCTTCAGGTAAGTCAGGCTCTTGTGATCAGTCCAGATAAGAAAAGGTTTTACAGTACCTTCCAGGCAGTGTCTCCACTCTTGAAGAGCCCCCACCACCGCTAAAAGCTCCCGGTTGCCCACGTCGTAATTCTGCTCAGCGGAGGAAAGGCGACGTGAAAAAAAAGCACATGGATGGAGCTTTTGGGTCTGGTGGTCCCGTTGGGATGGCATGGCGCCAATGCCAGAGTCGGAGGCGTCCACCTCCACCACAAACTGACGAGTTGGATCTGGATGAAGGAGTAAAGGAGCAGATGAGAACAGTTCTTTGAGTGCAGAAAAAACCTCTTTAGACCAGACAAAGGGGAGGTTAATGGAGGTGAGTTTAGTGAGAGGGGCTGCCACCTTGCTGAAATTTCTGATGAAACGACGGTAATAGTTGGCAAACCCGAGGAACCATTGGAGTTCCTTAAGGGAAGAGGGTGTGGGCCAGTTTACCACTGCCTGAATCTTGCCCAGGGTCAGGGCGCAACTGTCCAGCCTCCACTATATACCCCAGGAAACTCACAGTCTTGGAGGAGAATTCACACTTTTCAGGCTTCACGAACAGACGATTCTCCAGTAGACGTTGAAGCACCAGACGGACGTGTTGGTGATGTTCCTCAAGGTTTCTGGAGAAGATTAGAATGTCATCCAAGTAGATAAACACAAATCTGTTGAGCATGTCTCTGAAGATGTCCGTCATGAAAGTCTGAAAAACTGCGGGGGCGTTAGTGAGGCCAAAAGGCATGACCAGGTATTCAAAGTGGCCCAAGGGAGTGTTGAAGGCAGTCTTCCATTCATCCCCCTCCTTGATCCTGATCAGATAAGCGTTCCTTAAGTCTAGCTTGGTAAATACCTGAGCTTGACAAAGGGGGTCAAATGAAGGATCTATCAACGGAAGAGGGGACTTGTCTTTAATAGTGATCTCATTAAGGCCACGAAAATCAATGCATGGCCGAAGGGAAGAGTCTTTCTTCTCAACGAAGAAAAAACCTGCACCAATAGGGGAAGAGGAGGGACGAATAAGACCAGTAGCTAAAGATTCGGTAATGTAGGTCTCCATGGCCTCTTTTTCGGGACGTGAGAGGTTGTATAGCCTACTGGAAGGTAAGGGGGCGCCAGGGAGGAAGTTGATGGCGCAGTCATATGGTCTATGAGGGGGTAACTCACGGGCCAAATCTTTGCTGAACACTGGGGCCAAGTCATGGTAGGTAGGAGGTACAGGAGGTAAGAGATAAATCTGGAGCTGGAGGGGGAGACTTAACCAGGACGGAGGACTGAGGAGAGGCAGAGCGTAAACAGTTGGAGTAGCAGTGAGCACTCCAGCTAACAATGGAGAGGGTAGACCAATTAATGTGAGGACTGTGGACCTGAAACCAAGGGAGACCTAAAATGAGGGGAGAGTGAGGTGAAGGGATGACGAAAAAAGTGATGGTTTCAGAGTGATTTCCTGAAAGCAGGAGAGTGAGAGGGGCGGTGCAACAGGTAACATGAGCTATAATGCGACCATCTAATGCAGTAACCCTTTTAGGATGAGGGAGTGTGGTTACAGGTAAGTTATGGGCCTTAACAAAATCCTCATCTATGAAGTTATCATCTGCACCAGAGTCAAGGAATAGGGAGACCTTAACAGAGTTTTGCGACCACTTAAGCAGTGCTGGAAAACTGGATCTGGAGGAAGAGCTGGGGGAAGAGGAAGTCCGACTCACCACTACGCTCTTCTCTAGGGGTGAGTCCGATCTTTTGGCAGATTGGGGCAGTTTGGTTGAGTGTGTCCTTCCCCTCCGCAGTACAGACAGCGGTGTTCGGCTAATCGTCTTTGGCGCTCCCTGTGACTGAGTCGGGTCTTCCCCAGTTGCATGGGCTCCTCCTCCGCAGCAGGGGGCATTGTGGGAGATGGAGCTGGAAGGACTGGGACAGGAAGTGATGAAGTCTGCTCGTGGCCAGGAGAGGGAGCCAAACGGCGAGCCCTAATAGCCCTTTCTCTGCTCCTCTCTCTCAAACGATTGTCCAATTTGATACATACTGAATAAAGCTCACGAAGACTTTGGGGATCATCCCGGGTTGCCAATTCATCTTTCAACCGATAAACCGAAGTGATAAAAGTGATTCTTGACTGTAGTTTTAACGAAAAGAAATGTCCCAAATCTTTCCAAAAGGTTATGCAAAATGGACATTTATAAAATAAATGGATGATGCTTTCTTGATCTTTTTTACAGAACGTACAGCTGTCATCGATATCAGAAAATCTGGATATGTATACATCAGTAGGATAGATGTTATGTAATAGCTGAAGATGTCTATTATATACTCACACACACACATTAAGATATAACATTTTAAAACAACTTCATAATAATTTTCTGTGTGTTTACCATATGTATGTGTGTGAAATTAATTTTAATTTTGAAATTAAAATTAATTAATTTAATTTCAAATTAATTTTGAAATGAGCAAGGTGAGCAACAGAGATGGACAGACAACAAAAGAGAGCAACAGAGACACAAGGAGAGCTACAACTAAGAGAAAGATAACTGTCCGATAGTAGAGAAATAGTACACCTAAATTTAATTCAATTTATTGAATCACATTAAAAGGAATGTTTGGATGATAATAGAGATGGTTCATTCCATTAAATTCATTCATGTTTATTCATTCAATGAATTAATGCATGTTGACAGAGACATGCAGCAGAAGAGAGAAGCAGAGACAGACAACAGACAGCAGAGGTGAGCAACAGAGAGACAGACAAGGAGAAAGCCACAGAAACACTGGCACTGAGAGGGTTGAAAATGGGAAATTATACATTTGAAAAGTGGCCATTATCAGATTATTTTTATTACATGGTGAAAATTGCTGTAATAGGCTGTGTTTGGAATTTGAACATTAATCTAAAAATAATCACCTGTATCAAATGTGATGAGTACCAGCTCATCCACTGCCACATTAGAAGAGAAAGTATGCCTATAGTGGCCAAAAATGGTCACATCACAACATTAGAAGGAAAATTTGAATGATATAGAAACAGTACACTTAAATTTAATTCAATTAATTAATTCATGTTAAAAGAAAGTTTGGATGGTAGTACATTCAAATTTAATTAATTCCTATTCATTCATGTCAGCAGAGGAGAGCAACAGAGACGTATAGAGGAAAACAGAGAGACAACTGGGGAGAGAAAAGTCATGTAAAAGTGAAGGTGTCATCAATAAAAAGTATAAATTAAAGCGTATGAAATGTGCTTGTGTATTTAGGGGGGCGGGTGGTGAAGTCTACTTTTTAACCCCCCCCCCCCCCCCACAAGGCTGGCTACGGGCCTGTCTATAGTAATGTGCCTTGAAATAACAATTGTTATGAATTGGCACTATACAAAAGAAAGATTGATTGATTGATTCTTGTATTTGACAAGCCAAACATTTCAATCAAGTACAAAAAGGACATAAACACAAGCTTATATGTTATAGCAGCCTTTATTTGGTGAACATTTGTCTTCCAGAGGATGCCTTTTGCTAATTTATTTGCATGTCAAGTACAACACTTTAGGTTCAATGCCTATAATTTTGAATACTCAAGCCATTTCCCATAAAGGGACATTTCATGAGTCATTGCAGTGTCTTATCAAACAGAATTTGCTTTAAAACAAAATTCAGATGCCTGAATTTTTAATTCAGAAACATTATTCTCTCTTCTTCTTCTTTGCACTTTCCTTTCTGCAACATTTGCCAAAGCAGAACAAGCAGCATTTGACTGTCACCCAAATAATAATTACAAGAACCATGATTAAAAAGCCAATTACATCCAAGCCATGGTACTGAATCCAATTTAATTCATGTGCAGCAACCCTTAGGTGTGTGGCTCCTTTGTGTCTCATGACAAATTCAGTCCAGAAAACAGCCAATTCCACAGGCTGAACAGGACGGTCCAGGTGAACCTCAGACAACTTCATCATGTTTTCTTTGTAACTGCATGGGGAGATAGATTATCATCGTTAAAGGGTAGTAGTAGGAGACAATGTTAAACTATAATGATTAAACCAAATAAAAGTCCTTTGGACTAAATGACCCTGCGATCGACTGGCAACCAGTTCAGGCTGTTCATGAATGAGGACTAAATGATTCTTAAAACAGGTCAAACAAATTATAGATGTAGCACTCCTTATTAAGAGTAAATGAGAATTTGTTATGCTTACATGTACAAGCTAATTTTTCATATGAATGTTTTACATATAAATACAACAGGTGTCACTGCCATGTTATAATAAAAGTCATACAAATGGCATTAAGTTCAATAAATGTAATTTTAAGATTTTAAAGATGCATGCAATTCAAATAAAGAAATGTATGATTAGCCTTGTCAGTCTATAATGTTAAGGGCAACTAACTATAACTTGTAAAAAAAATTACACAAAAAGTCTTGTTTAACATTTCTGATGTCTTAACACCCTTTGGTCCTACAGGTCAGAAAATACCTCTTCATGATGGAAAAATGTATATGTATTTATATATCTATATCTATATATCTATATCTATATCTATATCTATCTATATATATCTATATCTATATCTCTCTCTCTCTCTCTCTATATATATATATATATATATGAATGGCAGCTGAAGCAACAGTCTAAGGCTGTAATGTCAGATTTTGTCTATACTACGTGTGAGTCTGAGTTCGAGAGTGTGTGTTATGATGTGGTCTATGAGGGTGTATGTTTTGATGTGTAACTTGAAGAATGACTGTAGTTTTAAATTATGGGTCAAAAATGACCCTAAGGCAATAAGAGTACACTAGATGTGTATGGCATCCATAGAAATATTAAGAAAGGGATTTTTTTTACTTTTCCTAGAGTTGGGGTCTATTTAGGAAAAGTCAGAAAAATTTCAAATGATTAAAATGACATCTACGGGGTTTCTACCCCTGTTGCAAATGATTTTGTGTTCATTTTTGACCCTTAGACAATTTACGGGTTAATAATTTGGCTTAAATTCCATTAATTATTGTGGCTCTGTAAAATACACAAACAATGATAAAGAATGCAATTTCATCAACTCCATAGCCCTCTTTACTGGTTGATGGTATTTAGAGTTTAGTTGAAAGTACATGGGGTGGACAGACTGTGGATCATTGTAAATAATAAAGATTTAAATTGCTATTTTAACAGGGTACTCCATGGAATCTATGATAAATGCTTTTGGTACTGTTAGTGAGTCAATGGGTAAGATCCTGTTGTGTTTGCATTTGTATAGGACAAAAAAAAGTGCCAATTCCAAGCAACTCTGCTGATTGATAGTCAACGGGGATAAATGTGCTGGCAAGTAACAACATAACACTGCACCTAATATCATTGCAAACACAATATGTCCTGAAAAGCACACAAGGGTGTTGCCACAATGGAGTGTCAAAGATTAAAGAATGACCTGTGGAAAAAATAAGCAAGGAAATGCCCGCAGCACTGGTATTGCTAAACATAACATATATACAGTATTTAACATACAGTTATTGTAATTATATATTTTGTTTGTTTATTAGTCAGATATAAGTTATTTTCTTTCAAGTATGATTAGTTTTCATCATAGATGGTCCATATAGTTTTCCAAATTTTAGGTTCTAGGTGTCACATTGGACTTTTTGGGAGCTCTTTGCTGTCTATGGCAGGGTTCTTGTCCCATTTCCTGTTCATATTTGATGGCCATGAATGCAACATACAGTTCTGCAAATGTGTAGTTACTCATTTGTGGACCACGAGGGTTGAAAAGTGCCAAGAGACACTGAGGGTAAAGATGGCTGGAAGTTTGTGACATGCATGTAAAATATTGAGGAGGGTCCTCAGTGTAAATTAAAGGCAATGCAATACTTGATCTTGTCCTGATGTCTTACCTTTTGGTGTGGATGACTTTATTTAATGCAGCCAGCAATTTTTCAGTGGTCACTTCATAAATACCAAGTTTTTCAGCAACACCATGTGCCACCATGTGGTGTACATTGTCACTCTGGTCCCCGAACAGTGGAAACATCAGCATGGGTACAGCATTACAGATGCTCTCATAGATACCATGGGCTCCTCCATGAGTGATGAAGACTTTGGCTTTGGGATGTGCTGAGGAGCACAAGAGCAGCATCATAATAAAAAAGGAATACTCAGCCACAAGCTAATGGAAAGTAAATTTGTTGGAATTGGACTTAATCAGTCTGATAAATTAAGGTTATTTAATTTAATTGGCTTTAATCATGAGACTCATGTATTCTCCACATTAGTATGGATAAGATCTACGTACCAAGTAGGTCATTCTGAGGTAACCATTTCAAAAGTCTGACATTCTTGGGCAAATCTTTTGGTGAGATCCCACTGTATCTCCATAGGACCTGGGACATAAAAAAGCTTTATCATTTTTCATATTTTATGTGTAAGGTTTCTATGTAATCAACAGAGGAGTTGGCTTTCTTTCAATTAGGTAAAGCAGGGAAGAAAGTCCTTCGGTTAAAACTGATAGTGCTTAAACATTACTGCTGAGCCTGGAAAAATCTGTTTGCTGTCCCTGTGTTTCTTAAGAGAAGTCTAACAAAATCTAAGTTATTTCAATGTTGGTTAGACTAACATAGGCTGTTTCATTAAATCAAAGCAAACTAAAGATTTATTGATATTTTTTGTTACCCTTTGAGGTAGTTGTTTAAAAGCGTCAAGGAACTTTTTAGTTGTCTCCTCTGGCATGTTGGACACCATTGAGCCGAAGGTAAAGACAATGAAGCCATCATCTCCAGAACCATCCACAAACTCCATTAAATCCTGTAGGTAAGTTGGAAAAATCCCATCAGTAACATGGAAAAGAGCCTGTAATGTGTCCAGATTTCACATTGCACAGGATTCTAAAGTAACAGACATGCACTCCCACCTGCTTTATCGTACATTCACGTCCATCTAAAACTGTGGTCCATATAATTTTTTTAATATATTGTTTGCAATAACTTCATTGGCTTTTGGTATTCAAGAATTGTATCAGTCAGTAGTTAACAGTAAAAAAAAAATCAATTCTGAAGGGTTCTGCTGTAAGAAAAGTATTAGTCCTGTGTAGTCCTTGAAAAGTACCAGTGCATTCTGGCGCAAAAGGGAAAACTCACAAAAGTCTATTACAAAGAAATTCATTATGCCACATTTTGCCAGTCACCCTCTGCACACCGTCATCAGCAACCAGAGGAGCCTGTTCAGCCCCAGACTGCTCCTTCAAGGTCACGACCAACAGACTGAGAAACTCTTTTGTCCCTCAGACCATCAGACTGTACAGCTCCTCACTGAGGAGGAGGAGGAGTAACAGGAAGACTGAGGACGGGAAGAGCAGTAGCCATCCAGTAACCATATTTTCATTTTTTTATTTATATTTTTGCTGATATCTATCTTTTTTTATATAGCTTTTTATCTATTTTTCAACCTGCTACTGGAATCCTAATTTCCCTGAAGGAGTTTCCCAAAGGGTTAATAGAGTTCTATCTAATCTAATCTAATCTAATCTAATCTAATCTAATTAAATAGTCGTTTGAGTCTTAATGTAGTTTACAAAAGAAGACTGTCACTGTCTTTCAGTCCACTGTTATACACGGGTATTTCAGAAATAACATTAAGTATGCTATTTATGTGAAAGCATTTGTAAACAGTTGGGAAATGTCACTGATGATGAGAAAAGAGTTAAGATGCTATAATGCTAATTGTTACTAAAATATACTCCTACAGATCCCTTTACTGCTGTTTGTTGACTAATTATTGTTAGAGCGCCTGAGGGGTTTATACAAATTCACTTGTAAATCAAAACTTTGCCTATCAGAATCATTTTGATTTTTTCATGTAAAATTCTAATTCAAATATGATTTGCCATTATTTGTAAATATTGTATCTACTCCTTCACTCACACACAATGAAGGCAAACGGAGGATATTGAATAATTATAGTAAAATCAGCACATGTGTGCCTGCTCTTATTCTTACTCAAGACAAAACAAGAATGTGAGATTTGTCTCAAATGAGATACTCATTTACTCACCGCTGGAAGAGGAGCCTTCTTTGCACAATTGATACCCCCAATAAAAACCATGTTTGGCATGATAGGTTTAGGCCATTCAAATGTAAAATCATATCTTAGAAGCCATATAGCACCATGACCAATGAGTTCCTTGTAGGTCATCCTCTCCTCTAAATGCCTGCTTACTAGATCATCAAAGTGGCTGTAGATTACATTGCACATGTAGGATTCCACAAAAGACATGACCATGTTTTTGACTCTTTGCGGGAATGTCATGATGTTTGAATTGCCAGAGAAGGCCACAGGAACATAAGAGGGAGGAGAGGGGCATTGGTTAGCCTTTGTATCCAGCTCACATGGAAGTCCACGCAGGAAATACACAGCTGGGATGGAGAGGAGATGAGACAGGATAGAGCCACAGGGAAGGAAGGGATCAGTTAGCACAACATCAAACCCCCTTTCTCTCAGCTGGTCCATCAGAAACTGGTTGTTCAGCAAACTCTCACACCCCCTTACTTGTACTGTGGTAAAGTTTACCAAACGCTGCACATTGACAAACATGTCTGTAATTTTTGGTGGCTTGAGAAAGAGTCCGTCAATTAACTCATCTATTTTTCCATCCAGCTCAGCTTTGGTGAAAGGCACTGGGTAAACCTCAGTCTTGAAGCTCTCAGAGCTCTGGATCAACAGGCTCGTCTCAGGTACCAGCACCAGAACGTCATGCCCCCTTTGGTCGAGCTCTTTCACCAGTATCTTCATGCTCAGCCAGTGGCTTCCATCGACAGGCAAAACCAGCACGTTCCCCCCCTGAACGTGCCCCAGACTGAGGCAGCACAGCACGGACGCCAGCCCCAGAGTAGGAAACCACACCCCACTGCTCATTGCTTCCTTGTTGGTCTGCAGCTTGGCTTACTGTGAGAGCTTGTGGCAGATGTTCTAGAGAAGCGGCTTTATGTGACCTTTATAGGAAGTTGCTGCATTTTTTGTCCAGCTGTTATGCAATCCCGGAAGACAGAGTGGGTGGAGATCCCCACTGCGACTTCTGAGTAGACTTCAGTAGGTTATAACTGTTTTTTGTTTTTCTATCCTGGTTAAGTCATTAAATCATGTTACCTCCTGTTTTCATTTAGCACATTTTAAACAAATGTGAAGGTTTCTCTTTCCAGATTTTTTCACCTTATTCTCATTTTCTGTCACTACTGTAATTTGATACCTGTGTCAGTGGACTCGGAAAGTCAGTGTGACTCTGTGTGTCTACATGGTTTCAGCTCTTAAAGCTTTCGTGTGAACCTTCTCTGTTTACTCTGGCTGTATTGTCTCTCAACCTCCTTAAAAGGAGACACAAGACAGATTAATGGCTCCATTGCGTGTGTCCTCTTCTGACCTTCTTATCACACTCTGTAGTCGAACCCACACACTCACATGCATACACAAACACAAAACAATTAGACGCCAGAGGAATGCAAAACCAACACCCACAAGGCACCAGAGCCCTCCTTTTATAGAAACAATACAGCAACAAAGTGTTGTGTTTTGTAGAATGTGGAATTTGTTTTTATAGTTAAAAGTTGCCCCACCTGAGAGACACCTGAGAGTAGCATTTGAACTGGTTGATAACATGGATAAGTAAGTAGCTCAGTCAAAAATTGATCACTAAATTAGTTGATTGATTAATAAAAGAAAGGGGAAAAATCTCTTGAATGTTTTCAAGAAAAGAGAGGGAAAGAAATAAGCACGCATTTGAAGAGAGGTGTCTTCCATCATGGTATGAGAGGGGCCAAAAGCAGTTATTTGAGGGGAGGAAAAAGAAAGTTTAAAAAAATATCACCTGTGTGATTAAAAAACTTTTATTTCATTTAAATAACATTAACATAACATTAAAAAAGATTTAAGATTCAGTATAATTGTCACTTTTTCAGGAATTTTTTGCAAACATTGGAAATGCTGTACAGCACATCTCAGGTAGCATGTATAGAAGAAAGACAAAGGTTAAAGGGCAAAGGTTAAACTAAAAGAAAGTGAATGTTAAGGCTAAAAATCATGAAATAAGGCTAACTAGGAAAAAATATATCAAATTGAACAAGATATGCAGGTAGCATTGACTTTTATATCCATCTGGTCCTATGAAACAGTTGACAAAAATCTAGATTTTCATAGTAAATATGGATTTAACTGAAAGTAGAGAGAGGAACAAATTAAACATAACTGGTGTTGGTTCAGTTTCCCCATAATTAAATAAATCACTTTTCACTTATTTTTTTCATTAAAAACAGTAAATTAACTTTACGTATAATGTAGTTTCAAATAAATTAATTACTTTTCTTTCAAGGTGGCAGTAGCTGTTTTCCTTTTAAAAAAAACATTAACTTTGGGCTCAGACAGGCTCAAAACAATGCTAACTATGGACAGCAATGTTCCTTGTATCTTTAATGGAAAACTCAAAACAAAAAAGTACTTTGAGTGGCTGAAATTATGAAATCTTATATAGAATTGAGTTGTTACAGTGAATGGAGTAAGACAAATAGGAAATTACAAATCTACAAGTATCTGCTAGTCCAGCCAAGTGCACTGTGCATAGCTGAAGGTAAATTGTTAGTTTATGGGACTTGCAGACATGCATGCAGTCTTTTGCATTTACCATGAGCCTTTTGGAGCTTCATGCTCACATACCCGACACACACATTCACATTTATGTCCATGATAGGTGCCAAAGATATATTTCAATTAACAGAATTTTGTATTTTGTATTTCATAAAGTATTTTCCGTGTCATATGGTATGTATATTTATTTATTTGTTACCTCTACCAAGGAGGTTATGTTTTTGCCGGTGTTTATCTGTTTACCCGTCTGTCTGTCTGTCTGTTTGTTTGTGTTCAAAATATCTTGAAAAGTTCTGAACGGATTTGGATGAAATTTTCAGAAATGTTGAAAATGGGATATGGAAGAACTGATTAAATTTTGGGACTGATCCGGATCACCTTGGCGGAGGTCTGCGCTCTCTGAGTGCTTTTCTAGTTGTTGTGAATTAATGAACATTTTTGTATTTTTTTAAACATCTAATTATCTATATTAGCATCGCATGAAATATTTTCCCATTGCAGGATATTTTTTAATAAAGGGCTTTGTTCCATATTATGGATTTTTTTTTTAATGTATTTGCAGCTCAGAATGTATGTATATTTGCATTTAATGAAAGGTGTTTGAGTTGTTGAAAATAATCTTCTCACTTTAATTTTATCATCAATTTCTTAAACAATTCAATAATCATTTCAAAAATCACTCGGATTAGTGTTTCCTTCATAAAAAAAATAACACTGACATGCTTTCATCTTCCAGTAAAAAGATGGAAGTCTTAAACTTGATTAAATTTATGGGTTTTGGAATATAATTAAAATGTATAATCCAACAAAGTGTATATGACTTTTTCAGTCAATCTTGATTTGTATAGCGCATATTCATAACAAATGTTATCTCAAGACACTTTACAACAGAACAGGCCAAAGCCACAATCTTAATTTTATAGATGTACATTAATGCGTGTATGCATATGTATATAGACATATGTAAAATACCCATACACATATAAACATATTCATACATCCAAACCCACCATATATCCACCATGAGCACTGCACTGGGCCATCCTACAGTAGAGTACCTGTGGGAGGCTTACAGTAACAGTGGCATGAAAAAACCTCTGCTCAGACTCGGGTTGAACAGCCATCCACCAAAGGAAGGAGAGGCAGTGGGCAGAGACAAAAGTACTAAAATAAGAATTAAAGGTAGCAACAAATCAATGGACCAGATCATACATTTCTCAATTAGCCATAAAGAGCATGTTTTTGTTCTGTTGGAGTAAGCTAGAGTACCCAGAGAGAACCCATGTGCACTTGCAAACTCCACTCAGAGAGTCCCGGACTTGGAAGTGAACCAGAAACCCTTTGTTGTGAGGCCACATCACTAACACCAGCACTGCCGTGCAGCCTGAAATAACATTGCATGAAATCATCATTGCCAGTGTAACTAATCTAACTGCTGGTAAAACAGACATGTTTCTATAGCAGCTGCATTAGTTTCAAGGACAAAAACTGCATAAAGACCTGAGAGTTTATATTCAAGGTACACAAATGTCACTCTTACTGACATTCAGTCAAGTGCATAATCGCATTGTCACAACAAGCCGTTGGCTTTATTGTGAAAAAAATGAAAGCCAACCACAAATCTGCTTACATCCAGTGTTAGTAAAACACTGCCTTTAGATAATAGAGGAAAGGGGAAAGGTTTTTAAGTGAACGTTTCCTAAAGTCTGCATTATGTACGTTGAGTTTCAGATATAGTGATACCATAAATACTATGGTTCAAGTTCTCAAAACTTTTTAAGGGCCCCAAGCCTTTTCTATTCATTTGAACACCTACGGTCAGACTTCAGCCATGTTGAAAATGATGCTGTAATAGTTACCTGAAAGAGAGGGAAACAAATCCAGGTCATAGTTATCAAAAGTCTGGTTCAAGAGGCAGCTGGACTGGTTTGGCTTATTGGTGCCATTTTGCATCTTCTCCAATAGGCTTCACAGTTTCTAAGACTGAAGCTGTGTTCACACTGAATGCGACTTTGCGACTGAAATCGCATCGCCCACCCAAGTAGCGTCGCCTGTCCATAAATACCTCATTTTGGTCAGTGTCACGGTCACTCATACCCCTTTCAGACTGGCCAAAAAACCTGTTAAAACCTGGTAACAGTCGGCTCCTGTCAGCAGTTTGAAAGGGTCTAACCGGCATTTCGACCCTCGTCGACTTACCCTGCAAGTGACACCGGTTTTTATCGCCTCCCCTCCAATCGGCTTCAATGGGAACATCTCACCCGGGTCGACCCGCTAATTTACGTTGCGACGTCAACGTAACGTTCCCTCGGCATAATATCACGCTGTCTGTAACTTACATGACTCTTTGGTCAAAGAGATATACTGTATTTCCATTAAGGTTATCTACAAACATTTAAAAAATAATCTGCTTCACAATCCTTTTAAATAACAGCGTTATATTGTTTTTAAAGGTGAAACTGTAGTTGAGTTCAGTTAAGGATATAAGTCATCATAGGTAAAAGGTCACTAAAATAATAGCTCTAGATTTGAAACCCTGTAACTCAGATGATGTTCATAGCTTGTGGTTCTTATATGACTGTGCAATATTCAGTATGTTGGAGTGGTCTTTTCTCAGATTCTTCCACTTACATACATCCAATTAAATGCAGGCAAGCTGCTTATGGGGACAGCTGAAAATCATCTTTGAAATAACACTGGAATCACAGTTAGAATTACTATGCATAAATGTTCCACTTAGACCTGTATTCATGTAACTCTGTCTTAAATAAATTGTGTCATACCCCCCTTGAAATAAGGGACATGATACAAACAAGTTACTGTAGCCTTGCCTTTTGCACAGAATTTGTAGGGTATGCAGTAAAATTCCCTGTGGTTATGTATAAAATTGTGTGGTAATCAATTATTACCATTTTTACTGTAATAATTTTAAAAATGCCAACAGATGGCTCTGTTAAACATAACCTGATCTTAAACAGAAATACATGTCTAAATTATGAATCAAAGGTCAACTTTACAGGGCATTTGTCTCCAGCTCGCTAACACTAATATGCAGACAGCTGAAATCTGAAAGGGGTGTGTGTGTGTGTGTGTGTGTGTGTGTTCGTGATCTCCATATCTAAATGTGACACTTTCAGATAAACCACAGCCTACAATTGTTGTATTGTAAAATGACTTTAATATCACGCAGTCTCCTCAGACATAAGCCAATCACTGGGCTTTGTTAGCCTATGGCCATAAAAGTTAAGCGTGGTCAAAGGTCTCGGTTTATGTGTTCGGAATCTGATCATTTAGATTGCAAGGAACAAAGGTTTATGCATATAAAGAGCCTGCTGGTTAATCGGGTTATTTGTTCACTACTCTGTAAAGTGAAGTGATCGACTGTAACCACATGGTGGAGCCAAGGTCACGCGGACCGCTAAGTTCCTCTTTGACGCTGTCATTTGCACAAGTTTTTACCTTTTACTGTCTGCACCGAGTGGACAGGGCTGATGTCGCAAATGGGTAAATATCTTCCACCTTGTGTTGAACAAAACACAAGGCATGTAACAAAAATGCCCTCCTCAAAAATGCGAGGTGGAAGAAAATTTGTGATATAATATCCGTCAAAAGGTCTGTGGGTTCAAAGTTGAATGACTATCGTATTTTAAGGACTTTTCGAAATGTGTGTAACAGCCATAGCAACGTTTGACCTTGTTAAACTGACAGGGTGCTTTTGTCTTGTTATAAATCCCTCGTCACAAAAAGGCAGGAAAAGAAAACAGAGAAAACGATCTGTTATACAAATGAAACATCCCCGGATGGCTTCAGACGTGCCTGTGTGAGCACAGAAAACTGCCAACAGTGTCAGAAAGCATCTTCGCCTCGGCAGGACCTCGTTCCTCACTCGTTGCGTGGAATCGCACCGACCTTGGGGTCTCTAGTCGCACAGAGGAGGATTTTGCGCACTGAAACAAGTGGGGTTGAAGTGAGCGCACTGCAAGCGAACTAGAGTCTGACTGGACGGGTCCCAGCGCATACGGGCTCACTCGGGCTTCTGTCAGAGCTGAACTATCACTGGACTAATACGAAAAATGAACTCTACCCTTTGAGACGGAAAGTTTGAGGGAATCTTACTGTCTTTACCTGAGGGTAAATAAAACCTTTACTCTAACCTAAAGTGGATCGGACACGAACGATTCCTCCAGGATATCCGATAAGCAGAGATGTTCCATCTGAAATGCGGTAAGAACCTCCCTTTTCTGATATAAAACGACATTTGAGTTTACTAAGGCTTTGTCGAGTTCAGACACGGGCTTTCTGTAACTTAACGTCGGTCGTATATGGAACTTTTTTTCCAGGTGATCTTAGCGATGCTTCAGCGGCGTCTCCGTCTGCCCCTCTCCGTTTGTTCCAGAGAGGATTTACGCGCTGCTCGATCTGAATAATCAGAGAAGTTACTGAAGATGAGAGCTTTGCCAACATTCCTCTTTCTTTTCGTCCTGCACCAGGTGAGATGTGAGCTTATCGAAAATGAGGTTTCAAAGAAGGCTTTCAAAGTTCTAAACCACGGCTTTAGCTGCCTTTGGAAATATTCACAATAACCCTACTGACCCCACGACAAGACGGTCTTTTGTCTTTTCCAGTGACTTCCATTGAAACCCCTATATTTTAGTCAACATTTCCATTTTGCATTAAATTACCCAAGTTACGGCTGATTTATTTCTCACATGAAGCTGCATCATGACAGTTTGTGAAACCTCATGCAGAACATTTTGTTGACATAGTTACATCTTCACACATCAGTTTACCAACAGGAGCTCACATAGTTATGCAGAGGCTAACCATTTATCTGTGTAGTTCATTATTATTTCTACTACAATAATAATAATAATAATAATAATTAATATCAAATTCACTATTTAGATTAACTAATACATTAACTCGGGCCTTTGTTAAATAAAGGATGCATCAGTACCTCCTAAAACATGGAATCACGTTTTATTTTCTTGTTTAAATGATTGAGAAACATAAACAACATATCTAATCATTTTTAGCTTTTAAAAATGTACTGTAATTTTATCACTTACTGTTGTATATGATTGTGTATGATGACCTTGACTCTGAAACTTTTTGATTTTGAGTTTTCTTTGAAAAATTTTAAGGGCAAATTTTTTATTTTTCTAAAGGTATTGGAAATATATATTTTATAATAAATATATTTATAACAAAGCAACACAATATAAAGATCAATATCTTAAGTTGTTTTTAATTTTGTTCTACAGTTCTATTTCAAATTTGCTAAATATATATTTTTGATAATGTGACTTCAATGATTCTATTTGCGTGAGGTGGTTACACTATATTTAAGCTTTATGAATGATAGTGACAATATTTACCTTGTTTCTGTAACTTAATGGCTCTGTTAAAAGAAAATAATTATAATAGTATAATTTATCTGACTGAGCTGAAGAGATTATTATTGTCATTATATTATTCAGCTGGAAAATACCTCTAAACACTTGACCATTGTAAATGTCTTCACTGAAATAGGACCAGGGTTTATATGAGGAAAACTGCAGAACTCATGCTTTGGCTTTTCTCTTTGTCCTTAATAACTTTTAGGAAATCACAAGTCCCCATGAGTACACAGGGAATTATTTCGCATTTATGAGCAACTGATTGTCTTAAGCTTCTTGACGTAATCTTACTGTAAAGCAATTCTGTTTTAAAAGCAGGAATAAGCTCTCAAAAGCACTTAATCTTTTAAGAAATTTAAAGGTATTTTTATATGTTTTGTCATGGTTGCTGATGTTCTCTAAAGTGAGTGGATAACTGTATATGAATAATTATTTTCACCATAAAAATGTGTGATTTGATCAGATGTGAAGAGCAAATGTCATTCAATTGAAGATATTCCTCTATCTGTGCTATCCTCAAAGACACTTCTTAAAGACGGCTCTGGACTTAGCAGATGCAAGTGCAGAGAGCTGTCTGCACTGGCCGCTGTTGTAATCAGCCTTAAAGCCTTTCGGGAGCTCTGCCTCCAGAGAGTAGGGGGGCAGGCTGCCTCCCTGGAGAGATTTGCTCATATGATGCCTTTGTGGCTTCCCTCCCAGCAGATCCAGCACTGTCTGGGACATATTAGCCCTTATCAATATTCCCTCACCTTCCCCTGGGTATGAAACTCTTAAATACCTTACTTAAATTATAAAATGTGAAAGGACTTCTTGAACTGTTAAGTCTTCCAACATTTTCTCGCTGTGTCTGTTTCATAGATCCGCTTACTAAAAGGAGAAAATGTTAGTGGGATGAAACGAAGCAAAGTTAGAAGGCTTGTTTATTTTTCAGGAACATTTGACCCACAGATAAAATAAATACCCTGTTTTACGAAGATACATGTTTTTCAATGATAACTCTCTTTTGCAGGTTTGTAGCCAAATCATCCTGCTCGACAAATCTAAACAATAATGTTTCTTTTTTCCCTCCCAAGTCTTCATACACACAACTATACAGATATTACCTTGAATGTGAATGAAGCAGTGTAACCCCAACCCAGCATCTGCGCCATACCCCAGGGACAAATAAGAGGGTCAAAGCCATCCAGGGAGAATCCATTTCTTACCCATGACATCTGCCGCAGTTATCCTCCATGCAATAACAGAACAATGTAAATGAAGATAAAACATGCTTGAGAGCCATGCTCCCTGCTGCCCTGCCCTGTGATTGTTCTTTTTTGTTGTTACTTTGAACTAAGGCTGAGGAGACACTGACAAACACACTCTATGTCTAATTTTTGAAGTGTGCGCTTACATGCCGAATTGTGTTGTCCAATGGCCAATGCCAAGACGGGTCAGGTGTAGTGCTGAAAATAAAGCTTCCTTTTCAGGGTCTATAAACGCTGCCACGGGTTGGACTGAGCAGGGATGGAGCCAGTATGTTGATAGATGTGTGTAACGCACTAACAAAGACAAAGCTTAGCTGTTTACCAGTGAACTTGCCCTCTGGTCTCACTTCATGTTTGAAGTTCACAACTGCAACTGTGATGTGCTCTGATTTAGGGGATTACAAGGCATTTCTCAAAGGATTTGGCATTAATTTGAATGGTTATTTATTTATTCATCAACATTTAGTCACTTGATGATCTGTCAGTCTATCAATGAGAAGGTGAATCGCGTCATAATAAAATAAAATAAAAGAAACACGTTTTTTATGTCGTTTTAGCTGCTCTCATTATTGTAAAAATCTGTTGTCTGATGTAGGGGATTTTTTCCACTTGCACTTTTTCTTTGCTGTGCTGGAGTGAGACAGTGAGGGTCTATTGAAAGTCAAAAAGAGCCCTGGCAAGGACAACAGTTTATCCCTTTCTTCATAACAAAACACAAATTCCACATAAATTCCCTCTCTAAGGGCTCTTAACCCATTTCCCCTTCCACACACAATTAGGTATGTTTTTTTATTTATCATATATTTAAAGGCAACTAACATTGGGAAGTGTAATAAAATGTACAGTAGGAGGATTAGGAGCAGCTCTTTAATCTCATGCTTCTGATAATACTGCATGGGCTGATTGATTAGTTTTTCAGGAAGCTTATGTCAGAAAAACCTAATCCGTCTTTGGATTGTGCCAGCCTTGTAAGGTTTTCCGCGCTGCCACTTTATCATGGTGGCGAATTACAGAGCTGCTGGGCTGTGATAAGGTCCTCGTCTCTTTTACAGACCCCACAGCCCATCCCCCTGTACCCCCCTTTTCCCTCTGGACAATAAAAAAATTGTGTTTATATTCTTCACATCCCTGCTTTGCCTGGTCTTCACATCAACCTCTTCCAGGATTTTCCTTGTTAGAAATAGAGAGAAAAAAATGAAAGAGTGGAACTTAGGTCTTCAAAAACCTACCACAGAAATTTGGTGCAAAATGAGAAAAATATGGAAGAAAATGACAGGAGGGCTGAAGGAAATTCACTGAGATTGATTAAACTCGGACTTGGAGAGTAAAGAAGCCCTGCATGCACGTGATGCCTGCAGGAATCATTTTGGAGCTTACATCGTGCTGATGTGTATCTGTGCACATTGTGGCCACAATCTTTCTAGCCAGGGGCCTAAACTAGATAATCCCTCATAAACAATATTGTCTGTGGCATTTAACGTCCTCAGCCTGTATGTTGTCCCAGACCTCTTAAAGAAAGGTTGTCATCTTTGGCTGTGAAATTTCTAAAATGTTGCTTGGAGCGCTACATGTTGTAATGACAGTGTTGGGTCATGTGACCTGTTTCTTCTCTTATCATTAGTCATAATTGTGTATTAAGTCAATGAAGTCATGACTTAGGCCTCAAAACGAAGAAAAAGAACCTCCAGATGGGTGGCCTTTTCCATGAAAAAAAAAAGAAAGAGACTCAAGTAATGTTGAGGTGCAATGATGTTTCGAGAAGCATCCAGTGTGTCAGCTTATGAGCAGGAAACATTAAGTTTAATGTGATGTTGAGTGTTCTGATCTCAGTCCACAGCTATGAATTTTTATGTGAGATGTGCAGCCTAAGGCAGTGTTGGACCTGGAGTCTCATTTACCTTGTAGTTTTTCATTACCGCTCTCTGCGGGGTCAGAAACATCCACCACTCTCTGATGCACAGCCTCAATATTTAGCAGCTCTTTTACTGTTTTTATGACTACTGTGCTGCTCTAAAATTAGTTAGTTAAGTTGATTTTGTAGGGCAGGTTTCTGTCAGCATGAATATCATTTGGGAGCAGTTTTCTTCTTGTTGCACAGCCACAATTTCCTAATTTGTGTGAGATCTACCAAATTCATGTGCCATGGCAAAGAAAGAAATCATTCTGTTCAGCACAGTCACAGTTTTTTTCTTTTGGACTTGTATTCCCCAAAAAACAGACGGATCAGTTTTTCTGTTTGTTTTTTGCCAGCAGTCTCGTGACAGTTGAGGTAGTGATCATACTGTTTGACAGAGCTTAGGGAAATGATGGACATCTTTAGTAAAACTGCATTGTTCTCTTGTAAAACCAAGTGTGTGACAGCTTCCGAACAAGTACATTAAATCGTCTCTGATTTTACTCAGTCTCATTTGCCAGTGAGCTTTGAGGGCCTTCTTTTCAGCTTGTCATTTCCAACCTTAACAAAGCGCTGTCAGCTCCCCTCTGTCTTTGTATATGTCTTGTGAAGTACCTGTCTTCAGAGGCACTCTGAAAGAAAGGAAACGTCTTTCCTGCTCTTGTTCCTCCTTCAAAGGGAGCTGTTTTTATGAAATCAGCCAAGGAGCTATCTGCTTTGAAAAAAGAAACAGTTGTTCTGTCAAATTTGGTGGATGTACCTTTAAGCAAATCAAGCTAGACATTTTTGAAAAAAAGAAAAAAACCTGCATCATTTACAGCCTGGGTTTCAAGAAATGGTAAAAGGTGAAATTATAGATGTCACACTCAAGAGCTCAGTGAGAAACACACCGATTATGTTTTCTGAGATGCAAGTAACAGTAACACTACATTCCTTATGATTCATTTTGGAAAAGCATCTTTTAGTTAAGGAGTTTTAAAGCTTGGTCATACTGCTGTACAAGATAGAAGGCGTCACAGAGTGGTAAAGAAAATGATAATTACATTCTGTCCAGTGTGATTTATGGCATTATCTGTCTGAATCCCTGCTACCAGACATACAGAGGTGTGCTGCAGGTGTCAGGAGCCAGCACAGGAGTTGGTGCTTTGACCATGTAAGGGGATTATGAAACTGATGATGCGTTGAAAGGTAACGCCTGCTTAAAAGTGAAGTGTTCGGGGCTTTACCGCTGTCACTTGTGGCAGGTGCTGAGATAACATAAGTATGCCGATTACCTGGGGGCTCTTGTCACTGAGCCTCTCTTTGCTCTCCACGTTCTCTCCGAGGGTAACTTTGCCAACACTGAACACTTAAATTCATCATTCACTGTAAAATTTCTCACTGAGTCAATTGTAACACACAAACCAACATATAGAAGTTCTTATTTGAAAAGATATTTACTGCATTTGCAATAGTTATTTATTTTGTTTCCTGCAAATTAATTTGTAAAGAGTAAAATTTAAATAATTTGATCTCTGTATGAAATTTTATTTTATGCATATTAAATGTGCAAACCTGTGTTAAATATTTAAGACACAAAATACTGCCCTTAAAAAGTTTATTTTAAATTTTACAGCGAAAAATAAAAGCAAAGTTTCTTTTGTTTTGTTTTTTTCTCAAAAGTCAATGATTCTAGCCAAAAAAAAAAAAATCAACAAGTTGTTTTGCTGAATTATAATTTTGTATTTTTCATGCTTGATAAGGGAGAGGTAAGCAGAGTAAAACCATAATTATTATATATAAAAACAATGCCATGCATGTGCAAGATAGGCTTTAATTTGTGGCAACATTTGTTTTTAATCAACTCTCAGGATTTTTCATTTTCAATTCTGTTGCCTGATTGTTTTTTTTATCTTTGAGGAGAAAAATGAATGTGGACTGGTGCTTTCACTTCTTTTTTTTTTTTTTTTTAAAAGACAAAAACTCACCTTGTAACAATGCTTGATCTCACATTTTATTTCTAACATTTAAATATAAGCACTGACAATTGAGGACTTTCTGCTTTTCAGTCTACCAAAAGCAGAAAAAAACACCTAGAGGAGTATACAACTGGCTGCTCTTGCTATAAGCACACATTACTTCAAGTATGCAGATGACACTGAAGTCAGAAATGTAATATTTGATCCAAAACACCTTGAGATGGAGTGCTAAGATATTAGTGGCTGGTGTTTGCCTCATTCTCTCAGAGGTCAGGTAGTCATGGCCTGAAGGATTATTGGAGCAGAGTAGATATGCTCACACACACTCACACATAAGCTATAGCTGTCTGTGATTGGTAAGGGGCCCCCGGTGTGGAGTTTCTGTTGCGATCCACCACATTGTGAAGCACCTGCCATGTGTTTCCCTGGACAGCCTCTGATTAAAAGTGATGGCTCTAGAGCGTGGGGCTGTTCCAGTGATCAGAGCACCAATCTATTTTTCAGCAGAGTGTAGACTCTTGCTCTGGCTGCTTAAACGCCTTGAGGGCCTTCTTTCATGGCACAGGCTCAGAGTGTGAATCATTACGAATGATATGCCCTGTAACAGGAGGAAGAAGATGACTGCAGAGGAATGAGGGTAACACATTTCTGGATAAAATGGTTTTAGTGTGAATCAAGCTGCTTGTCATGTTGAATGCTTGAAGGCGAGGGCTGTAGTCAGTCTAGCTCTGCCACAGTCTTATATTTTATGCTGTCGATATTTGCTGGTCCACTCCTGTATGGTCGTATCTGCGTTCCAACAATGCCAAGACGCAGGTAGCAGTCAAGCCTGTGTAATATCCATGAGATGTCCAGATCTTTGGGACACTTGGTACATCTACTTAATGAAGCTTCAGTTACAGAAAATTAGCAGAGAAATGAATTACACCGCTAAAGTGGGGTCAATTTGCACAGACAAATCCATGAAGAACAGCAGAGTGAATCATTGGAACTGCTTTGCTTGCACCGATTAGCAGGTTAATTGTCCTTTTCCTTTACTGTAGTGGAGATGCCTGAAACCAATTTTCCCAAGACCAACATTCCAGCCCTCTGTGCAGGGACAAATCAGCTATGGAAAGTTTAAAAAACGATTATTTAGCTCATTAACATGCAAAACACAGAAATGAGGATGAGACATGGCACAATGACGGAAAATCCACAGCTGCCAACGCTCATGTCCAGTACTCTGAGTACTGTTGATGGACACATATCAGCTACAGCTCACAGTAAAGGGGGTAAAAGAAAAGATGGTTTAATGACTAAGTCATTAAACCATAATTAGCCAAAATTCTAAGTACAAAATCAGCATCAAAACATTGAAACCATGACAGTAGCAAATAAGAATTTAAGACACAGAGGCAGGAATGAATTACTGAGGAAAAACATCATTGCTGTTGGGAAAACTTGAATTAAAAAAAAAATAATAATAATAATCTTAATGAATATTTGAATAGCTCTTTGATTGTTTGATCTTTACACATGCAAATGTTGGTGAAACAATGACAATACCTACCAATGCTCATAAAATACTGAACTGATTATTTGAATTTCTAAAAATATTGTAATGAATATCGTAATTGGGAAAAAATGTGTTAAAAAAAATTAATTTTAAGATGGCAAGAGTTACATGACTACTTCTTTTGTCATAACATGTAATGAGAAAATTCACTTTGAGGACACATGGGGTAAGAGCTAATATTTAATTGATACAGCAGCTAAACTTAATTAATTGCAATAAATCCATTAAAACAATTTATATATATTTCTATATTTCTATATATATATATATACACATACATATGCATACATACATATACACACACACACACACATATGTATATATATAAATATATATATTCACAAATGTATATATAAATATCCTTGAAATCTTTCGTTTTTCTTTTTTCTTACAATTGTGACTGACATATTTGCTTCAATTTTTTTATTGGAGTGAAAAGTTGGTTTTATTTTTTGCTTTAACTTTTTGCAGGACTAACAATTACATGTTGGCACAATTTTTTATGAACCTCAGAAAAAATACAATGATTTGCTTACTTCAACTTATTATTCCAACAATTAACATCAATTAACAATTGAGGTTTAAAAACCTCACATACCAAATATTTATCAACTTCATTTATTTAATTTATTTATGTTTTCCTATTCTTATTCCTAAATGAAAAACTCCTTGGGTGTTAATAAAAAAAATGTACATCCAACTTCATCACAAACTGCACATTAGGGATATGACTACCGACATGACCTTGAGTAGAGTTTTGTTCAGTATTTATCTCACCTTTCACATGTTAAAAGTCTGAATGTACTGAGCATACAGATTACATTTCACATGTTCAGTAAACATCTAGGGGGGCAAATATCTCCCCAGCTAATCACTTGTTTTAGGCATCCAGAGTTTAGAAGATGTTCTATCTGAAGACTAATCTGAACAGAAAAAGTCTCAAGTAAAAATTCAACCGTTTTTTCCACTGACACAAAATGTCAATGTTGAGCGTAACATCTACAGTTTGTTACAACTAGTTGTCAATATATTGTTGACTGAAGGCTGTTAGTGCATGGAGTATTTCAGTACTGTTGAAGAGGGAATGTGTTTAACAAGTGCCTGGAAATATTTGCCATGAGCAGCTTAAACATATTTACAGAAAAAGATGCCAGACTAAGCTTTTATTCAAAAATTGGTGAATCATATAATTAGGATTTTTGACAGACTTTAAATACACCCTTATGTTTACTGCTTTTCCCTAAGCCCTCCCTTCTGCTCTACTCTACCTTATGTTGGGAAATGAGGTTAGTTTCACTTTCTGTAATTCTGCAGTTATTATCATAATAATGTCTTGTTTCAAGTTGCCCCGTAATGCCTCTAGCACAGCAGCGCAGATTAAGAAATCTTAATTAAGCTTTTGTAGACTCTCCTTCATAAGACCTTGCCTCTTTTCCAGCATTTTATTTCACAAAAACTTGACTTTCTTTGGTCTGTTTTACATAGACAACACTTCTGCCTGTTTGAACCGGCAGTGTATGTGCGTGTTGCTGTTTTGTGTGTACAAAGAGACAGAGCGAGAGAAATACTGCAAAGCCTGTGTCAGTGCAAGCTTTCAAGTTCCCAGTGCTTCATCTCTCTAGGGGCATTTAAGTATTAGATATCCCCCTGCTTATCCCCTTGTTGTCACAGCAATTTCCCCAGTTGCTCATCATACTTAAACTCCTCTCTCATTTCCATTATAATCATCTTATACAAAGCTCACCTGAGATTAACAACGAAACACTATTTTATTTTTTTCTCTGAAGCAGCAAGATACAAAATAACATATGATGTTTAGGGAGAAGGGAGAATGAGTGCCACATTGTCTTTGTATGTTGCAGAGATAAAATGTTATTGTAGGGAAGCTTTAGCCCTGCTGATTTTCTGTTAAGCCTCCCATATTACTGGGATATTGTTAAAGTCAAATCAAATAATCATCTATAAAGAGGTATCATCAAGGCAATACTGCCACCAAAATTGGTTTTATAAATAATTAAAGCTGTAATAATGCAAAGCAAAATATAGTATACCACTTTGGTTCATCCACATTTGGAGGAAGTGACTGTCTGATGAAGCCTTTTAATGGCTGACGGGAGGGTTAAACCTACTTTACATGTCATAGGTAACAGACAGAATCCATATGACATTTTAAGACACTTAAGCATTTACATCCCAAGGCAAAACTGCTGCATGGGACACTGACAGCAAGGCAAATAAAAAACCCTACAGTTGAAAGAAAGTCAGTTGCATGGATGCAGCACTTTGCCTGTGTAACAGGAAGGTTGATATGAATATGACTGTGACAAAAATTGTAGCAGCAGACCAGTTTGTTAGCCTTGTGCACATGTGCCTCATTTGGCCTTAAAGCAAAACCATAATTAATCTGGAAAAACTGCAGCTCAGTGAGAACTCAAACAGTTGCTGCTCAGTGTTTTCAACATCTGCTTCTCCCAGTGATCCCTGAAACCAGGCCCAAGGAGAGCCGGCACTGCTAATTACCAATAAAACCAGCTTAGCTTATTGCCATGAATTATTAAAGTTTTATCTGAAGTGAACCAGAAATCACTCCTGAAGCTATGAGGGTTTGAGGTACCAGGGCGGATCATGGTTTGTTGGTGTGTTTAGATATTTACTCAGTGCACACTTCACTGTTGAAAACGTTTCATTACTGGGACCCTTTACAAGCCAAAGGTCGTTAGAACGGAACGGTGCATCCAAGAAGAACTCTGATTTCTATTGTCAAGTTGACACCTTACAACAATAACTTTGGCAAATGTTAGATAAATCTAACAGAAATGTGAAGCAAAAATAATCGTCTTAGCATGTCCGCATGAGAGAAGGCATAAGTCCTGTCGTACAGTGAGAGAAAATGGTCTGGTATCTGAAAAAAAAAAGACAATTCTTCTCACTGATGGGTCTCTTTAAATTAAAGTGCTTTGACCTTTCTTTCTTTTTTCACCCACATTTTGACTGCTCTTAATCTATGAGCCATACAGAACAGTCAAGTCAAACATCTTGAGCCACCACATGCACCGATGCTTCAAGAAAATGTTGAGGTTAGCAAATGACCTGAAAATGTTTGAAATGAGTTAGAAATTACAAAAACCTTAACCTTAGGAAAATGCCCCATGTGTTTTACTGATGACAGACCCCTGTGAAATTTGCATTCTTCTGTTTGCATGTCAAAACAAAACTTTTGTACATAAAGCATTAGTCATATTTTTGTTGCCAGTAAATCAAATTTAACCTGGCATACCAGATGGACTGTTTAGATGGACCCAAAGAAAGTGTTTGAGAGGGCAGAGCCTTTCAGAAGCATAATCAGCAGGTGATTGTAAGATCCATGCATCAATCACATTTATTATGGACCAATCAGATAATGTACTGGGCGGGCACCACTGTGCTACAGGACGTAAACCACTTCGTAAAACAAAGTCTTGTCAAAACATGTCAGAGTGAAAATATCATTGCTATATAGAAGTTTGTTGTGTTGTCTTTTTTTTCATTTAATAAAGAAATGTGGTCCAGATCTGCTAAAACTTTGACTAAAGCTGTAGCATCTATGCTAATCTCTGACGGAGTAGTCGCTTTCTGCTGTCATCTCGCTCGTATCTCCCCTCTTCCTGCTGTGGAGGATTTTGATTGGGCAGTGCTGCTTTGGCCGCTCACAATCGTTGTAGATTGGAGCTTGGCAACTCCTGCCTGATTACAGACACTGAATCAGGCGGCTGTAGCTGCTGAGCAAAGTAATATCAAATCGGTAACAACCTTCCACTTAATTTCTCATCTCGTAATTTAATTTTGTGTCTGGGTACTAATTTCAGTAACAACATTTGGCGACCCTCTGTCTTCAGTTAAATTCGTGTGTTTTCTTTTCACTTATGTGCACCAGCCAATTATTGTCCCTGAAACACCAGAGACTCAGAACACATCAAAATCTACAATCTACAGGAAAAGTAATTGCAGATGTAGTTTGGTGATGCTTAATAAAGATTTATTTGATACTTTTTACTGACAGTTTTTTTTCCACTGCTTTCTCCAAAGGTCACATGCAGAAAAGCACATGGAGGAGCCACAGAACTAATTGAGTGGGGAGACAGCATTAATGTGCAGAAGATTTCCCCCAAAGGGGCCAGTCCACGAATTCTCAATCCCCTGCGTTTGTTTGCTAGGAGCTCCCCAGGGTTTAAAAGCAACATGAGGGAAATAACATATTTACAGAACATGGAGGACTTCTGGGACTGGTTATCTAACCAGACAGATGTTCAAGGAGCACAGGCTAGAACTAAACGCAGACCCATCGTCAAAACTGGTAAGTTCAAAAAGATGTTTGGTTGGGGCGACTTCCACTCAAATATCAAGACTGTAAAACTCAACCTGCTAATCACAGGAAAAATAGTGGACCATGGGAACGGCACTTTTAGCGTTTACTTCCGCCACAACTCCACTGGCCTGGGGAATGTGTCTGTCAGCCTAGTGCCACCATCCAAGGTAGTGGAGTTTGAGATTGCCCAGCAGTCTTTGGAGAACAAAGACACAAAATCATTCAACTGTCGCATTGAATATGAGAAGACGGACCGCAACAAGAAAACTGCCCTGTGCGGCTTTGACCCATCCAAGGTGTGCTATCAGGAGCAGACCCAGAGTCATGTGTCCTGGCTGTGCTCAAAACCCTTTAAAGTCATATGTATCTATATAGCCTTTTATAGTGTAGACTATAAATTAGTGCAGAAGGTATGCCCCGACTACAACTACCATAGTGATACTCCGTACTCCTCCACAGGATGATCTACCCGAGTTAATGTGATTTTTTTAATTTACTTTGATCATGTAAATATCAACCTCAAAGCTTTTCATCCCCCCAAAAAAACTATACAACTGAAAAAAAAAACTTCTGGAAATAACTGAATGCATTGTCACAGCGATCTGAAGACACTAAGATTAGTATCCAGGTTTAACATGAGATATCTAGGTGTTCAGAGGATTTTATGAGGGATTCAGAGATGACTACCGACCCTGGATGACTTTGATAAACACCACCACGTTTCCCTTAAACCAGCGGTGTAATTGGCATGTTGTCCAGATGTTTTCCTCGAGGCCAGACCATGGGCAAAATGTCCTCTGGTTGAAAGAGCATGTTTGGCTTCCGTGTGAGGGTTGCATTGCAGCTTATGTTAAATAATTTCCCTAACTCACTCAAACAAACAGTTCTTGTTGAAATACATAAAATCTAAACAGTTGTAGAATAATAACACTAACACAATGGGATCATTCTAAAGTGTTTCAAACATAAAACCAGTGAAACTCTGCTGCATTTTAATTGTTTAATTGCTTCACTGCCTTTGATGTACAGCCATATCCATTTGTAGAGAGAAGATTTTTTCCTGACTACTCCCAGAAGTGTTTTTTATGTCTTGGGACAATGATATAAGTGTACAATCACTGTTTTTCTTTAAATCTATCACTTACAGAATATGAAGAAAGTGAACTGATAGATTACCTTCTCATGACAAATAAACAATCCTTGCTGTTGCCTATTTTAGTCTTTTTAATTTTCCCCCTGCTGCAGTCATTGTAAGACATAGGTACACTTGACTAGTGGGAAACACCTGTATTTGCAGAATGCACTTTGAGGCAGCAGACTGCTGAAATGCTTGACCGTGGATTCATTTGTAAGGGAAATGGGGGGGGGGGCTAATTACAAGACAGGTGGATTTAGTGGGTCTGGCAGACAATTATCAGCACTTTGTAATGGTGCTGCCACCAGTACTGACATTAGCTGAATTTCATAGGCTTTAATCAGCCTGGGAAATTCAATTTAGCCAGCAGTGAAGGAGCCAGAAATGAGAGAACAGGGCCTCTATTCACAAAGCATCCTCAGTGCAAAGAGTTGCATCTCTTGCTGAAATTCTGAGGAAAATCTAGGGGTTGTGAAGTTCTGGTAAAAAGATCTAAGCTATTCACCAAATATCTTAGCTCTTAAAACAGCTCCAAAACTTCAAAACTGTTGGTAGTGAGGATAACTTTTGAGAAGCTTAAGAGTTCCTCTAGCAGAAGAAAAAATGGAGGAAAGGCGAAGACATCAGTGATCACACAATGAAAGCTCTGTCACAGCCTCAAATACATCAAGTAATATTACTTACTACTATTGTTATGAGTACAAAGCTTCTGCAAGAAAAATAAACATAACCAAGAAAAAAAAATGTAAAAATTTGAGTTTTGATTAAATAATCTCTTGAATCTTATTAGAGAAAACAAAAAAAAATTAAAAAAGGGTTTATTCGTTTGGTGCATTTATTAGGGACTTTTCTCTAGGTGGGCAAAAAGTCAGCTTGTAATCTGAAGGATTTAAGGGGTGTTTTTTTTAGATTCTACATTAGTCTTTTCATTTAAATGTAATGGATCCAAACATTTTTACAGAAATGTATGGTGTTGATTTCACAATATGTGGCCAATTTCAGTGACAAAGCAATGAGTTCAGTCCTTTAATGTCCATATGAAAAAGGTGTATTATTTTTGTTTTACTTTACTATTAAAATGTGTTTTCTTTTATCATAATGAATAAATAACGCATATTTTTATATTTCTGACTTTTTCAGATGAACAAATCACAGCCTTTGTAAGCAAAGGTGTACTTAGCAAAGGGACAGCCAAATTTACTCCTTACTAAGATAAAAGTTGTCCTCTCTTACCTCAGATTGCTCTGTGAATTTCCTTAATCAGTTTTAAGCCAAAACTCCTTGCTAGGACAATTTTTTAAGCTGAGATATAGCTTCTCAGAAGATTCTAAGAATTTTTTGTGAATTCTGGCCCTGGTCTAGAACAGCAACAAGGAGTTAGCTTCCTAATATTTAACATTCACAGATTTCATGATGAGGTAAAATTTTAATGGCTGCGAAGTCAGGAGACACCCCGTATCGTAGAAAATGGTGAAAGTGCTTTAAAATCCATAAGTTTGATGAGATTCTTGTGAAAACCCTGAAGACAAAAAGGTATTATTTATTGTTGAGGTATGACTAGACTGCTCTTATGAGGTCAGAAACGCGTCAGTCACAGAGTGCTATGTATTGTGGGGTATTTACGCATAACTGCTGTCACTTTGCAGTAAGTGACATCTTTAATTCACTGCCAGCTACTCATTGAAGAGCATGTGTTTGCTAAGGCGCCTGAAAATGAGAGTTACTAACACTTCATAATCACTACCAAAAAACTGGGGTTTCCTTCAGGTTGTTCCAAAATGTCTTCACAAATTTGACCGCATTTTTCCTTTTGATCAGGAATCAGAAGTTTGGGAAAAACTTGTTGTTCAAATTTGGCCAAAATCTGCTGACTATCTTTATCTTAGTTTTTATTGAGTTGTCAATCATTTCCAACAACCTGTTCACTGTTGAAAGTTTTTTAGAGAAGTTTTTGATGTGCATGGGTGCTCAGAACATTCACAGTCTTGGACTGACTCACGAAGGTGACATGCAGTGTTTCCCATACACATCAGTGAATGTTTGAAAAGATTCAGCTGCTGTTTTGTTTGTATGTGTTTCTCAGCTTTTAAGCCCATCATTTACCTATGCCTTAGCAAAAACACGTTCTTCAATCAGCAGCTAGCAGTGAGCTGAATACGTCAGAGCAGCTGTACGTGAATACCTGGCCTCTAATATACAGCACTGTGACTGTGAACCACGCGGTTTTATCCTCAGCCTCATTATTTCATAGCCATATCTCTGATGTTGTTTTTGGGGAGGGCGTGTGCCAATAATTTCGGTCATCAGTAACTTTCTTTACCCCATGTCTTATCCAACAGCTGTAAATGACCTTTACATTCACATAGAAAAAGATGTACTGTAACAAATCTATGAAGTCCAAGATGATCTAGGTTAATGTTTTAGTTATACAACTTTGTGCAAATGCTGTGTATTAATGTGTAGCTCTAGATTTAACATTTTTACTTATGGCCTCATGATTGACAATGTCAAATAATTTAAAATTTTCCTGAGAGAGATGTATTAATGAGTATAATGTATCTTATTTTTGATGTCTGTTCAGCAATATCAAGTTCTACAGTTTCATGTTTATTGCTTATGGTGATCGGTCCTTTGACTCACATATTCGTAATCCTTACTGACCCATTTTGACTTTCTGCCTAATAAACTTTTTTCTTTTAGTTTTCCCTGTTAATGAGAGAGCCTTGCTGTGTGTATACTGTACACTAATATTCTGAAATGTTTGATTTTGATTTAGGGTCCACTTTGTTCAGACTGTAAAGATGAAAAGTGTTTCTATGACATTAAACCTTATTTAAACTTGACTCAGTATTGCTTTAGTGAGTCAGATCAAATCTCTGTGATCAGTCACTGGTATTATCTATTGTCTTGTTTCCTACAAGGACTTTTCAGCCGGATGAACCCCTTTTCAAGAGGTATTATTTCCAGAATTCTTTTAAAATGGGCAATAAATCTGTGTCCACAGGCATGGATGATACCAGAGGTACACCTTAGGGAGCACATCCATTTGCTGTGGCCATCAGTGACAGGGTTTTTTTTCTATTCCCTTCCATTACTCTTATCTGATCAGGATGAGGCACCTACTCCAGGGGTAACGAGTCTCCTAGTGTGCTGCTGCCCACATCAAGATCCTTGAAAAACTACAGGACATGTCAACATGTGTGCACTTCACATTACCTCCAAACTGAAACTGCTTATTATTAACCAGTCAGTAAATCTGACAGAAATGACCAAGTGAAGACTGTACATATTGATCTTAAATATATGTTTACTCACTTATTTGACTCATTGTGGAAACTTAAATTTAACTTGTTTTAGCCCAGTATAGAACAACAAAAAATACACATTTATCTTTGAGTCTTGCTTCTTTTTAAAAACCTCCCTCAAAACCCTGACCACCTTAACAAACTGCTGTAAAACACCACTGAAATATGTCACATTGGAATATTTCCAGTAAAAAATCTCAGCCCACAGAAGTGTTTTTATTCAGATTTACACACACACCTAAACCATGGCTTTAATTTTGCATGTTCCTGTTGCTTACCTGCGTTTTTCAAAATGCATTCTGGAAAAACACTGATATGTGAAATAGCATTTAAGAGTTCACAAATATTTGTCTGGGACACACTGCCATCTTCTTCCAACTAGTCACTTCTATGTGACTTTCATTTTTTAATGAACAGTGATATACAGCCTCAACTTTAAAATTGATCTACTTGGCCATCAAATGTATTTAAACTGTAACACAATGTACATACATGTGTTTGCACATTTATGGCCCATTATCGTGTGTCTAATTATGTTCAATCCAGAAAAAAACTGAATACAATGGTGATGCTCTCGCTAAAACTACAGACATCTTCTTTTTTTTTTTAAAAAAACATGATAAAATTTAAAAGGGCAGAGATGAGCAGTAAGCGAGGTATTGATCACATTAAGTACCGTAATTTTCGGACTACTGAGCGCAACTGAATATTTGCCGCACCCACTAAATCTAAAAAAAAATGTGCACATCTAGGCCACACTTGTCTATGAGCTGCAGGTGTCCAGTGAGCGGAGGGGAAGGACTTTGGCCAGAGCGCTGAGCCTTTTTTTTTTCTAAAAAGCTGGAGCGTCAGCTTATCTTTTGCTCCTTCCCGCTCCAGTACCGCTCACACCATGCGTCTGAAGGGTTGAAATTTGAGTGAATGGTGGAGGGATAATTAGCGCAGCGGCGTGCATCCCCTCTGAGCGGACGAGTGGGCGCAAGGAGCAGCTCTGTGCGCGAGGGGCAGGAAATCTCATCGCTCCACTCCGCTCACATGCTGTGGCACTGTCCACGCTGTAACATGAGATATTTACACACATATGTTACACAGAAAGATTCTTTAACTCTAAATTAAATCTGATGTGACGAGGCTAAATGAAATGTAAAAAAAACCTTTAAATTAGCTGCATCATTGTTGAAGCCGCAGAGTTCAAAGTGTGGGAAAAAAGTAGCGGCTTGTAGTCCGGAAATTACGGTACTTGTAATTTGGATCTGTACGTTGTGAGGTGGACAAAGATCAAGCCTATGATGAAGACATTTTCTGCATGTGGAGAGAGCGTTCTTGGCTGAAGCTTAAACGGGAGCCTCTATCTGTAAGGTAAATGTAATTGTTGAAATTTATGGTAAAACATGTTACTATGCTAATTTCTATGAATTCAGAAAAGTTTTTATTCATCATAGTGTTGTTTCCAAATCTCGTTTTAAGGGGGGAAATGCAGACAGAGAAAGGGGGGGGATTTCAATTTACCTGACATCAACAAACATTCACATGACCATGAAAACATTCATCATGGACAATAATTAATCAAATAAACCTACGCTGCTTCAGACTGCTGAAAAATGGTTTAATGGGTTAATGCAGGCATCCTTGCAGACAACAACTTCACTTTTTTGCTTCAAACACACTGAATGACAAGTAATATCACGTAAAATGATTACTACTTCATTTTTATCATACAAAATCCTCAAAAGTGTTGGTCACACCACACTACATACAAGACAGACTGAATAACACGACATCCCTCAGTCAAACATGGAATAACATTGCCGGTGGAAGTGATGCTCAGCATCCTACAAATATCCAAGCATGTGTGAGGAATCTTTGCACATACTCAATTAATTTAATTCTGCACAAATATGTTGGATAATTGCAGAAACAAAAGTTGTCAAACACAAAATTTGTACTTGGACACTTTCATTGACAATTACATGACCATGCATTAGTCTCTTCTTCACTTTTTGTTAATCACAATATATTGAAAATATATAATATTTGAAAGTTGGCAATACTAAGGACAGAAGTTCTCAAAATTGTATCTATAATGATCACAGACATATGATCTGGAATATGCCACTCTAATGGGAGACTAAATACTTCCATTTACTTTCAATATTTAATTTTTTTTAATTATCAGGGGCAAAGTGTAGACACATTTCCTTCTTAAGTATGTTTTAAGGATTGCCACAGGGCCCTCATAATGGTAAAATACAAATTTTCCCACAAATATGCCACAGAACAGACCCTCTTGTACACCAGCCTTATGTTGATAGTTCAACTGCCATTTACATAGAAATTGTGCCATCAATATGGGGCATACACATCTTTTAAAAAGTGTAAAGAACTGACCTCGCACTGAAAGTGTTCATGCTGTTTAATGTCCAGTCTCAAAACGGGCTAAACATTACAAATATATAATATTTCCCACTTATTTATACCTTTGTTACGTCCCTATAGAACTCCATATCAAAATGTCTATTTACGGGAACTAGTGCAACCTGGAGGTGGCCTGGTCTTTGTGACAAGGCAGGCACAGAGTAAAATAGACAAAGTGCTCTAGAGGAGCTCCAGAGCAATGGCAGATATATTAAGGCCATTTTAAAATATAGGAGGAAAAACAGTAGAGGACAGCTTGACTTGCTACCCAGGCTGAACATAATTCAGTTAGGGCAGGGCAGCAAAGCAAGCAAGCAACAGTAATTTTACCTTTTTTCTCAGTCAACCGACGTCAGTTGTCCACTCGCCAGATTTCCCACATACCTGGCCAGAAAGCTCCACTCTTCTTCATTCAAGTGTTTTCAGTTTTGGTTGAATTAAGAGTGGTATCTTTACTAGTCCCTCCTTGGTAACCCTATGCTCCACATATCCAGTGAATTGCTGGGGTACAGGCAGGCAGTCAGGACTGTTTTAGACGTTTCCTAGGAAGACCGAAGGGTGGGCACTGTGCTGAAGCCAGGGCACGGAAGGCTTCTGCTACCAAGTGGGGATGGGATTGGATCATTGACTTCCAGCCTGCAGTCTCCATTATGTCTGTAGCATGACTGCAAGCATGGTCAGAATTAAGTTACACTCAAAGAAAGAAGAAAATGCACATTAAAAAACAATAAAATTAAATGAGATTGTAATGACAGAGAAACTTGATTTGCCAGTTGCACTGTAAAAACAGCCTTTAGTGTTTTCTATCCATAGCTTTTAGGATCATACGATTTTCACATTTTGAATAATAAACAAATCTTTGGCAAACCTTATTTTAAGTCTTCTTTTTCACCATTAACTAGTTGCTTGTTAGCATGATAGTCAGTGGCATACTGACTGCTTACTGCACATTATAAGGAGTTGATAAGTACCCTATTCTGTGTCACTGTATTCTGTAACTTCAGACTGCAGAAAAAATCTCAGAGTCTAAAGGACTTACTTTCAGTAATTTTAGCATTACAAAGACTAGAAGTTTAGGATTTGTTTCATGAGACCAGACCATTTTTATTATTAGTCATGAAGCAGAATTGCTGTTCATGTGGCACTACCACCTTATAATGACCATACTGAGCAAAGCTACGCAAGATCATAATAAACCCTTTGATGCACAACACGGGTCAAAAGTGACCTGACCGTTTTTTTTTTTTTTTGCTCTATATATTTGCAATTAATTAATTAATTAATTAATAAATTCCTTATTCTGTATTCCAGGTATTCCTCAATTATCTTGTTGTGATCATTATACAGCCTTATTTTTACAGCCTTTCTCACTTTTTGAATAATTAATCCTTTGTAGCACTACCCTTCTAGTGCAAAACTGGGTCAAAAAATAACCCATTTCCATTTTCTATGTTATCTCATGTATGGCTATGAGTTTCTAGGATGTATCTTTAAAATAAATGCATTTTATCATGTTCTATTCCGAACATTCATTGAATATCTTGTTGGTTTTGTTAAGCACAAATCAATCATGTTTCCTTTCTCAGTTGATGAACAAGCACAGTTTTTGCAGTTCTACATCAGATTGACACGTGCCAAAAATGAGCCACATGACTCACAGCTCAGCACAGTTTTCTTTGAACAGTTCAGTTATTCACAAGCAAGGATTCAGCGAGGTTCACCAAGAGTCCAATAGTTTATAAACTACAATTCTCAACATACAAGTACAAGGAATTTATGGATTTCATCATCTACAGTCCATAATGTCATCAAAACACTGAGAGAATCCAAAAAAATCTCTGTACGTAAGTGGCCAAAAACCAACATTGAATGCCCATGATTTTAGATCCCTCAGGTGGCGTTGCATTAAAAACCGACATCATTCAGTAACGGATATCATCACGAGGGCTCAGGAACACTCAGGAACACTCAGGATCCATTGTCAGTTAACACAGTTCGTTGCTACATCTACATATGCGAGTTAAAACTGTACCATGCAAAGCAAAAGCCATATATCAGCAAGACCCAGAAACACCATCTGGGCCTGAGCTCTTTTGAGATGAAATGGTGCAAAGTGGTAAAGTGTGCTGTGGTCTGACAAGTCCACATTTCGAATTGTCTTTGGGCATCATGGATGTCATGTCCTCTGGGCTGAAGAGGAAAGAGACCATTAAGACTGTGATCAGTGCAAAGTTCATAGCCATCATCTGCGATGGTATGGGAGTGCGTTAGTACCCATAACATGGGTAACTTGCACATCTGTGAAGGCACCATTGATGCTGAAAGGTACATACAGGTTAAGGAGCAACACATGCTGCAATCAAAGTGACGTCTTTTTTCAGGAAGGTCCCTTCTCATTTCAGCAAGACGATGCCAAGCCACATTCTGCACACTTTGAGAGCGTGGCTTGGTAGTAAAAGCAAGAATGGGAAAGACTTCACCTACAAAGCTTCAACAATTAGTGCCTGCTTATTGAGTGTTGTTGAAAAGGAAAGGTGGTGTAACAGTGGTAAACATGCCCCTGTCCCAGCTTTTCTGGAACATGCTGAAGGTATCAAATTGAAAAAGAGTAAAAATTTTGAAAAAGGAAAAAAAAAACAGTTTAACAATAAATATCCTGTTTCTGTGGTGTAATAAAATGAATATAGGCAGAAAAAGATCTGCAAATCATTGTGTTCTGTTTTTATTCTGTTTTATACAATGTCCCAACTTCATCAGAATTCAGGTTTGTACTTCATTTCACCATAACAGACCTCGACCCGGTGCAGCATACACCCTAGCGTTCTACCCTGTATTTCATTTTCTTTGGTCACATTGTACAAGTTTACAGTAGTTACTCTACAGATAAAAATGCAGTTCAATGGCTGTGTTACCTGTTATCAGAGATTGTGTACGTGTGACAAAATGATAAACATGTTGCCAGTATTAAATGTATGAATGTTCAGTGCTAAAGCAGTTATTTGAAACAAGTTATTGAAGTATTGGGTCATTTAACTTTGAATCACACTTGGATGAATGGCTCATTTTTGATTCATGTATTTAAAATGTATGTATTAATACAAATCTATTTTGTTCATAAAGTATTATAAGGAAATTAGAAATAATGATCTGTGGTAATCAATAATAAGCTTTTAAGAAAATACTTGGAAATTTCAATCATAAAATAAATTGATTTCAAAAGAGACACACAGTCAGTATGAAATTACATGAGAAATTAATGTTGATAATTTCTGACCCACGCTGTGCATTAGAGGATTAAACTAACTCCCTTCATTGCTACATATAGGTGTATATATGTATATGATGCTAGGTTATACACTATGCATTATGGCCATGAAGAGTAAGGTACTAATCAGTGTTTAACTATTTCTACTAAGCAATCAATATACTACAAGTAAACGTGCTGAAAGAGCACAAAACTCGGCCAAGGCATTTACTCTGGATCTTGATCCTGATCTAAGGTTAACTGTGGTTTTGCAAGGATTACAGGACATAGATCTGCAAAAACCTTTTAAAACCTCTGACATTATGAGCTGAGTTTGGGAAAATGTTGAGAAATGTCCTGCCTAACAATGTACAGCAATCATTTAAAAAATTCTTGATCTATCTGGATTTTTATCACCACCTAATTCAAATCACTTTCTCTTTGTGCCACAACCAACATTCCCAGAATATTTATTTAAATCTGTCAATAAGTTTCTAAGTTATCCTGTGCACGGACAAATCTTTTAAGGTGCCTATAACAACACACTAAATTATCTTAAGAAAAAGTTCAAATCGAGGCAACTTCCTTCCTTTTTAAGGTTCCACAAATACTCCATCTCTAGGGACTATCCAGGTGTATTAATAATATGGATACAAAGATATAAAGCTTCAAACTGAAAGGCAAACAGCACTCTATCTGCCTGTGCTAAACAATGAATTTTAATGCATCTGTTTGCGGGAGGAGATAAGACTGTGTTATTAATCTTGTGTCACACCTATCAGCTAATTACATACTTGCTATTCCAGTTCTTTCCATCTTTACAGCCCAGCTGTCTCAGGACACTGCACCTATGGCAAGGAGATAAAAAGGTAAGCATTCAGGACTGGTAAACAGAAATGGCAGCAGGAATTTATCACCTTGTTTTTTTTCCCCAGTACTTGCCTGTTGATAAAATCTATGGCTTGTGCTTTGAGCTGCTCTGCACTGTGCAAGTCTGCTAGGATGAGGGTGTCTGCCACATTCTCCACTGAGAGGCTGTTGCACAGGGCCTCTTCACACATGACCTTTAAACGCTCCAGAGCATACTGGAGTTGGGGGTTAAATGACCAAGACAAAATAAAAAAAGAAAAATGTATTTTAAAAAACTTTGGTTACAACCTCATTGCAAAGAACAACCATGGCTTAACTTTTTTGGTAATATGCTAAACATGTTGGAAACGGATCAAAACTAAGCTAGAATCCACCTGAAATATGCATTTTAAAATGAAAACACAAACATCTAAACTAGATGTATGTTACTGAATGCTTTAAAAACCTTACAGTCACTTTGGATGGGTAAGATTGTCAATGATAAATCAATAATCACGACTCTAGATGGTAGAGCAATCAATCTTTTGATACATTATCAATTCATACAGCAGTCTGTCCGTTGTAAAGAAAACTTTTAGTGCTGGTAAAAGATATGAACATTTTTTACACTCACACTGAAGCATATTTACAGATGAAGTGGTTCACAAGTTCAGCTATAAACTACAAAACTAAAAAGGCCTTGCTAATCAGACAGACATGCTGAAAATTAATAAAGGTGACACTTAAGTATGCTGTTTCACTGTACTCCATCAACCAAAAAGTACCATAGACAAGGGCTTGAGCTGTGTAATGTTTATTTTGTTGTAAAAATGAATCCTTAGGAAAGGAGGCTTTGAAGTTCATCCACCTTAGTCATACAAGAGTGACAGGGAGTTGACACTGAAAACCAGCGAGTTGAAACTGAAAATCAGAACAATGAAAAATACTGACATTGTAAAAAAAAAAAAAAACCTAATATCCAAAAAAGACCGACATGATGGAAAAACATAAACTGGAATTGAAAAACACATCATAATGCATAAAGTATCAAAATAATGAGACTGTAGGGTTTCAAGTTTTTAATGACCCTGTTTTATTTCCCTATGTGACCTATCAGTGCCAAGTCTTTGTTCCAGTGCAGAATTCAACAGACAATAATGGGTATTTTTTCTGAGCAGTAAAATAAAGCCACAGGGCATGTACAGGTGATACTGGCAAATATGACATAATCCAAATTCATGACAGAATTAAAAATGAGCTATTCACTATTTCTTCACAGAGGATGTAGGTACAAAAAATCCTAATCTCAAGATAATTAGTGCCTCTCAACTGAAGTGGAAGGAAAAAAATTATAGAAAATTAAACAAACATGACTTCATCAGATTTTTTTTTCACATATTTTTCAGTGTTTGGATGACCAAATGTCATTTTTATTGAGAAACCTGCTGACTTCCAGAGTAATTTGCAGGTTAAATTTATGTTAACATGTATAAAACATCTTGTCTGTCAATGCCTGTTATATGAGGTCATTTTTGATTTTTAATGCTTGCCAAAAGAAAAAGGGAAACATTTTGACAAGAAAAAGAAGAGATTTCTGTGAAGATGCTTAAGATGCTCTTTTTTTCAACACCACATCATATTTCATCACTGAAGGGGACCATGTTATTGACCTCAAGTTATACTCACAGTACTGCTGGATCTTCTCAGAGTCTGTGCTCTTCTCAAGTTCAATTTTTAACATTTCCACAGTCTTGTTGTTACAGTGGGTTAATATTCTGTTTGTCTGTGTCTTAAATTTCAGTTTGAGAGGACATTTAGTTCATTTTTCCTCAACATGAAAAAAACAGGCTGGTTGGTCTGTCTACTGTATCTCCTCATGGTGTTGTTAAATGCCTGTTGTCTCTGCTAAAGTGAAGTTGAGCTTGATGATGAACACATTCTGCTTCTGATAAATCCTTCGCAATAAAAGTCTTCAAGTCTTGATTTGCCAAAGGCTCTTAGGATGAAAAATCCCAACAGGATACAGGTGCGTTTACAGCAGAAGTCTTAACGTACCAGCAGAAGGGTGGGTAAGAAAACTATGGCTCGTCACTGACTCTAGTTAGTGCTGAAACTCACAGACAATCTCACTATTTTATGAACACTGCTTTATTAAAACATCTTCCTCTGGACTTATGAACACACAAACAAACAAACATCATTGAAATACCACAGGCCTGAGGGCAGCAAATTCATTGCATAATAGCTTGTGATGAGTAAATATCAAATGAAAAACACACTTCAGCTGCAGCCTGCAAGTCTCTGATGACTGATTTTTTTTTTTTTTTTCTCCATATACACAATCTTGAAATAGTTCAGTGAAAACATGGCCGTCTTCATCATGAACACATCAACAGATATTGCTAGCTAACACTGCTCACTCACCCCAACATCTGCTCTGTTCTCTGCTGGTTCACATCTCAACAAAGCTTTATTTCTACTCTGTAGTCATTATTTCTCCATATACTGACATGTTTCTGTTCCCTTTAACACCTTAGGGGTAAAGGTGAAACAATTTGACCGATTGGAGCAGGAATTAACCACTTTTTGGGCCCCAATCGGTAACAGGCTGGACCCCACACTCACAGCAGGTAATTTTGCTGGTCCGAGACACATGCACACAAGCCCATTCATGTCAAATAAACTCAGAGAGGGCTGCTGCAGGTAGCTGTCTATTAGGGATGGGAATTGATAAGATTTTATCGATACCAATGCTATTAACAATCCTGCTAATCGATCCATTATTTAACGATTCCCTTATTGATTCCTGCAGATTTTCTGTGTGGGTAAATGATTTTCAGTGGCAACAATGTCAAACACACGTCACAGCATAGATAACTGCTTCTGCAAGTTGCTGGTGTTTCCACTTGCTTCGGGTTGTGCAGTAGGCGCCTTTTGTAAAAAAATAAGCTACAATTCTGACCGCGTCTGAACCCTGTCAGTGGAAGGAATTGATAAGGGAATTGATTAGCAAAAAGACTCATGATATCGATTCTTTGATGGATAGCGATTCTCAACTGGAATTGGTTTTCGATTCCCATCCCTACTGTCTATGCTAGGTTCACATTGCGGATGCTGCCTCCTTTAACACACACATATCGCCATGTACTCACACAAGTTAACTCTGAACTCACTCGTACACACAAGCAAACTGGCCGGTATTTTTTAAGTTGCGTGTCCTATAGCGCATAAACACAGCTGCCCTGCCCCTGTCCACTCAGAGCAGATCCAAACATCTGTGTGCTCCACAGCTCAGCTGCTTACTGTCGCTCAATCACTCTATTAATTTACACATTGGTTTTATACCTCGGTTAGGGTGAGACACGTGACAAAACCCTTAGTGTGTGCTCACAATTTAAGAGAATGAGCTGCAGTTGGACTGAACAGGAAATGGAGTGAAGACCTGCAGATATTTAGCAGATATAAAACATAAAGGCTCTACAGATACTATTTTCTGAGTTAGAGAGATGAGGGAGAGGAAGGCAGACAGAGGATTTAATATTTAACAATGTTTTAGTGAAGCGGGGGCGTAGTTATTTAATTAATGACAATTATTTTCATCAGAATCAGAAAAAAACCCTATTATATTATTTAATCAATTAATGAATTTTATTTAAAAAAAAAAAAGACACATAAAAATACACTAAAAGAAGTGCAAAATTGTGTTATGAGTGTTGTGTTAGTCATTAAAACCTCACACACAAATCAAATGTCATTTTCTATGCTTATGGAAAACTTAATGCCTTTCTTCCAAAAGTTACTTTACTGAAAGGAAAAATCTTCGACTAAAGTTTACGGTGAAATATAAAAAAAAATAAGTGAAAACATTTTTGAAAAATCCGAATCATCTGGATGAAGTAAGAGTGAGTCATAGAGTAAATAAAAGATTGTCATAAACTGTGGTGTAGTTTTGAGGATTTTTTAAATCAAGTCTATTTCTTTCACAGTCAAAATTTTCTCATAAAATAAAATTGTTTATTAAAATGTACAAAAACAGAGTTAAGCTACCAATTACTGCTTTTTAGAGAAAGAAATCAGTATCTACAAAATCTGTTTCAACATGTCAGGACAGGATACAGTGCTGAAGAACAATCGGACATCAGAACCAGCCATTCGAAGAGTGATTGCACTTCAACTTACAGCTTCATCATCAAAAGACGATTATTATTAACAATTATAAATAATAATCTGTTCAGGTAAAATATAGGCAAACTCAGCAATGTTCTCTGTTTTGTAAGTCACTGCTGGTTGTTCATTTTTAATGCAGAAGTAAAACAAACTCATTAAAATGACTTCAGAGCTCACTGTGAGCTAGCTTTATAAATTAGGTGGACATTTTTCCCTTAGTTATTTTCCCACAAATTGATTAAGCAGGGTACCCAAAATGCATTTTTTTAATGTACTGAATAGGATAAACTAGATAGAACCACAGAACCAAACTCAAGACTTACCCAGTAAAAATGATAATAATCGATTAATCTTACTGATAGACCGATACATTGACTGACTGATTAACTGACTGATTGATTGAACTGCTTAATACTCACTTTATCTGCAGCAGCCAGCAAATTGTCCGCCATCTTTTCCAGGTTTGGGGCTTTTCCTGTATATATAAAGCCCATCATTTCCTTAAAAACATCCGGGTCTACGTCACTGATGTCAACACGATTCTGTAAGATAAGGCAAGACACTTCTGTTTGACTGATCTGATCAAAGTGATCCCCTTTATAAAAACATAAAGCATTCTCAACAGTAATAAGACTGAGCAGGAAATGTAGTGTACCATAGGAGCCAAAATGGCACTATAGACAAAACAAACATTACACAGGTGTCAACAAAAAATTAGGTCACAAAAGATTCTTACCTTTTTACTTTCTTCCATTTCATGTTCAAACATTGCGTTAAAGACAGGTGACCGTGCTGTAGAATTAAAAAATCATTAAACCAGTTAGCACATCAGAGACACAACACATCAGGTATGCACTATGACTTTACAGATGCCATTGTGTCAGACTTTCCCCATGACTCCTTCTTGCCAACATGTCTAACGGGAGAAAGCCTATCAGTTTCTTGTATCTGAGGTCATCTGGCACATGCAGGGCCCAGGAAAAGCAGTCGGGTGGATAGGTACTAGCTTTAGCACTGAACAGCTAAGATCATTGCAGTATTAAAAAACCTCCATAGCCGTGAGGTGCATGAGGCCACCACCTGCAGCTATAAAGAGGACCTACAGACATGCCTTGCTGAGGCCATTTTGGTGTTTTTCTCCTAATTGTTGCTAGATATAAGTGCTGAAGGGCCTGAACTGTTATACCTGCAAGGATGGATTTGTGTGCTTTGAATTCTTGCCCTCCCACATAGAGGCTGCAGTCTGTAAAGCGTGAGCACTCCCACAGGTTCCCCAGGTCATCGGACAGCTGACAATCTGGTACCTTCAGCATGTTCATGTTGGACTGGCCTGAAATATTAACTGAGTCCTGGACAACGCTGACCTGTAAATCAGAGACACTGATGTAGTCTTATTAAAGTTATACATCCTAACAAAACCTACTTGCAACTGTATCTGAATCACAGATTGAGTTTCACTGTTTATTATGGCCAAGGCTAAGAAATCAACTACGGAAATGAAACAACAACTAACAAAAATGAATTAACTGAAAAACTTAATGAATGGGTTATGGGATTTTTGGGGTTGGGGGGGCTTTATTTTCCCAGTAGACCTTCACAGTTACCATAATGAAGGTAAAATGTCACATGGGCATAAAAACCATGCCCTAAAACAGCACTGAAAATAAGTGACACCAAGTCTATTAAACTTTAGGGAACATGATAAAGAATATTCCACTCGCAATGTCGTGCACGTCAAAGCTGTAGTGCAGCATGAATTGGCACAGGTACTACAGCCTTGCAGATTTAATGTGATTGCCTCAAGGTGTAAATATAACAGAGCCCAATTGAGGCCCTTTATTGTTAAGAGCGATGTGAATTGGGCTAGAGACTCTGCAAGGATGGCACGAGTGCCCATCATCCTTCAGCAGCCCTGTGCAGCTGACATTAATATTCTTTTGACCAGCACAAGCCCAAAATCTCAGTTAAACTCTTCACTTCTTCATCTGAGCAGTGACACAGCTTTCCACCGCTAGCAACCACTTTAACGCCACCTAATGGCAGCTGAAATGCCCTTAAACTTGGAAATAAACAAAGAACATTGACTGAAGGCTATGGAATGAATCGATATCAGCAGTAGAAATAGGGCAGATTTTGATCAAAATTAGAAATGGAGTGTAAAGGTTGTGTCAGGTAATGCTCACATTAATCTACTGAAATAGTGCTGGTTAGGTCAGGTAGGTAAGTGGTGCTAATACTGCCAGTGGTGCTGGCTAACATTAGCATTAGCCATAATCAATATGCAAACCAATTTCCCTTTTGACGATGTAAATCCTTGGTTTTGTTCATTTTTGGCAGTTTTCTGAGTTCTTCATTAACTCAAAACAAATTGGTTAAATGTAATTTTAAACAGTGAGCAGGATGTGCAATCATCTCCCTGAGAACATTCTTAGAGTTAACCTGAACAACACAACAACAAAAAATATTACCTCGCAGAACAGGGTGAGCTTATCATCAGGTAAGAGTCCATTGGCTTCATCAAGTAGAAAATCTCGCCTTATAAATTTTTTGAAGCCCCAGTCTTTGCCTTGGACAAATCTATATGCTCTTTGGCTTTCTGTGACAGAAAAAAAGTGTGTAGTGTTGACATTGCTTTACTTTGTTTGCAAGGAAGACAATAAAGTTTATAGCAAATACAACATAAAGCTTGATGTAGTGATTGTACTCACCCATTGCTTTTGTTTCCTCTCTTTTAGCATTCAACAAAGAAAACTTGAACTTTGCTCTCACTTCACTTTTTGGACAACTAACAAGAAGTAAATACAATGACAAATAATCTTTGCTTTCATCGTCAAGTCCCTTTGGGTTGACACGCAGACACCTAGCGGGTGAACAGATAACACTGCATATCAGTAACATAACAAGATAGATATTCAAAACTACTTTTACAAGACTAGTGCAGTAATAAGTATTTAAGAAAGGAAGTGATGATCACTCATTACGTCTGGTACCCTTATCTCAAAGTCTATGGAATTTTTGATTAGGTTTTTGGGTGATACTAGAAAAAAGGTTTGTGGTCAACATATCCATACAGGATAAAATGCATTTTGAATTGCCTTGCTCAAGAATTGTATGTTTTATTTGCTATCAGTTATTGCTTAATGTTTCTAAAAAACTGTTATCAAGGACAACAAAAATGGCCAAGGACATTGAGCGGAATCATTTCTGATCATCTTATAAAGCAATGTTATATGCAGCTCCTAAGCTGAACAACCATGCTGTAGTTCCACATTGGCCTGACAATAGCTTTTTCTGCTTGCAGATCACGTTTAACTCTTTAAAATGGAACTGAATTAATTCATAAAGATTATTGTGATGACCAATATGGGTAAGTTGCAGATTTTTTTTTTGCCAAAGAACCTTAAATCAGCAATAATCCAAATACCCAATAAAAATCCAAAAGGCTTTGGTCAAGGGGACCAGCATGAAGCTAACCTCCAGGCTGGTCTACAGCAGTATGTCATCCCTGTACCACTTTATCCTATGTTTTCTTAAGGGACTCTCTAGTCTTCTATTATGTTAAAAGATTTTGCAAATAGAATTGCAGACTAAAATTAATGTTGGAAAAATCAAGGTTATAAACTTGATTAGAGAAAACTGAATAGACAGATACATTTGAAAAGCTAATAGAATGAAGTATCTATAAATGCATTTTTATAGTGATTGATTAAGTTTCATTCATACCATTTCATCTTGTCGTTAGGGCCTGAAGAGAAGGTTGAGCTCTTCAACACCTCCCCCATTTCCTCTCTGCAAAAGCTAAAATTGTTTATGGTCCACATGTAGGAAAACTTCACAACTTTGACCTTAGCACAGAAGACAAAAAAAAAACAAAAAAACACAAGAACAAATCAGACTGAAGCTGTAACTTTAATACACCGTAAAACACAGTTCAATAAAGAAAAGTATGGTTAGGGACAACCAAACCAAAACTCAGCAAACTTAAATCATAGTGATACAGTATAACTTAAGATTAATGACAATTTGAGTCCATCATAACATGAAAAACTGATGAGCATGTACAAGCACAAAAGTTACATGAACTACAAATAAGAAAACAAACCTCACCCCACTCAACAAGAAAGGGTGACCATTCTTTTCTTTGCAAATACTCATTTCACCAAGCCATCCTGAATGCATCACAATGTTTCCTACTGGACCTCAAATGCATCACATTTGTTTTGGAACAATGTGCTCCTTTAGCTTAGCTGATTAGCTTTGATCTTGTTGGTCTCAGCTTGAAATTCAGTACAGACTTTGACACTGGATTAATATGTTGGATTTAATAAGCTGAAGACAAAGATTTGGAAACCCTGCTACAGTTTATTTAGGAGGATGACAGAGCGTCAGGAGCAGCAGACAAGCAGATGGCATCCATGAGTAAACACGAGGTTAATCCATAGGTGACTGGTGGTAGGTATCTTGTTTACAGGCATTAATTCCAATCAATCAATCATGTTTTTTTTGACAAAAATTGGCCTATACCGATAGGTGCAGATCAGTGCACCTTTACAATAAACTTACCTGTGTGTAACACCAGCTCTCTGCCACAGGTCCACTTGACATCTCCCCAGGAGGAGGAGGGGTGGGAACCCGGGACATCACCAACTTTAGGTTACCACTTCTGTCTTTAAAGTGCAACTGGTTGGCAAAAAAAGAAAAAAGAAGACTTGGTGAGCATAATTGGTTACAGTGACATCAAAATTACACCACATCGCATATCTAAAAGAGAAAGAAAAAGACAAATGACATATTTGCACACTAAAGGTGAAATTTCTGCCACTGCATCAAAACTTGACAAAGTCATTTCAGAGCTATTACACTCTAAACTAATGGCGTCAAACTCATCTGGGTCAAAGGCTCAGCTTGCTCAAATGAGACCTTCAGCAGGTGACAGACAGTTTTTTGCCACCATAAGTAACTCTTATCAGGCTGATACATAGATTGAAGGCCTGGTCACTACTTTAAACTTTCATCAGAAAAAAATATGTACACCACAGATTGAAATCTGCATGTAACAAAAATAGTGTTGGGCCATGTCACAACGCCCGTGATAATACTGGTAAAAATGCACATATGACAATAAAATGTGATATTATTAACATACACTTTGGAAGTCATGTGATACATGATGAAACATGAGGGATGATTTTTTTTCCAACAATGGTAAATATATTAGAGAAGCCAGAGGAAAACTTATATAAAATACTTAATAGATAATATTTCACTCCCGGGAGACTACACAATATGGGTCTAATCCAAAATAATCTTTGATGGAATAATACAAAATGTTGCACATACATTCATGTTTCATGGAAATGCCAAATGGTCTCCCCACTGTGTTCTCAAACTTATGGAGAACTGCTTAGATCATGAACTACCTAGATCTCCACAGCTGTGTCTCCTTGGACACAAAAGTATTGTACCAAATTTAAGTAAATACTCATTCAGAGTATTAACTACTGGCTTAAAAAACTTGTGTCCATATAATTCTGTGATGTTGGAAGGAATCAAAAACCCTTTCATTCAAAGTGTGGAAGGAGGAAATGATGGTAATAGCTGCAAGTGAAAAGATGTTTGGAAAACTGAACTGGAAGAATGACTCGATTAAAAAGAAATGGGCAGATTCAGCCCATATATCTCAAATGATATTAACAGACAGCGGTAGTGAACACACAAACTCTGATGACACTCTCCGCGTTACCCAACTCATGAAATTCCTTTGCAGGGACATGTCTCCTGCCTTTTTATGTTTTGTATTGTAAGTTCTTCTGTTTTATTTTGTGTACTATTCATTGTGCATTTTCGTATTCATTGTTTGATTAATGTTCATATGTTGTTAAAACAGTAAGAAAATATATATTTTTTAAAATATACCCCTGGAAACAAGTGGGCAACGCATTTTCATTATATAAACTTTTGCACAGAGCCTGGGACAAAGGATATTTTTTTGTTCTAAAGTGTGGCTGTCACATGTGGAGGGACATGAATTATGTCTGTGCAAGGCAACTATTGTACATGTGTAAGGACAGCTCTCAGCAAGCTGTAATGTGTGTGTGGCCTGCAGAGGGTGGAAAAAAAAACATTCCTTTGGTAATTACCAATAAAAAGTTTAATCTTCAAGTAATTTGGCTAAAATTGTAAACTGTAACGAGATTCTCTTCATAATGGTAGGGCTGGATGTTTCCTGCAACCTCACAATACGAAAGCTATCCTGATTAGGGCCACAGCTGTCGATTGTTTTTGTAATCGAGTATTCTATCGATTATTTTTGGCAATTAATCGGATAAGAGATACATTGGGCACACTGCATTTTTTTTTATTTATTTATTTTTTTTCATTGTATCACTTCGGCTTCATTGAAAAGCATCAGTAACATCCCAAACAGAAAATAAGCCAGGTCTCTTATAACGCTTTCACACTAAAATTAGCAGGTCAACGCGTTTTTTTTTTAACTTGCCTCTAACAGTCAAACTTAGTTGAAATATTGTCACCCACTTTGAAATAGGAAACATGAATGCCAAGTGCATGTAATATAGGTGCTTGAAAATATAGTTAAGTTTGTGGGTCAGAAAAATGTGAATGCTGTTGAATGCTTCATCTTTAAAACTGCTTACCATCGTATTTAGGCAGCTGTTGATGTAGTTGTAGGCTAATATGTACAGCTGTTACGAACACCGGTTTAAGGATTAAGTAATGTCAACGATGTCAATTCAGTTCCATGGTGTTTGTAGGAGTTTAATTCAGCGAACACCGGGCTGAGGTTAAATGCGTGTCGTGTGTGTGTGTGTGTGTGTGTGCTCTCTCCCTCAGAGTGGAGTGCAGCAGCCATGTCTGCTATCAGAGAGGTCTTTAGTGTGCACTAGATGAACTTTAATGATGAGAGAAATATGTAGTACTAAATTGTGTCAGTGTTTCGTGAAAACGTGTTTAGAGCTGTTTGCTGCCGTTATCAATCCAGCGTTAGCAGAGTTTTTCAGTCAGCGTCTGTTCAGCTGATGTGTGTGTGTGGAGGGGGATGAGGAGCAGCCATCACATGGATGGGAGATAAAACTTAAACTATGAGAGAAATGTTGTGATTGTGTACATGGTTGAACATTTATTCCTTTTAAAGTTGATAATGCTGTTTAACTTCAGTTGTTTTAATTATGCTTAAACATTTGTTTTATTTTATTTCATAGACATACTTGAATAATTAAAAGCACCAAATACTTTTTTATTTTAAAGTACGTGTGGTTAAGTTGAACAAAGCTGAATCCTACTCTGTACAGTAGGTGCTGTTTTATCTATGCTTAAGTTAAAATATTTGTTTTATTTTATTTCATAGACATTCCTTGAACAATTAAAAGCACCAAACACTTTTTTACTTGAAAGTATGTGTGTTGAACAAAGCTGAATCCTACTGTGTTCAGTAGGTGTTGTTAGTTAAAGTTGTTAAATTGTTAAATGTTTACATTTCAATAAATGTTTCTTTTTTAAACTTAAGACCTGTAATATTTGTCATCATTGTCATTTTTTTCATGTAAATTGAGAGAGCAAAAGCAGTATCGGCCACAAATATTGGCCCAAGAAAATTGGCAGTCCATAATCGGTCATCGGCTAAGGGTGATGGAAAAAAATCGGTATAGGCATCGGCCCTAAAAAATCCATATCAGTTGATCCCTAGTATGTTTTCATGCTGGTTTGTTAATAAATGATTTTGAACACAAATCAGTTGCTGGTCTGTTACTGTTGCATAGGAGTGAATCTTGCCAACTTCTACTGTAATTACTCTAATGCTTTTAAAAGTGCAATATAAATAAAGTTATTATTTATTATTATTATTACTCTGTAGAACTCCAAATCCTTGTACTTTGACTGACAATTGATTGATTTGGTTATTATTATTAAATTAATTATAAATCATGGTTCAAAATTGATAGTCAGTAACCTTAATGAGAGTGACTTAATAATTTGGCTATCATTTCCCATTATTCCCATTATGGGTGGTTCCCTGAGGTAGATTTTATGTAAATTAAATCCCATTACTTAATGTAATTAATTATTTCTGATAGCCAATATTATTAAGTGGTGGCACCGAAATCCCCAAGATTCCTGGTGCCCTCCATGACACAGTGAATAGTTGTCCACTGTTCATAAATGCACAACAGGTGGGAGAAAGGAGGATGCTGGTGAAGCTAGCATCCATGCTGGAGAGAGATCCCCCCCTCCCCTTCAGGACACTCTGGCCTTGTTTACATGACAACAAAAACGGCCGAAAACAGAGTTTTCATTGCGTTTTCGCCTCCCATTTACACGAGAACGGTGCCCAGAGTGCCTGAATCTGCAAACTTTTGAAACCAGGGTCCAGAGTGAAAAGTTTTGAAAACATTTTTCTTTCTGTCTCTGTGTAGACGAAACTCAGCGGTGACATCAGCGTACAGTACTCTTTCACAAGAAGGCTGCGCGTACATCCAGGAACAACAACAACAGCTTCAGTCATCTACTGAGCAACATGTGTGCTGCTTACCGTGCTGGGTTTGTTATTCAGACAGAAATATCCAGACTCACTTGCTGTCAAGACAAGAAATTCCTGTGTGTTGATGGGGCATCCACTCGCCATTGTTGTTTGTGAAAAGACTGTCTTCACCGGAAAGCCTCCTAACGCCACTGTTTCGCTACAAACCGACATCGCCATCTACTGGTCTGGCATGCATGCTACAGCGTTTTCAGTTTTCGTTTTCCTATGTCAGTTGTACATCAGTATCATCTAACACATCCACACCCTTCCATGTCCATTTACACACCACTGACGCAGCAGTGAGAGCAACTTGGGGTTAAGTGTCTTGCCCAAGGACACATTGCCATGTGATACCCAGAGCTGGGCTCAGACCCGCAACCCGATCCTGATTACTGAACAAGCACACAATCAGACTGCACCACAAGTCAATTTTTTAAGCCCCATCTTCACAGCAGCCTTTTTTTCCCGAAGACTGGGTCCTGGGTGAGCTCATTTTTATTGTGTTGCAGACTGTCAGACTGAAATCACTGAAATCAAATGAGGGTGAGGAGCGGTGGCTCATCCCTCCTGATCTTTACACAAACCTCCCTGCCGACATCTGCACACGCCTCTGGCTTAACAGAGCAAGGGAGAGAGAAGTGACACTTCTCACTGTGTTGTTCACAATGCCAAAGCAAAATTATGAAGATGAGTTTGTAAACGTCAGCTCTGCCAAAGCATTCTGGATGAAGCAGAGGCCACGTGGTGTTTTATGGAGCAGGTGCTCAGAGATGAAGCTCAGCTTTTCAGATTGGACAGACATCTCGAGAAGAGGCCTCTGCAGCATCAAGGAAAATCACAATATTTGGTGCAAAAAGAAGCGGAAAGAAATTAGATCGATGATGGCAGAGAAGCATGTATCCGTAGGCAGGCATTTGTTTGTTTGTTACATTTTTAATCACGAAATTTGAGTCACGTGTCTGCAAAATCACACACAACGCAGCAGCGAGTGATTGCTTCAGATTGATGAGACTGGACAGGACTGACAACATGAGAAACTCTTTAACTTCTAACAACTTAACTGAGAGCAACAAAAGGGCCAATAGGAAATCTATGGAGAGAATATTGTTTCTTTATTATTCAATCAATCAAAAAAGGTTTTGCAACCAAAAAAAGAGAGTTGAGACCACAAAACATAAAGTCGCAATCAAAAAAGGAAAGATCAATCAAATAGAATAGATTTGAGACCAAAAAACTGTAAGTGGCAACCCATAAAAAATAATTTGAGATCAAAACAGAACAGGTTGTGAATGAAAATAAAATAATTTGAGAACATATTGATTTAACTTCAATCAAAACTCATATTTTTTGCTTGCATGTTCAAAAGTTTTGCTTGCAATCTAACTGAGCCAAATGGGCGGGGCCAACGCTGGTGGAAGAGACAAGAGTTCCTATTGGTCGGTTTGACCTTGCTCCACCGCAAGTCATCACCACTCACTTCCTCTGTGCTGTTGCTGGCTGCTTCCGCGCTGAATTATCTACGTTATATATATATATATATATATATATATATATATATATATATATATATATATATATATTTTTTTTTTTTATGTTATGTTAGTCACCTGAGGGCCTCCATATACTGAAGACATTTTTGCCAAATTTTTACCTGATTTATACAACATCGACTGAAAACAGCTCTGAGACCCACTTATGGGCCTCCACCCACAGGTTGAGAACCGCTGCACTAGTAGATTGTATTTGAAGCTTGGTCCTTCAAAGATTGTTCTAATATCATGGAGAATAAGTGATGGAGGATACCTCAGGATGAATTTATCATTTAGAAAACAGTGAGTGAGTGAAAACAAGAGCTAGACTGCGAAACAATGTTGAGTTTTTATTCATCAAAAGTCTGACTCATCATTTCTTTAGTCTTTGTGTTCACTGAAACAGAGCACGTGAGCTATCAAGACACCGTTTGAATTATAAAATCACACAAAGCGACTGATGATCCCTCACTGTCCCTGCGATGCGCCTCTATCTGCGCCAAGTAATGATGCAAAACAATAATACAAATTATTGAATTATTATTTTATTTTTATTATTATTGACCTCCAACATTTGACCATGCTCTTTTAAACTAAAAATGTGCAGTTTTGATTTTAATTAAATTGAAACATTTCTCATGTTCTAAGTAGCAATATTAACTTAACTGACTCAACATTGATGATTTTGTTTTACTGTGATACCCGGTGACTACAGTTTGCATGTCAGTGTGGTTAGACTTTGCTTCACTGTTTAATGGTGTGGATGAAGGTGTGGATGAAGAATAAGAACAAGCCCTCGTTGTTTTCCTTTCGTACTATAAGTAATTTCATTAATCAGTGCGCTACAAAATCAAATGATGAGATAACTTAATGAACTTGTGTGATTAGGCACTCCCATCGTGTGCGGGCAGTATACATCCTCTGTGGTCAGATCGACCATATCTTACCCGGATACAGCAGTGCTATTTACTGATTGGCTGATATGTCAAGCTAACGTTTAGCTCTGTGACACTCAGAGCGTCTAGCTACATGTTCCAAAGTGCAGATCCTCAACGGTGTTACTTGGTGAGCGCTACACAATATATTTTAAAGCGTGAGAAATACCAGGTGTGGCGTGTGAGAGAGCGAAAAGGTTATAATGCGTGTCTTGTACGCTGAATGAGACTTGAGAGCCCTGGAAACTTCAGAATGAGGCGCGATAATTGCTTAACCAATCGATGTATCAATCCAGATCGATGGATCATTACACCCCTAATAACACATAACAAGAACAGACTGCACATAAGTTTTACCACAGACATATGGACATCTGACGTTAGTCCGGTCAGCAAGCTTAGCTCAACGGCTCAGTGGTTGGATCAAGATTTTAACATGCAAAAAGATCATATTAAATATAAAAATATCGGTTATCGGTATCGGCCATGAAAAGCAGGAAATTATCGGTTAACGGTATCGGTTGAAATTTTTTAATATTGCACATCACTCGGTCTAAGCACAAAGGGTGCAGAGTATTGTACAGTACAGTATTGATACTGCTTCTGTAGCATTTCTTTTCCAGATTTTGTGAACCTAAGTCCTGACAATTTGCAGGTAGATCAGGTCTGGTAAAAATATTTGATATTTCATGCAGGCCACAAGCTTCTGTTTCAAGAGGAATCATCACAATGAAATTTCACTTGCAGTTTCAAAAATTAATTTAAAAAAATTCCCATGAGGCTGACATTGCTGACACCCAAACTGCACAGATGGCACTTTTTTAGACACCTACAACATTTTCTCAATGAGGACTCAACCTGTCACTGGATCTCCAAACCATTTCTGGTGCTTAGGAACAGGATCAGCTTTAAACGGGGAACAGAAAATTTTGAAATATCTTGCAGCGCCACTTACTGGCAATTTAAAAAAAAAATTAAAGCATGTTTTCCAAAATTTGCCGATAAATCCAAGACTTGTGTTCAATTCTCATTAAATCTTGCTCAGTTAAGGCTAACAAGGACCTAGAAAAATGCATGGCCACGCCAAACGCATTGACTGTGGTGATTTTCGTTTGGAGCTTAAAAGTAAGTCATTAGTACATTTGGGTACCAAACACAGTTTCCATTTTGGAACTGGTTTCCACGTTTTCAAATACAAGAAACTGATAAGGGGTGTGAATTTTCGTTCTACTTCTCAGTTCCTAAGAGGTGCATAAATGTCAGTGAGGATATGACTGTCCATATACGCTTTGTGCATCTTTAAGGACTTGCTGTGTTGCTGTAGTAGCTAAAAATTAAACTCACTAAAAAGCTGGTGACAGCTCCTGCAGTAAAGACATTTGATTGAGACAAAGCATTTAGAATGACATGACAAAGCATTTCCTTCAGCGCTGACGTGAGGAAAAGTGAGTTACGATCTCCTGTCCATGTAATCCATCCCCAGCAACAGTTAGTGGTAGTGCCTGTGTTATCTTTTTGTCAAACAAGTATAAATACAGCTGAGCTCATATTCACAATTCTATTAGGTTAAACAAATCATGTTTCAAATGTATTCTAACAATACAAGTCCAGAGAGGGCCCTGCTCACCTGTTTATTGTGAGGAGACCCTGCAGAGCTCACTGTGATGAATGAAGGAGGAGAGAGGACGGATGTTGCTGTACAGTAAGTCTTAATATATATGATGAAGGGATTAAATCTCTTTGACACTGACAGCTGTATTTATGTTTGTAAATCTCATAACTTATTTCTGGATATCCAGACTAATATTCATAGATTTTAACCTGGTTTCATATTATCATTTAAACACGTTTAATCTGAAGTTGCTTGAGGAAAAAATATTGAAACAATAACACCATGTAACAAATTTGAGTTTTTGTTGTATGATTAAAAGGTCTTTGTGTTTTCTGATCATTATTAATCCGTTTTGGTTGGTAATTATTTGTGTCAATATGTCCTCATATCAAGGGCAGTATTTACTGGTATATGCAGAGGGGAAAACAAAAACATCTGAAACAGTTAATAATTGAGCTTTTAACTTGGCCAAAAATACTGTTGATGGGTACAGCATAAAGGCTCATCATTGCCCCCTATTAGCTATTTTAACAGGAAGTCAGCAATTTGAATATTCCAAAAAGTTGGGACAAGTACTGGGCTGGACTATTTTAACAAACCTGTCCAGGGCCTTTTATCCAATTCATTTCAACTTTGGTATAGAGTAAGAAGACAGAATTCTGATCAAAAGTTACTTGGGAACTTTTGATCAATCAAAAAGGCATGGCTTCGGCAGTGCCTCATCAAATTTTTGACAACTCTGTATTGCAGAGAAAAAAAGCCTAAAAATACATAGTACACCATATCCCCCAAAAATGTTTTTACAACGTCCCACCACTGCTTTCATGTTTACATTTTCAGCTTAAACAATTTGTTATGGACGACGTGGCCATAGAGACTCGATATGTACCTGAAACAGAAGTGAAATTTCAAGAGCTCATAACACTGAATGAAGTAGTCATGATTTTTACTAGATAGTCCCCAGAAGATAAGTAGTTTTCAGCTGGCTTATTCCAAAGGTGTAACAAGAGATATAATGATGAACCCCACAAAGTTTCAAAATACAGCCCCTGCAGCAGGACTGACCTAAAATTCTGAAACTAGGGGGCGTATGTATCATGCCAGGAACTAAAAATAAAACCTCTTGGACCCATATTGTAAAATCAACAGGAAGTCTGCCATTATGAATTGTTTGGAATACAAAGTGATGAAAAATCAATAAGTTAAGGCGTGTTGTTCAGCCATGAAACACAGTTTGATGGCCTCATCAGCATGATATTAGTCATGACATTTGAGACTCTGAAGTTTGTCTGGGGGCGGAGCTTTTTTGACAACACAAATTTCAATATTCACCATAATGTCTCACCTGATGAACGTAATCTTCCATAACTACTGAACATCACCAAATACGGCTGAGATTTTCTGTGCTTATTGAAGGCATCAATCTGAACGACTGAAACCTGGACCACTTTTCGCTGAAATAGAACGCCACCTAGTGGTGGCTTGGAGGACCATTTTTGTACAATCATACACAAAACCTACAAAATTGATTATATTCCACTTGAGCTGTAAAGTAATCATGCTGTGAGAGAATTAAGAATATAAATGAATACACTGCAAAAGCTTAGTGGTCTAGGTGTCATACTCTCGCCATTTTGCACCATAAAGAAGAAGTATAATACTTAGAAGGTACTTAGAATTCCAGGACATTTATCAAACTTGGTACACATAAGTTCAGTGGGGAATGTACGTTTTTAAGTGGGTGAGAGCTCCTCCTACAAGTTTTCAAAACAATCAGCCCCTGCAGCGAGATCGACCTAAAATTCTGAAATTCAGATTTCATATGTATCATTACAGGACCTACAAAAAAACCTCTTGGACCCATATCATAAAATCAACCGCCATTTTGATTTTTTTTATATATATTGTGTCAAATGAACTGCTAAAAGAAAATTTTGAAAACATCTTTAAAAAAAGCTTATAAAACCATGATAATTTAGTAGGCCAAATGAAAAGATAAATAAGATTTTTGTTGGTGGGTATGTCTCAATGACTCTTTGGCTTTCCCTAAAACAACAAATTAAAGCAGCCCCTGCAGGAAATTTCACCTTGGATTGTAAATGTGGTTGGCATGTGTATCATGCCAGGACCAACAAAAAAAACCCCTTTTGGACCTGTACTGTAAAGTCATTGAATATACTGTCAAATTACTTGCTCAAATAAAACATTGAGAAATATTTAAAATGTACTGTAAAATCATCAAATTTAGCAGAAAAATCCTCAGTACATCACAAAAGAAATTAATATTACTTTTGTTGGAGAGTGCAGTTCATGACTCAACAGCACCCCTCCAAGAAAAAAAAAAAACAGCCAAAGCCACACCTTGCACCAAGGATTTCGAAATTTGGTAGGTGTGCATATCATGCCAAGATCTGAAAATATTGTAAAATCAACAGGAGGCCAGATATTTTAAATTCATACTGTACACGTCTAATAATACACATGGCAAAAGGTTCTATTTAAACACTACTCTCAGCTTGCTTTCTGGCAATTGGCTTCTATTTTAGTTTAGCATAAGAACGGACTGTGTCCATGAAAATAAGTAAAAGGGTTGATGACTAATCAGTGCACTTGATCAGAATATGACAAGTAGAAATAGATACATTCCTCCCAAATACAAAGATCTCTTTAAAGAAGGCTCTGATACATCCTTACAAAGGTACCCAAGTTTTTAAAAATGAGACAATATCAACAAAGTTAACTTTTAGTTACAGAAAATGATGCTTAAACAGATCCAGATTTTTTGTTTTTTATTGCATGTAACCCGAGTGTACCAAAGGCCGAGAGGGTAATCAGGCCACGTTTACACGACTACGTTTTCACCAGAAACAAAAAAGTTTTTCCTTTCCAGAGGACTGAAAACACTGTAGCCTGCATGCCAGTCCAGTAGATGGCAATGTAGGTTTGCAGAGAAACAGTGGTGTTACAACACACGTACGAAGAAGAAGAACTTTCACAAACAACAATGGCGAGTGGACGCACAAAGATGCAGGAGTTTCTTGTCTGGACAACAAATCTGTCTGGATAGCACACCAAGCACAGTAAGCAGCACACGTGTTACTCGGTAGACTCGGCAGAAGCTGTTGTTGTTTTTGTTGTTCCTGGTATGCACGAGCAGCCTTCATGTGAAAGAGTACTGCGCATGTAAATCGTGTAAACACCACCTGCTGTGAACAGGCTGTGGCCCTGTCACATGACTGGGGTCTGAGGGCACAAACTGTTACCTGACTAGGGCTGAACGATATTGACAAAATTTCATATCTTGATATTCATGCCAGATATCTCGATATCGATACGATACGACTATGGGTTCGGTAAAAACCAAGCATTTTTCAGAAAAATAAAAACATCATAATACAAAAGAATGTGGAAAGTGCAGTTTTAGCGCGGGGGAAATCTATATTGTTTATATCGTTGCTTTTCGATATCAATATCTTGAATGTTCATATCTCGATATCGATACGATAACAATATATTGTTCAGCCCTATACCTGACTAGGGTCAGAGGGCAGACTAGAGACATGAGTAATGAGCTAACTAGCAAGCTACACTAGTCCCTCTTAGAGAGAACGTTTTGTAGAAAAAGGGAAAGTAGATGCTTAAAGTAATGCAACAAATCTGTAGGAGCTTCAGTGCAAAAAGATGCCTCAAAAAAGTTAAAAATATGGAGGACAAATTACAGCCAGGCTAAACAACTGCTGGTCAGACACCTGGATCTCTACTTACAGATGAAAGTGGTAAGGTTGTGTTGATAAAACTGAACATGTGTGTTGTTGATGTCTCTCATGATAAACCCAGTAACTATACTGATGCTTTATATGCTGCAATTTACCTTTAAATGCCCCCTTGTGTCACAGGGCATGTGAGCATAAGCATGGTTTAATACCATTACAGACACAGAGAAGGGCAGTAACTTCACTACAAATGGTGTCTGCGGTAGCTTGATAACATTCTCCTGTCGCGTTGGGGTAGCGTCATTGTTTATAGAGTCTAATAGCTTTTCAGTAACTTAGATATTTAACTGTTGAAGTGAGGTGTAAGCAGGGTCCTGCTACACTTCCCCCACAGCAAAGACTTCACACAACTCATTCCTAAAATATGTCCAAAAACTCACTTTAGGAAGGAGTAAAACGCAGAAAGGACATGTAGAGTCAAGGACTTTAGCTGACAGTTACTGTTTCATCATGACGATGATACCTGAACCTGCAGACAGACAAGCATGAGTGTGCACACTGAACACAGGTGTTTACTGAATAAAGAACATGGACAAATCCCCTTCATCATTTACAGCAACACCAACAAGTGCAGAACAAAGACTGTGCATGAAATTTTGTGCTGCAACCCAAACTGGGAAGTCTTCATAGCCCCCTGCATCAAAACAGTGCAAGCTGCAAGCTTTATTATCTTGCACTGAGCCTCACGAAAGAAAAGGTAAAAAGTGGAGCAATATCACACAGGACGTGGCTTACCATATTGTCAAAGACTTGGTTCTCAACACAGTTGTTGAACAGGATGGCTTTATTTAACTGCTAAAAGGGCAAGGTATGTGTTTTCATCTCTGCTGTTGTAGCATGAGAATTGACAATTTTTGTTATCAATCAACAGAGTGCAGCGCTTGTAGCTTCACCTTTTTGAGTCAGTTGGGTATGCTCTGTACCCCTTTAGAGGGATGCTGAAAAGTGGGACAGCAAGGTTTATTTGGGTACCCTTTCTTTCTTGTCCAACAGTGGATCCTATAACTGCGTGCTATACCAAGCCAAACTAAAATGGACTGCTTGGCTCGATATATTTTAAACTAGATATAGGGTTGGACAATATCTAAAATATCCATATAATTTGTTTTGTGTGAAAATTAATTCACTGTGAGCCACCATTTTGCCTAGTTCAATGACTCAGTGTTACTCTTTTACCCAACCGTTTGAAAAAATGTGTCCCTCCACCTGAAAACGCTGATAAATATGCCAGGCCTGTAAGTGGCGCTGCAAAGCTGCTGCAGGCATACACCAACACCAGAGAAGAAGACATGGAGCATATGTACACATCATGAGAAAAGTGAATAAAACACTGGTGTATGCTGATCTCCATGTTGTCTTGTTGTTCACAGCCGTCTTAGTGGAATGGTGGATTTTGCTGAGAAAGCCAAAAACAAACTCTGAAGATTCTGCAGCATGAACATGACACCACCAAAGTCCGCCTTGTTTCTGTTGTCATCAGGGTTCACACATGCAATTTAAGGGAGAAGCGGGCCTATGACGTCATTGTTTCAGATGCTATCCATATTTGTTTTTCACCCCGAAATGTCCCGGCTGGCGTTTTTCAGATTTATCCACTCAGGCACCCGAAACTCTGTTTCTGTCTGGAGGAAATGCCTTTACATTTAACAAACTTGTGCAGATGCACCTAGAATTGTGGACAGCCCCTGAATCTTCACAAAATTCAAATGCCAACCCCTGCAAAGAGATGTCAGCCAGCGAAAAGAAAAATTGTGGCTGGTAAACAGAGATGGTTTAGTCTGAGGTCTTCAGATGCAGATTAATATATGTGTAGAGCAGGGGTCACCAATCTTTATGGGCCTGAGAGCTACTCAAAGATGAGGAATATTACAGAGGGCTACATGTTTGATTTGATGTTTCTGACTGATAATTTGCATAGTTCACGTAAAAAAAAAAATCATATTGTTTTACTTTAAATGACAGTAATTATTACTAATGATAAAGAAATAATATGAGAACATTAAACTTAAATGCATCTTTTATGATTTAATTTATGTAAGACTTAACTATACAGCAGTTGCACTTCTGGGATTGTTTTTTGTACAAGTGACACTGTAAAGTCTCTAGCTAGCAGCAGTGGTGATAAAAGTGTGGCGTCAGCGCATCATAGCAAACTTTGACTCTACATGGGGCAAAATTTACAAGGAAAAGGCAATTATGGAACATAACACACATTAAATTAGTTGTTTTTTTGTACTCATGTAGGTATGGTTTATTTGTAAAACATAAAAGTAATTAAAAGCTCTCTGGTGTGAAGTTATGATCTCTTTAGAATGTCCATGTGGGCACCTCAGAGGCACCTTAATGGCTACCAGGTGCTCGCGGGCACCCTGTTTGCTACCCCGGTGTAGAGAGTGCTGATAACATGTTGCATCTAAAGGTTCGAGCTCAACAAATCCCCTACATCATCAAAGCATTGCCAAAGAATTCACTACAAAGTGTGTGTGAGAAACTTTGTGCTTCGACCCAAATGTGAAGACTCTGCATCAAAACAATGCATGCTGCAAGTGTGATTATCCTGAACTGAGCCTTATGAAATAGAGGGTAAAAGTGGAGCAATATCTCCAAGGCAGTGACTTACCATGTCATCAAAGACATGGTTCCCGACAATGTTGTTGAACAGGATGGCTTTATTTAACTGCTAAAATCTACTGACCCAAGATGCCAGCTGCCAAGTCACTCGCATTTTACAGACAGTGGTGCTGAAAATGTGCACCAAAGTTCCAGAAGGCCGTGCCTTGCAGCAGGATCTATCAGGACCTATGAGTCATATATGAGCGTAACAGTACATTACATGGAAGACTGGGAGTCAAAAGGTGCCAGTCTCCAAACAAGCTGTTTTTTCCCAAGGACCACACCACTCTGTGAGGTGTAGTAAATTATATTCTTGGTTTGAATTTGCTCTGTTCTGATTGTAAACGACCTACTGCTGAGGACGGGCCCGACTCCAAGTGCTTTATCCTACATCAACAGAAATGACATCATTTAACATAAATTCATACTTTTAGAGCAATTAAATACATTTTAATGACAGTTTAATTAGATGCTGGTATATTAATCAACATCATTCTTCTCCAATTTATGACCATTATAGATGTTACTGTTATTAGAATGACCTCTCTATCCATGGTTAATATTGATTTTAACTCCATTATAAATACCTTTACAACCATATAGACATGAGGACCCTCTTGAAAATGAGATGCCACATCTCAAGGGGCTAACACTGAATAAATTTATATTCAGCAGAGACAAATAAGATGAGGACAGATTTAAGATCTGGGCGTCCCTAAGTTTGTTGCAATCATTAACTCTTATTTTCAGTTCCTTTGTCTCTGCCTGGATGGATGCATCTCTGGCTGTATGTATATGCATATTTTATATGTATATGTGTATATATGCATATAAGTATATTTATGAAATGAAGAGTATGGCTTCAGCCTGCTCTGTTGTTAAGTGCCTTGAGATAACACCTGTTATGAATTGGTGCTACACAAATAAATCTTGATTGATTAACTGATTATTTTCACAGTTTCATGTCTTTGGTTATGTGATCCTACTACTTCATATTTTCTTTTTTATTCATGTTATATTAAGTTATCTTACTTCATTTCATTATTTACCCAATTCAATTCATTATTTACTATCTTATAGTTAGTTCTAGTAATTTCTTTTCATGTCATTTTTGATGCACGTTAATATTTTTACTAGGTTAATAATAACTGCATGGGCAAACCCTAACAACAACGGAAACAGTGGTGGAAGACAGTGGCGCATTCATGCTCCAGAAGCCACTTAGCTTGTTATGGCTTTTACAACAAAATCTATTGCTCCTCTACAACAAACGTGAGCAACACGACACAGAGAACAGCATTAGTTAGTGTTTGTTGACATTTCTCATGAAGTATGCGCATGTTCATGTCATTTTCTCTGGTTTTGGTGTATGCCTGCAGCAGCGTTGCAGCGCCACATACAGGCCTGGCATATATACTACAGCATTTTCAGTGTTTTGGTGTGGATAGACACAGTTCTTGAAACAATGCCAGGTTTACAGAAAACGTTTTCAAAACAAAAATGTGTCACTGGCAGGCAGTACACCATGTCAAACATACCCGGCAGAAGTCAGTCTTAATAATGCAGCAGCTGGGCAGAGCAGAGCTTTGCCCTATGGTTACAATTTATATCCTAACTTCAGTGATAAATGTTAAAATGTGCACCAACAGCACTGAAGAAAGAGTTAAGAGGAGCACTGTAGCACGCAGAGGCAAATATGAAGCAGTGTCACTACATGCACGACGATTGCAGGCCCGTACAAAGATTGGTTAGTCATTTTAGAGGAGATGATTTACCGAACTCTGATGCTATGCAGTGGAAACAACACCTTCAAATGTTCAGATGCACATTTGAGTCAGCATTATTCAATAAACTGCTGTAAAACTGAGATAAACTTTTCCCATAACAGCTGTTGTTTTTGATCCATCCTGTCAAGTCTCCCTTTTCCGGTATTGCACCAGTCTAACAGGATGATGTCCTCAGCCCTACCCACTGGCCTAAGTGAATTACCCTGGCTATTCACTTCAGCTCATTCGGACATAACGGGGATAAATTACTAAGAGGACTAGAGAAAATTACTCCGGTAAAGAGTGCAAAACTAGGCTGTTTACATTCAAAAATACAGTTCACCCGGGTAAAGTTCAGATAATCTCAGGGTTTCTTTGCAAATGTAAATGGCGTTTTATAAGCATCTGCTGACCATTAACATGCAAATGATCTCGGTTTTTAGCTGAGAGTGGTTGGCAGAGTCATTGACCTAGTTGTGCCCTGGAGGTTTAATTGGTGTCCTGGGTTGTTTGAGTATGTTTTTTATTACTTCTTTACCGAAGAATATATTAAGATATATACTGAATACCGAAATTTAGCCGAAAAATATCAAGATACACATTTTGGTCCATACAGCCCAGCCCTACTCAAGGCCTTCTCCATTACTGATTCATGGTACATAATGAGTCACCATCCTAAAGCTGTCACTTCCTAACATTCATCATGGCTTGATAATATGTAGGTTAGGGCTGCAACTAATAACACACAGCTAACATACAGGTCTAAGTGACTTGCAGATTGGTCAGACCATCCTGGAGCTTGTTGGAGCCTGTCACACACATGCACACTAACAAATGCTTTAGTCCCACTGCAGTGACTAGGCCAAGTTAGCATGTTGTGCGTTAGCCTGTGACGTTTGGGGGGAACCGGATCGCTGTTATCTGTTTAATTTGTGGTTTGTGTGTGTTCAGGAGGAGAAGTTTAACAGTTGGCTGAATATAATCAGTCCTTTACCTGACCCCAGGTTCCCTTTTTTGTGCTAACGTTAGTCCGGAAGGTAGGCTAAGTTGTGGCTATCCCACTGCAGTTAGCATGTTGTGCGTTAGCCTGTGATGGTTGGGGGAAAAGAGCTTCACTATTGTAACCGTGTGTGGTAGCATGAATTAAGGGTTTGTATGTCTTCAGGACTCTAAGCGGCGAGTGGCTGGAGCACCCGCTTCGCTTGAGTTACACTACTCTATCGTGAATTGCCGTATGTACACGGCTCTGGCTCTGGTTCATTAGCATATGAAGGCAACCGCCCTCAAAACCAGCCGTTCTGAACAGAGGGGTCATGTGAGCGTGGTAAGAATGCAGCTATGCTTTATTCATAGGCTTTTTGGACCAAAGCATGTCACTAACGTTTCATGAAGACATCAAGGATCCATGTGAAGCTGCGTTCACATGAACGCGACTTTGCGACCATAATCAAGTCACCCACTGAAGTCGCATCGCGTGTCCATAAATACCTCATTTTGGTCACCGGCGCTCGGTGACGTCGTGTCCGCTCGAGTTTCACCGTGATCATATCTTATCATATAACAGGATGTATTAGCTGACACTATTCCAACTGTATCCTTTTCACTCACCTACCAACCACAAAACACTGTAGCTGATGGCCCTGCAGCAGCATCGTCTGTGAGTTCTCTGCAGTCTGTCTAGGAGGAACTAATGTCCTCACTAACTAATGTTTCCCACACGGACATAGATTGTCACTCTGTGAACCGGAATAAAAACAGTCTGTCACGGGTACCATCACACACCCACACAACTCTGATTGGCTGTTGCCTCACAGCCACACACGACATCGCCTGAAGAGTTCAACTTTTTCAACTTTGGCAACAGAGGGTTAGGGTCTCGTTGCAGGAGGGCTGACCCCGCCCCATCGCGGCTGTACATTGACTTTACATGGAGAGGGGTTACAAAGTCGCGTTTGGTGTGTAGGCGGCTTTAAACCGCAGAAAAGGAGCAAAATATGGGACCTTTAAGCTACACTGGTATGAAGGCATAGACAAGCATCAATTAAAACAAACCAAAAGCTTACATGTCTGTAATATGGAAAGCTTTGGTTTTCATATGTGATTGGTATTATGAAACACGCATGACAAGTCACTCATCAGAGTTTTGTTTGTTAAGGTTGTCATGTTCACCTCTCATCTGTGTCTCTTATTCATTGATGGCAATGCACACAAACACACACGAACACACACACAAACACAAACACAAATTTTACTTGTCTTAAGCCTGAAGCTCAGAGGACAGATCTTTCCTTTACTCTGCTTGTGAACTGAAGGACAATGAAGACCTTAAGTAAAGTAAATACTGAGGGTTTTTAATGTCTTCTACTTCACAAAAGTTGAAAGTCAAAAGAATGAAAACCTTAAGAGAAAAATGCTCAAATAAGACCATTATAATGTCTTAAATTATATACAGCCTTTTACAAATGTATTAGACCACATAATGCAAGGACTAGAACCAGGAGAATAGATCACATTATTCCTTTATTATATATTTAAAATATAGCAGGGGGAAATGTATTCTAGCAAATCTAGACTAAAACAACCACGTTTTACGCAAGTAGACTTGAGAATATCTGTGCTATTCCTCAATCATATGTGCATATTACACTGCTTACAGCAGAGGTACTGAGGCCATGTCCCTTCATGCACTGTGCATTGTTCCATTACATGCACAGATGATTTCTTGAGCCCTGGACTACTGAGGCCACACTTTTGAGCCCAGGGCACAAGACTATTGAAGCCTCACATTTGAGCCTGTGGACTACTTGAAGTGAAATTTAAATTGATTGTTCAATAAAATAATAAAAGCCTGATGAAGTTTTATTTGCAAATAAACCTGTTGAAATACAATGTTTCTTAATGATATTATTTTGCATGGATGTCTACCTATGATATACAAAATGTATATCTTTATGTTTCAATATGATGCATTTTGTTTCAATTACCCCCAATTTCAAGTTACTTCCTATAATTTCTATGAAAAGTTTCCAATTTGGAATACTTCCAAAATGTTTAAGCTTAACTTCCCATGGAAAGTTTCTGGATATTTACCAGAAATTTTCCACTACCATTGCAACCCCATCCCTGAAGAGAAAAATTAGTTTTAGTGGTTAATTGTTATGCTTGATTCATTTCTGATGTCTTGGAGGAGCCCCGCGAGCCGGCTCAACGTTGGGTACAAAAAGGTGAATTCAGTTTTAAATTTTTCATTCCTGTTCAAAAGGTATATCCAATAACAATAACATTTGAAAGTAACTGAAAGATGTCTAAAGTATTTATGTTTTCTTGTTTTAGGACAGGTGGTCTAATAAATTTAAGCACCATATGTATTGATAAAAAATAAAAAAAATAACTTACTTCCTGTTGTTCAAGAGATTTTTTTGTAGATCCTGGAATGATACATATGCCTCTAAAATTTCGGAATTTAAGGTCCATACTGCTGCGGGGGCTGTTTTTTTCTTAAATCACATAGGGGTGCAACAGAGGCGTTTAGACACGCACACTTAAAAAAAAAAAAACAAGAATATGATCAAGTTTTCTACTGTGCCCATGCTAAAGTGTGGTGGACATCCATGCAGTATTAGTACCTCAAAAACATACTTTTTGTTTTATGCCAAATTCTGTGTCCCCATGGCAACAGAACTACACAATGGTCATCAAGATTTACCAAAATGATCATTTCAATCTACTGACATATGTTGCATCACAGTTTAAGTGGATAGTGTCACTTTTGAAGGACTTACAACAAATAATCCAAAACCACTACTTAAAGCTAGCAGTAGGCAGTGCTGCATTTTAAGACTAATATGTTCATGCTGCAAATTTTCTACGCTGTCAATAAGAACAGAAATAGTGTTGATACCATAAATCTTAATGGTGCAATCGCCAAAGCCCCACCCTTAGACAAATTCTCGTGATTTTTTACTTCTCACATGCTTACAAGGCTAGCTGTAGTACAAGCAAATTTAATTGCTTAACAAAAGTGGCAGCACTTAATTTAACATTTTCTCTTAATTTTAAAGCACATTTGATATAAAAAAGAAAACAATATGACATCAAAATTTAAGGAATCACTGTAGCAACTTCCTTTGACTTCTGTACAATCCTTCGATTACTTTTGGTAACATACAACATGCAAAATTTTACTTTATCTGTTGATTTTTTCCTTTGCTTTCAGGCAAATGGCTTTAGGTAAAGTTCATGGTTAACTTTGATTGAAAGCCTTGGAAAAATATCGATCTATCCGTAGGGGGCTTTACTGAGACACACACACCCACCAAGAAAAAACTTCAATCTATTGACCTACTAGGAACTTCAACAAGTTTTATGGCTCAGCAATTTAAATTTTTGCTCACCATGTTCAAGAAAAAAATCCAAAATTGGGGACCTCCTTTTGAATTTACAGTATGGTTCAAAGAGCTTTGAAGGTCCTGGCATGATTACTTGGCCCACTAGTTTACAACACTAAAGGTCCATTGTGCTGCTTAACTTTTAATATTTTGTGGGGCTTGCCACTGAGTCATTTTGACACAAAACCCACACAAATCATCAAATTCCTCCACTGAGCTCCTGTCAAACAAGTTTGGTGAATGTCCGTGCAGCCTTAGTAGCTTAAAAATACATTAGTTTTATGGCAATAATGTGTCATCATTAGGGATGCAACAACTCATCAAGGTATACAACAAAATTCAATGGCAAATGGTCACTGACAGAATTTATTGTCAGATACTCAATAAATAAATTAATGCCCTGTTTTCAGTGATATGTGCAGACAAAACATTGTTTCCTGGGGCGGATTTTCTGTGGAGTGAGTCATCTTACTCCTCATTCTATCCTTGAGAACTGAGTCAGCAAACAGCAAAAGTGGACCGTCAGGAGAACAGCACAGCACAGTTACAGTAGCCCCTGTAACAACACTGCATCCCAAAACTTCATTTCTCTGGGGGTATTGTATCCTCTGCAGTACCAATAATAGGGTTTAGCATCTTCTCATCACAGTCTCCATCATGTAAGAGGGCATATTGGGACTTATTTGTCTGCAGCATGGCCGGAGTTGCAGAGCTAACAAGGCTTAAGATGTGGTTAACCTGGTCTACGTAATACAGCTGCAGCAAGCAGACAAGGGATGCAACCAATCGTTGACATAGTTGACAAAATTTGACAACATAAATGTCAATGACCAATTATATCATAAGATAGTCATTAAATTACGTCATCCCATGTTTTGCTGTAATGCACGAAAAATTAGTTTTCTGGGGCGGAACATTCAGTGGAGTGGGTCATCTTACTACTCTTCGTGTCTTTATTGGAGCAGCATCATCAAACAGCGGCCACAGTGCGTCAGGAAAACACAACAATCCAATCCAATAAATCCAAAGTTAAGTTCTTTGGATTTGTCTGATCTGAGGCCAATTTACAGGCCTATAGTTATGGCTAATATAAGAGCTAACCCCGATACAGCTGCAGCGAGCACACACAAGTGCTTTTTATGTGAAAATGTAACTCAAACTCAGTCTCAGTTATCTTAATCTGTTCTCACTCAGCTACAGTGTGAAATAATTTCTTTTTTATATTTATTTAGCTGCCCTTTGGCATTAGAGTATGCCGGTGCTACACAAGCATTATAGGAGAAGGAATTTTGATAATCACATTCGTAATTCATAAACTGTGTTTCTTAAAAATCCAAAATAAATCATCCAAGACGCAATACAACTGTTCAACAAAAATGACTTCTGAAATGCACAAGAAAAAGACTCACTTGATTTGATCATGTGAATGAACAATAGTTAAGAAATAAAGGCAATACACTGAACTCATTAACATAATGTAACAGGAGTAATTGTTTCATGATGCCAAGAAAACAAATTTCACCCCAACTCAACTTCATCTATTCAAGGTTCAGCAATAATCTGAATCTCCAACTCTGTAAAATACATTTAAACATATCATGTTCTTACACACATGGACAAAATTGTTGATACCCTTCTGTTAATGAAAGAAAATCCCAAAATGGTCACTGAAATAACTTGAAACTGACAAAAGTAATAATAAATAAAAATTAACTGAAAATCAACTAATGAAAATCAGACATTGCTTTTGAATTGTGGTTCAACAGAATCATTTAAAAAAACAAAATAATGAAACTGGCCTGTACAAAATGATGGTACACCAAGAAAAGATTGAAAATGATGACCATAGGGACATGTTAAACTAAGGTGTGTCCTGTAATTAGCATCACAGGTGTCTTCAAGCTTGTAATCAGTCGGTCTGCCTATTTAAAGGCTGAAAAGTAGTCACTGTGCTGTTTGGTATCGTGGTGTGTACCACACTGAACATGGACCCCAGAAAGCTAAGGAGAGAGTTGTCTCTGGAGATTAGAAAGAAAATTATAGACAAGCATGTTAAAGGTAAAGGCTATAAGACCATCTCCAAGCAGCTTGATGTTCCTGTGACTACAGCTGCACATATTATTCAGAAGTTTAAGGTCCACAGGACTGTAGCCAACCTCCCTGGACGTGGCTGCAAGAGGAAAATTGATGACAAGTTGAAGAGACGGATAATACGAATGGTAACCAAAGAGCCCAGAACAACTTCCGAAGAGATTAGAGGTGAACTCAAAGGTCAAGGTACATCAGTATCAGATCAAACCATCTGTCACTGTTTGAGCCAAAGTGGACTTAATGGAGGACATCACTGCTGAAAACAAATCATAAAAAAGAAAGACTGGAATTTGCCAAAATGCATATTTACAAGCCACAAAGCTTCTGGGAGAATGTCCTTTGGACAGATGAGACAAAACTGGAGCTTTTTGGTAAGTCACATCAGCTCTATGTTCACAGACAAAAAAATGAAGCATACAAAGAAAAGAGCACTGTACCTACTGTGAAACATGGAGGAGGCTCAGTTAAGTTCTGGGGCTGCTTTGCTGCATCTGGCACAGGGTGTCTTGAATCTGTGCAGGGTACAATGAAATCTCAAGACTATCAAGGCATTCTGGAGCCAAATGTGCTGCCCAGTGTCAGAAAGCTTGGTCTCAGTCACAGGTCATGGGTCCTCCAACAGGATAATGACCCAAAACACACAGCTAAAAACACCCAAGAATGGCTCAGAACAAAACATTGGACTATTCTGAAGTGTCCTTCTATGAGCCCTGATCTAAATCCTATTGAACATTTGTGGAAGGAGCTGAAACATGCAGTCTGGAGAAGACACCCTTCAAACCTGAGACAGCTGGAGCAGTTTGCTCATGACGAGTGGGCCAAAATACCTGTGGACAGGTGCAGAAGTCTCTTTGAGAGTTACAGAAATCACCTGATTGCAGTGTTTGCCTCAAAAGGTTGTGCAACAAAATATAAAGTTAAGGATACCATCATTTTTGTCCAGGCCAGTTTCATTAGTTTGTTTTTTTAGAATGTTTCTGTTGAACCACAATTCAAAAGCAATGTCTGATTTTCATGAGTTCATTTTCAGTAAATTTTTATTGGTTATTACTGTTGTCAGTTTCAAGTTATTTCAGTGACCACTGTGGGTTTTTCTTCCATTTAGGAAGGTACCAATAATTCTGTCCACGTGTGTAGCTTCGTCAAATACTCATTTTACCAAGCTAATCTGAACACGTCACAATGTTTCCAACCGGACCTCAAACGCATTACCAAACATGATGTGCATTTGTTTTGGAGCAATGTGTCGCTCCTTTAGCTGAGCTGATGAGCTTTTATGCTGTTGATCTCAGCAATTTCAGTACTTAGACACTGGATTGGTATGTTTAACTTCACGGACTGAAGACAATGTTTTGGAGATCATGCTATAGCTTATTTAGGAGGATGACAGAGCATCAGAAGCAGCAGACAAGCAGATGGCATCCAACAGTAAACATGAGGTTAATCCACAGGTGATCGGTGGTAGGTTTCAGTGTTTACAGGCATTAATTGCGTTCAACCAATTATGATTTTTTGACAAAAATCAGCCAATACTTATTAATGCCAATACAATCGGAGCATTTTAGTTATTATTGAAAATATGGAAAACTGCCCAAATACACAATGTTAACAAATGATTTTTTAAAAAACAATTTATCCACATCCATGTTCAGATCACCACCAAAATCTAATCAATCCTGACTTGTGCAATGATCAACATTCTCTGAAGACTTCATCAAAATCTGTTGAGAACTTTCTGAGTTCTTTTGCTCACAGACAGCTACAAAAAAGAGACAGACACCAGCTATAACATAACTTCCATGTCAGAGATATTAACCATAGACCAGGGTTCTGCAACTATTTCTATTAAAAAAGCCATTTCTGCCCAGGACCCCTTAAAAAAAAAATCTGTCCGGACTTTGGAGCCACAAAACACATCAAACCTTTGAATGAAGGAAGCAGTGCCTACTGACTCCAGATAGTTAACATGATATTAAATCTATGACCAAACGATTTCATTACATGACCCAATTGCTTTCCTGGGGATTTTTGCATTTACTTCGCATTATTGTTTCAGTTATAACAAATTATGTTGCATTTTGGATATAAAACTAAAATAAAGCCAACCCTATTACTAACCTTTGGTGATATTATTGTTATTATTATCATTATTATTATTGTTACTACTACTATTATCCTTGTTGTTGCAGTTATTGTTGATTATTGTCAGTGTTACTCTCTAGGATAGACAAACAAATATTTAGTTTCCCCTTAGGTCGGGTGGGGTCTGGGGGTCTTACCCAGGCATTTTTTTGCTTCAAATATTTCTTTCCTTCATTCTGATTATTTCTTGTGTACTTTTTATAATTATCATGAGGTAGTCTTGAGATCTTTGGGGTGTCTTTCTGAGATATTTTTACATTGTTTTTAAAGGTAATCTCACTCAGCCAAAGCTGATCTAAATTATCAGCTTTTGCAATTACCAACATCATTTATGTTTCTGAAATCATTAATACATCAGTATTTAGAAGTTCAACCAAAATGTTACTTTTAAATCTACAGTACATTTATCATTGTTATCAATTCATTTTCTAATTTAATGTTCTAAAAAATACAGATAAAACAGTAAAGTGCATTAATGTTCCTTGATTGAGATGTAAAATTATAGTTATTTACTTGCACTGCTGAACAGAAAACTTAGTTTTAGTGTTTGAATGTTAAACTCGATTAATTTCTGACGTCTCAGAGAAGCCAGCTCCAATTTGAAATTAAAAAAAGTTTGATTCAGTTTGAAACTTTTCATTCCTGTTCAAAATGTGTGTCCAATAACAATAAAATTATCAGTATAAAACAAGTTTTTGAAAGATTTCTAAAATATATTTGTTTTCTTGTCTTAATGACAGGTGGTCTAATAAATTTGTAAGACAACGTGTCTGTCAACAGGCAGAATTTTTTGGAGGGAGTAGTGTTAAAAAATTGCAGACCCATGAGCTCACAATACAGCTACACCCCTTTTTTGTGTTTGTCTGTTATTTGTTTGTTAACCAAAATAAAGTAAGTAAACAAAGTAACAAGATGCCCCTATTTAATTCTATTGAACAAAGTCCAATGGTTAAGGCCCACTGCAATAGCCCTGCAGAGAAGACAGACCTGCCTGATTCATTGTCTGAAATCCTGCAGGTCCGTCCTGCCAACCTCCATTGTCCAACGACTTCACTCGGCTAAATGCTTAACGGCCCAATCAGGGAAGAGAGGCAGGAGCAGTGGACGTGACAACAACAGGAAGTGACTGCATGTTTGAAAACAATGGCAGCTTCTGAAGCGGTCTCAATATCTGCGGTTTTATCAGAAATGGACTCAGTTTTTTCTTTAAAAGAGGAGCAAATATCTGTGGTCGTCATGGTTACTCAGTGATACTTGGCGAAATATTCTCTCCTTAGAAGTTTCCCTGGAGAACTTGGTAGGGATTGTCTTTGACGAGGTTCATGTCACATATAAGAGTTAAATGATACATCTGTATGTGTTGGGGCCAAAAGAAAATTTTATTTAAACAATGGAATTATTTTATGGTAAACTGACTTAAGGAAAAGGTATTAATTTAAATAATCTGTTGATATGAATTTTCTAGCCTGCCTAATTGTTGACATTTAATTTGAAATAATTTGTAAAAAGAAATGGACTGAATTTTTGTTTAATAATAATGACAAATTGACTGAGTTATTTTTCACCGTTCTGCCCACCCCTACGTACCTGAGTCGCTGCCTGCTTTAGGTAATTTAATTTGATTAGTGACAGCTGGTTAGGCTTTGAATGTAGGAGCGGAAAAGTTTGTTGACCGCAAAGAGCAGGGACGCCGAACATAGAAACTTTGATTTAACTATAGACGTTAAGTGACGATTGTAAATCCTTTTTTTTTGTTTTTGGTAAATAAACCTTGGAAGTGATGCTGGATCCGCGGCTGCTTTTTGTCTGGACTGTGTGTGTTAGACCAACTCAGCAGTGGGTCTTTTTTTGGGAGCTTGAAGCCACTACAGTGTGGTATAATTCAATGTAAGATGATAGTCTAAGGTAGTTCAAGCTAACGGCTAACAACAGCGCGAGATATGGATTGGTCTGTGATGAGTGTGACGAGCCGAACGATCGTTCAATCACAAGCTACCGTTGTTTTTGAAGGTTCTGCCTCTGAAAACATTTTCAAATGGCTCTTTCCCAGATGGACAAGTGAAATATTTCTGTGGCGGATATATGGAACTGTCCGTCTGGCGTGTCAGGTTACCACTGCAATTCTCTCTTGAAGCACCAGGGCCATTGATCCATTAAGCCCATCAGACTTCTGAGCTCAACTGGAACGCACCATCAGTCCAGGGTGCATTGAGACTTAGCAGTGACACAGGCCAAATGTCCACAATAAAACTCAAAGCTGTCACAATATGTTTTAGATCACCTGGTGTATTGCCACGAACCTTACTCCCAGTAATACAGCATCTGCACTGTAGTGCTGAGAGGGCAGGGCATACATGGATCAAAAAAGCCCTAAAAGACAATAATAAACTACATGCTCCACCATTAAGATGGGATAGTTGTCCAAAGCAAAGAATTCAAACACTTTTTCTGTAATATTTTTGGCCTTAATGCCTATCCTAGAGATACTGAGGATATCTATTCCTCTTTATTAAGTCAAAAGTGGTGCTGCGGTCTTTTCTCCTTTACTAAGTTCCTTTAGTAAACATTCTGTATTCCATTGCACGTTTTGTCATATCAAATTGGTCGTACTTAAAGCAGTTCTAGTACTAACTCTTTGTGAAACAGTATTTTTGTAGTCACTGCAAGTGACTGTTGGTCTCTTTTAACTGACTAAATTTAAGTATTTCCACTCCATTAGCATGTTAGCCACAGGGCTGCTACTGCATCATCACTTGCATATCTACAGCTTGTCATAAAGTGTGCTCAACTTACAGCAAAACGATGAAGCTGACTTTTTGTTTTTCTTATTACAAATGAAACTGTTAAATCTGTACATATTATCTTATATAGACCACAGGCTCCTGAATTGTGATGTACTGATATTGTATCATGGCAAGCTTTGCAATATTGGCAAATATGGTACAATATCATAATGTTGTGATTAAGCTGTTGACTTACAACCATATTAATTATGATGTTTTAATGTGCATAAATGCTGCTGTTTAAAGCCATTATATTTACGCCCCAGTGACACTTCACCTCCACTTTGAACGTCCAATAGACAGGATGGGGGAACAAGTTGAGCCCCACCTGCTTCATCTTCAGAGGTAGTATCAGAGTCATAATACTGGTGAAAGGGGACACACTGTCTTAACAAGGGACAGGAGGGCAGTGAGTGGGTGTATATACCTTTGTGTGTATGGGGAGCATGCACTTTTATGTAAATGCACTGTGAAAAGTACTAATATGACACACTATGTAGTACCACTATGCAGTGCAGTAGATTCACACATGGTTGCGTCTTGTTACATATAGTTTTAACAGAAACCTAGTAACACATATCCCATCAAAAGTGCTTTTAAAATAATATTGTGTTTGCTTCAGGTAAGATCAGGCCAAAGCTTAAATATTGCAGACTATACTTTGCCTGATGGTGTATGTAAACAACAGGACTGAACCACGCTAATGCTGAAGGTTTGGGCCCTGGCAAAGACACATCAAGATCTAACAGAAAAATGTACCACATGTCTCATCAACATCAACAAGCCAATTCAAACACAGCACTCATCACCTGTCAAATGGTTGAAACAACACCGTTGCAGTTTTCTGAAATTATCACAGGGTCCCTCATGACCACATCCTTGTGTTCCGATCTACAAATAAAAAAGAAACAGACATATAAGGGTTTGAATGTCAAACAAACAAAATCAACACTGAAGGTATCAGTTATAACAATGAGAATACAGTATTAGCCCATATTTCTAGAGCAGGCCTTTGAAACATATACACCTATTTTATAAAGATACACCACTCAGTGTATACTACAGGCTCCATGCCGTATTGCCTGTTTAGGTATCTGCGGCCTATTTACCTGTTGGTTTACCTATACAGGCTTTGTTGAGCTTCAGATCCAATAAGAATCGTGTCCTCCATGTCGAAATGAAGCTAACTATGAGATGAAAGTTCAACGAATTTCATTTTGAGTGCTAACTAGCTTGCTGAAACCTGATATGCTATTTGGCATTTAAGCGTTTACGTCTAGATTTTCTTTAATGTGCACGATAAACTATAGGAATCGCAAGAATTTCCGAGTTAATTCACATCAACTGAAACAGTCCACACTTCCTCCATGACAGACAACAATTTATTTTACGCTTCTACCTTGACGCATCAACTGTAAATAACAATGTGAAGTGTTCAAGCCACAAAAGCAAGCTGTGTAAGCGTTAAATGAGATGTACATAGCGATCACTTTTGTTAACAATACGTATTTATCTTACACAAGTTAACAATTCTATCCCCACTAGCAAGAGCAGTGTTAACTTCAGGCTCACACCGCTACTACGGCTAACACATATCAGCTAACTTCAGTATAATCGTGGTGATGATACAGTTCACAAGATAAAGTTACAGGGCAAAAGTTAAGCAGCTGTCTTCCTCTCGTTTAGATAACAACAACTACTCAGATGCTTTTATCAAATCAATAACATGGTATGCAAACCCTGGTCAGTCCGGTGTACAACAAAGGGCCTTTACAGATCCCTGCGACAAGAAGCTAGCTGACAAAGCTAGCGTAGACGCTCATGTTTCTGTACTGTCTGCTATTGGGAAAACAACAGTAGCTAAGTAGCAGCTAGCAGGGCTAATCTCAGCACTGTCAGCTCACAAAAAGTTTAAAAAGAAATTGTGATGGCTTACCCTTTAATTCCATACTTCCATTAATATCGAAAAGAAGGGTAATGGCTTGATATCAAAGTCGCTCTTTTCACTCACTCTTATTCTTGACTCGTCCTCACTCAATCTCTTTACTTAAGGGTCTTTGTCTTACACTCATCCGTGCTAGCATATACCCATGTAGCAGGCTGGTTAGCTTGACATGCTAAAATTAGTATCTATCGCGCCTGCGTGAAACTGAGACAACGTTCAGATATGATGTCCAAAAACCTGACCCGTCAGATGAAGACGCAGCAAAATCAGTGAAGTTAGATAACTTATTTTCACGAAGGGCACAAGGAGCTTTTTTCGTTCTAGAGCCAAACGGATAGAGCAAGGGGAAAGAATACATCTTATTTTTTTGGTTTTGAAAGAAGAGACAAGAAAGAATGTATGTATGAATAAATGTATTAATGGCAGACTATAGCGAATGCTCCAACGCTAAAATATCTTTTGAAGAAATATGTTGTTTCTACTCTAAACTAAAAACTTCGCCTTATTTAGTTGACTCAAGCTTATTTCTGTTAAGCAACATCCATTATCCCTTTTGGGGGGCTGGAGCCAATTCCAAGCTTTTCCATGGGCTACACCCTGAACTGGTCACCCGCCGGAGGCCACATAGACATACAGATAATCATTTACTCCCACACTCAAACCTAAAGGCAATTTGGAATCTCCAGTCGACCTAATGAGCATGTGTTTGATTTGTGGGAGAAAGCTGGAGGCCCTGGAGAGAACCCATGCATGCACAGGAAGAACATGCAAACTCCATACACAAAGGCCCTGCCCAACCCAGGGATCAAACGGGGAGATTCTTGCTGTGAGACACGTGCACTATACCTGCTGCACCACTGTGCGGTCCATATGAAGCAATTCCTCAAACTGATTAAGACTTTGAAGAAATATGTGATTCTGATCTTAATGTAGAGGATCCAGATACTGCTGTAGAATTAATTGCAACAAACAAAATCCTAGGGGTTTGATGATAATAATAATGATGCATCAATTTTTGAAAAAGACTCAAAGACGCTGATGATGATGGTTTAACCTCAAACTTTTTCAAATTTTTCTGGGATGGTATAAAAAGAACACAGTATTCAATGCTATAAAAATGTATGATAACAATGATCTAATGTCAACTATGAAGTAAGGAGTCATACCTTACTACCTAAACATGGTAAGGATAAAAGGCACACCGCCAGCCTCAGACCAGTATCTTTACTGAACATAGATCATAAGTTATTTATACTTGTTTTTGTCAATAGGCTGAAAATGGGGACCGATCAGATCAATTCTGAGGGATAATCTGGATTTCTAAAAGATCTATACACAATAATATTAGGCTTGTCCTATATCTACTTGATTGTAATTGTTAATTTGAATTATTTAGTAATTAATATACTCTATAACAGTAATAATAGTTCTTCTCCCCTTCCTCAAGGTGCAACTAAAAGGTTTGAGGTAAACCAAGGTATTTGGCCATGCTGTCCTTGCTCTCTCTTACCAAAATAAATATATTGTGGTTTCAGAGTTATTAGCTATTCACATTGAAATAGCCCAAATGTAGAGCCCTTAAATATGTGAGGTAATCATTTGTCTATTACTCAGTCAGCAGAAGACACCAAATCAGAAAACATCCCTCCTGTACCCAAAGAAATAGAGAAAATTTCTAAAGCTTCTGAGCTTTATTTGAATTTCAAAAATGTATGAATTGATCTTTTAACACATTGATCCCTTGGTAGACTTATATCATATCCTTGCTTAAAATGAGGTAAAGTTATTGTAGTAATAGCAAAAGATGTAAAATCCAGAGAAGATCTATTCTTTTGTCATCTGTCTTTGGATGTATTCTTATGACTGAAATGGAAACTCTCTCTTTGATATTACACCTAACCTTTCCGTTAGCTACCGCCAAAAAACCAGTTAATCAATTAATCAAACCATTCCCAGCTTTACTTGGAAAACAAACATTGTAGGAGAAAACAATGATGTGGTTAAATCATTAAAAGATGGGGGTTTAATTGTGATTGATTATGAAGCAATGGATGGAATGATAAAAATCAAGTGGGTGCAAAATTTAGACATAACAGCAGTTGATTCTGGTTTCTTATTGCCACCAAGATTGTTGATAAATGTGGTGGCATTCAGTTCCTAATTAAGGAAACGATGTACACCGCAGTATCGATGCCCATCCCCCTGCTCTTAAGAGCGAACAGGAGAGGGATTTTAACTCTACAATAAGTGTTATCTCCATAACTAGAGGGGTAAGGTCTACATAGTTAGCTAGCTGTTGTTAGCAACCAATCAATTAATCAATCTTTATTTGTATAGCGCCAATCATAACAAGACAAACTCTCCATTTTATGGAAACACATATATACATATATAGGCTACATATGAAATACACATATACCTATATATACAAATACATACTCCCAACACCCAACATGAATCCATATAGCCAATCATGAATCCCTCCATCATGGCAGCAAGAAAAAACCTTCTGTTAAGCAGCAGGGAAATCTTGAATGTGGACCCCAGTCTCATGATGAACAGCAAATCCACACGACGCTGTGTTGGGTGTGTGGGTGAAGGAAGGGAGGTAAGTGGAGACAAGTGGACTAAAGTAAGAACTAAAGCTAGTGACAGAGCCATGGACCAATCATAGACCTGTCTTCGTCATATTTGTCACTGCTGAATATAAATTTATTAGAGGTTAGCCTCTTGAGAGGCAACATCTCGTTTTCAGCAGGGTCCTCATGTCTGTATGATTGTAGAGATAGTTTTTATAGAAGTCAAATAATAATCACGAAAAGAGTAATTAATCTAATATTTACATTAATGTTGAATAATACAACAGCATCAAAATGAGAATTTATAAGTTATGTATTTTCAGCTACAGAGACAAAGGACTGAGAATAAGAATTTATGGGTGACAAACTCATGGAAGACAATAAATCTGTCCCCACCACATTTGTCTCCATTGAGTATAAGTTCATTAAAGGTAAGCCTCTTGAGACGTGGCATCTCATTTTCAAGAGGGATTTCATGTCTATATGTTGCTAGAGATCGTTACTATGCATGTATAATCAACCATGGATAGGGAGAGCATGCTGATATCTACGTGAACAACTATAATGATTATGAACTGGAATGGGGCTAAAGAAATGGCCAAATATGTGTTATGTCTGTAATTTTAGTTATGGAAGCTTTGTAACTCCACAGCAGCAGGCAGTCTCCACCAAGGATCCCAGACCACCTACAAGACCAGAGCCAGAGACGAGTACAGGAGCAAACAAAAGGGGCAGAGGCAGATATGGAGAGAGTGTTAGAGAGACAGGGAAGCCAATGCAGAGAAATTAATACAGGAGTAATGTGGTCTCTTCTTCTAGTTCTAGTCAGTACACGTGCTGCAGCATTTTGAACCAGCTGAAGCGTCTTAAGTGACTTACTGGGACAGCCTGAAAGAAGAGAATTACAATAGTCCAGTCTAGAGGTAACAAAAGCATGGACTAGCTTTTCAGCATCGCTTTGAGACAGGATAGGCCTGATTTTAGCGATGTTACGAAGATGAAAAAAGGCTGTTCTTGAAATTTGCTTTATGTGAGAGTTAAAGGATAGATCCTGATCAAATAGAACCCCAAGATTTCTAACAGTTGTGCTTGGCGTCAGGCTAATGCCATCTAGGCCTGTTAAATCATTAGAAAAGGTTTCTCTAAGGTGTCGAGGGCCCAGCACAATGATCTCTGTCTTGTCTGAGTTAAGAAGAAGAAAATTTCTGGCCATCCAGATCCTAATGACCTTTAGACACGCATCTAGTTCAGATAACTGATTTGTCTGACCTGGCTTCATTGGTACATACAGTTGAGTATCATCAGCGTAACAATGAAAATTAAAGGAGTATTTCCTCATGATATCACCGAGGGGAATCATATATATGGAAAAGAAAACTGGACCTAGCCTTAAGGAACCGGAGCCTTAAGGAACTCCGTAACTTACTTTAGTGTTCACAGAAGACTTATTGTTCACATGTACAAACTGGTATCTATCAGATAAGTAGGACTTAAACCTATGTAGGGCAGTCCCTGTAATTCTGAGTATCTCCTCCAAGCTCCATAGAAGAACATTATGATCTACGGTGTCAAAAGCAGCAATGTGATGCTTGTTTAAGTGCACGAGTTTCAGAAGAAAACCAAGGAGCTGTCCTCTAATGTTTAATAATTTTCTGTCTCAGCAGGGCAATCGAGTCAAAAGCATATCTTTGTAGACTGGCAGAGCTATCAACAAGCTGATCCAGCTGAGAGGGGCTATAACTAAAATCACAGTAATCAGTTGGCCAATGTGCTGAATTTAAGGCAGCAGGAATGGTCTCTTTAAACTTAGCCACAGCACCACTGGACAGATTTCCACTCATCACTGTTTTATAACACAATGCAAAATCCTCTAAAAAGATGTTAAAAGTTACTAAGAAGTGTTCGGATAACAAAAGACTTTTGGGAAACCCTTTTAGTTCATTAATATTAAGGCCGTATGCTAGAACAAGATTGAGAGTGTGATTAAAACGATGGGTCGTGAAGCAAAGCACTAACTCCAAAGTCTGCCTTTTTTTTTTTTTTTAATTGTTAGCTTTTCTGTCCTTGTAGAAAGCACAAATGTCCCTTTGATGCTTTAACCACATTAACTCTCGGTCCCTCTCACAGTTTCTAACAAAGATTAGGGCACAGGTGAAGTGATTGTCCAGGGCATGGTGTAGTTTTGTAAACCAACCTGCAAAGGTAGCAAAGTGTAGGTTCCCTCTACTTAAAGCCTATCAGATTTTTAACATGTCCTTGGATATTTGCTGATAAAAAGCTCTGTGGTGAACAAAAGTTCATTCAGCTTACAAGTGTTGTTTAACAATGATGATTTTCATGGACAAACAACTTTCATAGTTTTTCAAGCTTAAACTTAACCTGCAAGAATAAAATGCAATTTTCAAGCTATTATGAAAATAAGACTTGGTGGTTTGACCTGAAAGCAGCTACCACACTTACATGTATAACTTCAAGTTGTACCCTCTAGTTTTAGAATTTCCTCCTTATTGAATGACCCGATCAAGTTGGTGCCCATGGCTGTGGCTATAAATGTAGGATACTGGGCCCACATGGAGGGGAGGACTTTAAGAGGCAGGAGTTCTAAAAGGTCATCTCAGTAAGACCACGGCTATGTCCACATGTAGGCTGGTATTTGTAAAACAGAGACTTTTCTCCTCCATTTTCAAAAATTATCCTGTCCACACAGGTACGTTTTTAAAAACGTCCCCATCCATATGAAAAGTGCAAATATGCACTGTTTAAGGCTGTTTATTACCTTGTCACAATGTCTGTGGTATGCAGCCTTTTTTTTTTTACGTCTATTTCAATGTAGATTTATTGTCTTATCTATCCCAACTACAAGTCTAACTGGTGTTACGAACTATTTTGTGGACATGTTATTTGAGGGTAGTTTGCATATTGAGTAAATATGTCAATTCAAACATATCTGATAATCATTTTCAGATCCTGTTATTAATACATTTTTTGGGGTACTCTTTTGGTTACAACATCTGCTGCTGCTGTTACCATGGCATCAGCCATGGGTCACCACCAGTCAACAGTCACTTGAGAGACAACAGCAGTGGATCTCATCCAAAACATCACCAGCATTTGTACCATTGGAGTAAAGCAGCATCATAGTGAGGGTGACCATATACGGTAAATAATCTGGTTATCAACACTTAAAACTACAATAATTTAGCAATATCCTCTGCAACAGATGCAAACAACAGTAAAGGCATGTATATAAACAGAACTTTTCTTAAAGTTTGATAAGTTTTTTTGATTACCTCCGCCTAGGAGGTGTTGTTTTTGCAGGTGTTTATCTGTCTGTCTGTCTGTTTGTCTGTTTGTTTGTTTGTGTTCAAAATAACTTGAAAAGTTCTGAATGGATTTGGATGAAATTTTCAGGAATCTTTGGAAATGGGAAATGGAAGAACTGATTACATTTTGGGACTGATCCGGATCATCTTGGCGGAGGTCTGCACTCTCAGTGCTTTTCTAGTTATTATTTGATGTTGGAGAATCCAATGAGAGCCTGGTAAAATCCATTGTTACAATTAACATATGTGACCCTGAAGTGGATGAATACCACACAATCTCGATGCGGAGAAGGCCATCTTCAGAGGTTCAGAACAATCCTAACAGTTCTGGAATAATAACTGGTATTAGAGCCCACTCTTGCTCCTCTTCTTTTGGATCTATCTCCTCTGTCTTTTTCTGACTGTTTCTTAAACACAAAGCGCAGGATACTGATCTGCAGAATCAGTGATAATTGGCGCCTCTGCACCAAGGGTGAAAAGTACCTGATTACATTTTTTTCAAATTACTGTAAATGAGAAGCTTTTTATGTATACTTTCATTTTGTGAGGGTTTTCTTTTAAAACCAATACCTTTACTCCCACCAGCCGTTGGTGGTGCACTCTAATAGTGTGCTTGGCCAGTAATTCAACCAATCAATCAAGCTTTATTTATATAGCACATTTCATACAATACAGTAATTGGAAGGTTGCAGGTTCTAGTCAAGCTCCCACCATCACATGGCGATGTGTCCTTGGGCAAAACACAAGTTGTTCCCTCTGCTGTGTCAGTGGTATGTAAATGGTTATGAAAGGGCAAGAATGTGTTAGTTGGTGCTGATGGACAACTTACATAGAAACTCCAACCATTAGTGAGAGAATATGAGTGTGAAGCTCAAGTCCATGTACAAGTCACTTGAGTATGTTTTTTGGGATGCATTTTACTCAGTTGTTTATATCACATTATGTAAATGAAGGAATGAAAAGAAAAGCTAAACCCATCAAAACTTTTCACCAACCTAAATAAAACTCAAATTTTACTGATACTCAGTACTACAACAACCCCTTATTTAAATTACACTTCTTTGATGAAGGAGTCATAAAATAGATTCACATTTAAAAGGAATCAAGCTTATTTAAAGATCACATCCATTACTAGATTTTGACAATATTTTTTTCACCTATGTTAACACCACTGGCACAACATAGCAAACTCTTTTTTGTTTGTTTATCTGTTTGTTTGTTTTCTGATTTAACAGTGTCCCTCTCCTCTTCCGTGTCTCTCCTGTTTTAATTTTGAAACATTTTTTTAAGCTTCACCATAAATGTTTGTTGTTTTGTTGAAGTTATCCACAGTGTATCTATATCACTCTAATCAGCTCGTACAATCATTACAAGTACATGTGCTGTATATACTTCAAACATTTTATTTGTGCTTTTTTGTATAAAATTGTATGACTCAGGCTCGTAATGTTCTGCAGAAGCAGATCATGAAATACCATTTTTTTTAATCACAAATGGGGTCTGCATTGTGAATTGTGAATTTTTAAACTGGGAATCGGTTGAAGTCGAACATCAATTTTGATTCAAATTGTGAATCTGAACTGAATAGAATCATGACCTATTGGAAGAATCACATGACACTTGATACGTAATGGATCAGCGAGAGGATCTCTCCATGGGTCGATGACATTTTTTAAAATTGATAATTTTCAAAATTGCAAGGAAAAATATGGTCAGTCACAAGTTTTTGTGATTTATTATTGATCAGAGAAAACTTTCAATAAATATTCTTCTATTTGGCATTGTTGATATAAATGGTCAAATACTGTATGATTATGCAAAACTTCGCTCAGAGTGTGCAAAATTGTGTGCATTTCATGTCTCATTATACACACACATATATATATATATATATTTATATATATACACACATGCATGTATATATATAACTCTTAGCAAACTGCTAATCTGTAGGTTATATTATAATATTTGTATCAAATATTGTTATGCTTTGTACCACAACCACACTATATGTGAACAAACAAATGTTTGAGTCATTACACTTTAGCTGATGTCCTCTTTACATGACACAGAATAGTGATTATAATGTTTTTAAATTAATGATTATACTCAGTACTTTGAGAACATTTAAAAGGAATTACTTTTTACTTCTACCTAAATAACTTCTTGAAGAGCTGCTTTTATTTGTACTTAGGTAAAGATTTATCAAAGAAACCGTTTTTTTACAGTATTGCTGTGCTCTTTCCTCCCATACTCCATACAAATGGTGAAAATTCATGAACAACAAATGATAAAGCCTGTGAAATCATGCTCTGTATATTTACAACAAACCTTGAGACCTCTGAAAGCCAGTTTGGGATTGGTTAAATATATTGTGAATAGAGCAACAAAATGTCACATTTGAAATTGCAGCCCACATCAAATATCTTTAATATCACAGTAATGCTACCCCAAGACATCTTGAAGAAGAAGGGAAGGATGATAAGATCATAGTTGAGCAGATATGCTTATCAGGAATTTAAATCGCTTAATTTAAGGTCAGAGAAAAAGCCTCTCTGTATGAGTCCACAAACACGATAGACCTTACATTCAGGGGGAGAAGGCCTAGCAAACACCCATTTAATTGCATTAATTTACATTTGTTAAAAAAAAGAGGAAGAAAAAATGTGTCACTGATTAAAATAAAGACAAGATTTTTTTAGATGAAAATGGAAATGCACCTTCCGATTCGTTCTTGTTTTTTCTTCTTCACAGTCATATGTCTGGGGCTGCATGTTTGGCTTTGTGACCAGTTGCAACTATGTGAGTCTTTTCCTTGATATCTAGTATGAATTGTGAACTGCATAAATATCCCTCAATGATGGAATTCTCTTTCTTTAAACTACAATGCTGTTCCAATTCAAAGTATTTCAAAACAGCACTGATGTAAGTCCTGCCAAGTACTTAGTTCCTTTACTGATGATGACGAATACAGACAGAACTCATGACCACAAAAGAAATGGCTACACTTTTAATATAAGTCTCAGTAATCTAATAAAGACCATTGCCACACAGATGTCAAGAAACATAATGGAAATGACATCAGGGCCACACTTATTACACTTGGAAATTATGTGTTAATACTGAACAAAGGAGAGTTATAGACCTTGATTTCATTGGACATGATTAAGTATTTTCAATGAAATATATGGTAGCACCGAGATATTGAAAAGATTGTATAGAAAAGGCATCAGATTGGCATCATCATTATGTCAAAATAAAGTTTGTGAAAGACACATATAATGCACTGCAATCTTGTCTGTTTAATCTTCAGCCATTGGGGAAATGTCTCCCTCTCACTGCTTTTCTGTGGACAATTGGCAGAGTATATAAGGAATAATTTAAAGAGAACAATGGCAAAGTGAAAAAAAGTTTTTCTTATCTTGACAGTAAATGCTTCCTTTAGTTGCATTTTAGGATGCATTACAATTTTGTGTGGTTCATTCTAATTTTCAAATATGCTTAAGTCTTCTCTATTTCCGGCAAAATAAAGCTGAAATAAAGATAATGTAATTTGATATCACAAGAAAAGGATAGCTGTAGCATGTGAATCTATGTTAATCTTTTCATTATTCGATATAGTATTACTTAACACTTAACTTTGTAGGGCTTTCACACTGCCATGATATGACTGTTAAAGTAAAGTCTCCTCAGCTACAGTGGTTGTACCAGTCTTCCTGAGTGAAACAGATTCATGTCTTCATCTTTGAATACTAAAGAAATAAAAACTTCATCTTTGAAATATATATATATATATATATATATATATATATATATATATATATATATATATATATATATATATATATATATATATATATATATATATATATATATATATATATATATATATATGTATGTATGTATGTATGTATTTTTGTACAACCTTCTTAAGAATTACTCATATGGTAGTAACTGTTGCTACACTGTGAAGATCAAAATATCATCATTACATGATTCTTATCCCAAATATGAAAATTCTCATCTCATTATTACCAAATAAGTGATCAAAATTGTATTCTTTGAAGAATTAAATTTGCTTCTGTTATTTTAAATGAGAAAATAACAAAATAACTCATTACTCATCTATGAAGAGCCCGATGTCTCCGTAAATGTTTTATAGCAACACAAACATTGAAGTGGGGAGGAAAAAAGGTAAACTGAATGAAATTTACAAGACTACTACTACTACTACTACTACTACTACTGCTACTACTACTACTACTACTACTACTACAACTACTAATAATAATAGTAACACAACTTTCCCCATAAATCAAGTGTTCCTGGTCTTTTTCATTCATTCATAACTGTTTACCTTTATCAGGATTTTGGTGAGATGATTCTAATTTGTAGTTATGATGGTTCATTTTCAAGGTGCCTATTGACAGTCTGTCTCCTCATACTCATTTTCCAAAAAGCAGTGTGGGGAACTGCATCCTGGCTCCATTTTAATTCATAAAAATATCATTAAGCCACAGTTATAAATAAAATGAAACTTGTCTATCAAGATGAGCATAAGTCTTTGATCAGGACATTAAAATTACACGGACTATAACCTCTTTTTTAAATTACAGCCTGAATTTGAGGCATTTTGTTCCAAAATGTGGTAGAGGAGTCTGGTTGTGGTATCTATTCCCTTTTAACTGGCCAGACTTCAAGACACAATTGCCCTTAAGTACTGCATTTTAGTTATTTATTCATACATTTATGTATTTATTTCATTCAGTCATGTATTCATTAATTTTTCAATTTATTTATGTCAGTCAGTCATTTATTCCTTCATGTATTTACTTTGATCTCTAAGTGAAATGAATAACAGCCAAGTCAGTATTCCACCCCTGCTTGCTTGGCTTGGATCATTTGAGCAAATCATTTTGAGATTTTAAGGTATTGCACTTTTGCAATATGGTGCATCAGTGGTAGAGTCTGTCATCAGTGTTGTGGGCTTGGTTGGTTCACCCTTGACCCCAAATTACTCACACTGCTGCAACAGTGTTATGTAAATGTGTATGAATGTGATTAGCCATTTCACATAGCAATCCCCACCATTTGTTAAGGTGGTGTGGACAGGAAAGTGTGAACTGTGGTGTATTAAAGAATTTTAAGCTTTCAATTTTTCCGAAAAAGAAAAAAGAAAAAAAGAAAAAAAGAAAACAAGAAAAACCACAAGCTTAATGTTTGCGTGCACTGCTTCTAAAAGACAATGCAAACATTAATTGACAAACTTTCAAAGGCACTGTAAGGACCAGTTACATTTTGGATTTATTTAAGTCAGCTTTATTTCCAATAAACATTCTCTGTAATAACATATTAATGAACAGTCCATCAGGCCTTTTATTACCTACTTTTATGAATATTTGGGACATCGTGCCAGCATCACAGTTTGAGTAATACATTTTAGCATACATCATATTTATAAAATGTCTGCCAACTTTGATGTCAGAAGATAATTGGGTGCAAGAGTTCAGAAAGAAATAAGACATCAACACCTGATGACTCGGCGTCTCCTTCTTCAGAAGCAGGGAGCTGATGATAACCTGTCATTCTTCTGGCCTGTTACACCTGTACACTGTAACTGGCTGCTGCGACAGGCACCTCTTGACAAGCTTCCTTCTTCTCAGCCCTTTCATCTTTTCTCTCTACAAAAGGGAGTTTGGAAGTGTTTTATCTACACCCGAGGGTACAGTTTCTTGTCAGCCTCAAAAGGAATTCAACCAATTAAGTCAGTAGTTCTAAGCATATGAACCATGCATCAAAGAAAGAGCTCTGAATGTTTTTAGTATTTTACACTGCAAAATTGTCAAATGTTTTTGAGTCACAAAAAAGGATTTAACAGTAAAATAGAAAGCACATTTTAATGTTTGTAAAAGTGGAACATATTTGGAGGTATCATGGTTTCAGCATGTGTTAAAATATCAAACAGGATATTTCAGTCACTACTGAGAAAACAACCTGTATCCAGGGTAATAGTAAAACAATTTTCTATTTTCTTTTTAAACAGGATAGTTCAGTAGTCCTAAGAGAAGGAATAAAAGAATTTTGTCAGTCTTGCATAGCTTTGTCTGCTAGTTTGACAGGTGTATCATTGCATAAGAGTCTTAATTACAAAGACATCATTGTGAACCATCAGCCATTTCTCTACTGTGTTTAATATTGTATACATTAGATATACCTTGAGGCTACCCCATGAAATAAAATAATAATTCAATAAGTCACATGTAAAAGCATTATGCCTGGAATGATAATTCTTCCACCAATGCATGTGACACATGCACAGACATACGCACAGACACACATTTTTTATCCATTGTATTCACTCCTTTTATTTTCATTTGCAAAGCACAGCCATGCTCCAAAGAGATACCCAGCAAGGATGCATTACTGAAAGAATGTCGTTGAGCAATTGCTGATCCAAGGGAGTGATAAAAAGAGCCAGGCTGTCTGAGACCTGGAAAAAGAGACTGGAGAGAGTCATGGAGCATGTAGACCAGGAAGGTCACCAGCTGCCACGGAGCAGCCAGACCATCTCCACATCGTCCTCGGCTTCCCCTCTGCATAGACAAAATCCAACAGTAATGCTGTGAATGAGAAAAAACACATACGTTTAAAAAAAAAATTGCTGGCAATGCAAATGGGAAACTGAGACTCTTCTTAAACAACAAAAGCAGTATCTAAATGAACACTTAACTTTTTCAATAATGTCACAGCGATGTTGGTCTTTATACATAAACAACAGCACTAGATTGATTAGGAGATATGCAAATGTAATCCACTACATTGCCTCTATCGCTTACTTTGCATGTGGTCATTTTAAGGACATGCCTATCTTTGAAACACAACTTTTCTATCTAACAGATTAATTTGCCTGTAACACCTGGCAATCAGCTTACAATACATGTGATTTTTTTTTCCCACGGATCCTACGAATCAAACTGAGAGAATATCAGGCAAACTTTTACCAAGCCAAGGATATCATTTTGGATCAGTTTTCTTGTTCTGGCCACCAGATTTTCAGTGGTGATTGGTTACTTGATTTATCTACAGGTTATCAGCCAATCAAATTTCTATACTGGCACATGGCTGCTCCCTGAAAATTATGTCCAGGATAATTCCATATTGATTAATTCGGATGCGTTCCTCTTGGCTCTCATACCCTACCTGCAGTCTATTTGGCGTAAATTACTGAGGCCATTTTGCTGCACAAAGCCAGCCCTCTGCAATAAGGTGCTGGCTCATGTGTCGACTGGGGCCCCCAAACTACCCCTCTGCCTGCAGGAACCACTAAAGCTTTTAATTGCCTTCTGTGCAAATAGTCCTTATGCACTTGATTAAGTAGCTAGAAAGTCAAGCGTGGCACTGGCTAGGCAAGTCTGTGCATTTGGAGTGCACATAATTGAGAGAGGAGGGAGACAGGGATGGAGAGAAAGAGATATACATTCATGAACTGAGAAACACTGAGCCTGGTGGATGAATCCTATCTATGATATTACAGTATTTGTCAGTATAAAGTTCTAGTCCGCCAGTGCATTACCACTTAAACCAAGAACTTGAACAGCCAGGCAAGTAGCCCACAGGATTATTTTCTATCTGTGTACATTTGCCACAGTCGAGTGGCTGATAACCCTGGATAAGTGATAAACAATCAAAGTGCAGCCTTACTGGAAATGATTGCATTCTGTACCTTACACCCGAGATTGGGAGCCATTATGAACGTGAGTCCTGTCCTGACAATGCTATTTTCTGGAAGGTAATTGCAGATTTAGATCTCTGAGAGGGGCCTGACTGAGAGTAAATGCCACCTCTTTAATTATGGTCTCCTCCACGTCTCCTCTATTGAGCTGCAGAGATGTCTATCGCTCTCCGGGATCTTGGGGAAAATGACTCTAATGGGAAATGACCAGTGTCTGGGAAGCTGTTTCAGATTAGAAGCGACATTTCTAATTGATGGTTTAAGAAATCCCTGGCCAGATGGCAGGGAAAAGTCACTTTGGAGAAAATTTAATTGGAGTGATTTGAGTTCTAACAAGAGTCAGTAGATGGTCTCTCTCAAATTTCAGCATGTGTAAACAGAAACAAACTTGACAATGGGCAGGGAGCATGGATTTTTTTTTTTCTTCATAAATTCAAAAACATCAGAGTCTGGCTTTCCTTTACAGGGTCTTGTTAACCTATACCATTTAATATCCAAGAATATCTTTTACTATATAAGATCACTATACTACTTTACTATATATTTCTAAACATTTATATGCCATTTTTTTGGCAAAATGATGATGAATAAAAACTGTGAAACATTGAGGGTATTGTATTGACTTAATACATAGCGGCATGTTTAAGCGAAATAACAAAGAGTGTTGCAAACTAAAGATAACAAAGTAATCTGAAAAATTACTATTCTTGAATGAAGAGAGGTCCCCATGCAGTGTAAGCAGATTCTCCTTATTCATCCTCTGTAGTATATTCTGTTCAGTGTATATTGAACTGCTTATCTAGCATGACAGGTTAGAAGAGAGGCACAGAAAAACATAAATATAAAATGTAGTCACATCTCTATTCTATTGTAATTTGTAGTGTATTTCAAACATCAAATACTGACCAAATGAAAAGCCATACAGCTGATAAATCCCATTCTTAAAGTTTCCATTTTAAGGATTCCTGCTGCATTTAATATGTTGTTAATCAATGCCATTACAGTAGACATACTGAATTTTTTAGCTATATTTAGCCAAATATCAGTATCTGCTGTAAAACCATGTTCACTGACAGTGTCATGGACATTTCAGACTGAATTCAGCCTGATGTACACTCAGTCTTGAATCCATAACTTCTTATGTCAGTGGTAACAAATTTGCTGCTCTTTTCCAAATGTCCTGTCATTAGCTGTTATTCAGGTGTAGGGCAACATGATCTCTGCAGTTCTCCAACTGGTGCAAAATGTTGAAATAACAAAATAATAACCACATCTGTCTTGTGTCCAGTGGTATTGACATGACATTACAGGTACCAAATTGCTTGTGTTCTGAAGTGTGTCAAGAAGATTCCTCAAGCTTCACACAGCATTAGGATTTCCAAGAACTGAAGGCTGATATTGAGGGGACAGACTTATTTATAACAGTGTTCCTGAAATTTGAAGACATTAGAGAATTTGCCTTTTTAAAAAATAATCTTTAATAATGTGTGTGTGTGTGTGTGTGTGTGTGTGTGTGCACGTGTGTATGTGTGTTTGTGTTTATAAGGCTTGTAAGTGACCAACATATATATATATATATATATATATATATTTTTTTTTTTTTTAAGTCCCTATGGACTACACCTTATTGCAATTTTTATGAAGGGCAGAACCTTTGAAGGAAAAAAAACTGGAAGCTCATCATCACATTTATATTAAGCCATTCAGACATTCAGACATGCAGGTGTGGCTGCCAAGTATAGACTATATAAGGACAGGTTGAAAAACAGCTGTTCCAGTCAACAGAAGCTTGTTTTTTAATAAAAGAAATAATGTGAAGTTCTGATGAAACTGTTGTTATTCCAGCCTCCACACTTCATGGGTCACCAGTTATTGTTTCCTTTTATTTATTTGAAGGAAAAAAAAAAAAAAAAAAAATATATATATATATATATATATATATATATATATATATATATATATATATATATATATATATATATATATATATATATATATATATATATATATATATATATATATATATATATATATATATATATATACATGTATATATATATATATATACACACACACACACACACCCCTACATACATACATATATATACATATATATATATATATATATATATATATATATATATATATATATATATATATATATATATATATATATATATATATATATATATATATATATATATATATATATATATATATATATATATATATATATATATACATATATAGGAACACTCTTCTCTCACCCACCCCCCTCTCCCCGGTGGGGTGGGTGGCTGTACATCCTCTTCAGCTCGGGTCCTCTACCAGAGGCCTGGGAGCTTGAGGGTTCTGCGCAGTATCTTAGCTGTTCCTAGGACTGCACTCTTCTGGAGTGAGATGTCTGATGTTTCTCCAGTACCGGCTATACCGGCTACTTGGTTATGGCGTTCCATGTATGCTTTTCCTGCCAGCATCTTACACTCTGCTGTTAGGTGCTGGACTGTTTCAGGGCTCTCTTTGCACAGCCTGTCCCTGGGCTCTTGCCTGGTGTGGTAGATCCGGGCCTCTATTGCTCCGGTGCTCAAGGCCTGTTCCTGTGCAGCCATGATTAGTGCCTCTGTTCTGTCCTTCAGTCCAGCCCTCTCTAGCCATTGGTAGGATTTGTTCATATCAGCTACTTCAGCTATCTGTCGGTGGTACATCCCATGCAGGGGTTTCTCCTCCCATGATGGTTCCTCTAGTTCCTTCTTCCCTGTCAGTTTCCACTGTCTGAGACACTCACTAAGCGCTTGATCTCTTGGGGCCATCTTCGTAGTCATGGAGCTTGGATGTTTCATCTTGGATAGTGGCTCTGATGCTCACTAACCCTCTGCCTCCTTCTTTGCGCTTAGTGTATAGCCTCTGGATACTGGACTTGGGGTGAAACCCCCCGTGCATGGTGAGCAACTTCTGAGTTTTAACGTCTGTGGCCTGAATTTCCTCCTTTGGCCAGCTTATTATTCCAGCTGGGTATCTGATCACTGGCAGGGCATAGCTGTTAATTGCCCGAACCTTGTTTCTGCCATTGAGCTGACTCTTTAGGACTTGCCTTACTCGCTTCAGGTACTTGGTCGTTGCTGCTTTCCTAGTGGCCTCTTCGTGGTTGCCATTTGCCTGTGGTATGCCAAGGTATTTGTAGCTCTCCTCCACATCTGCTATTCTGCCTTCTGGGAGTGTAATGCCCTCTGTATGGACTACCTTCCCTCTTTTTGTCACCATTCGGCCACACTTCTCCAGTCCGAACGACATTCCGATGTCACTGCTGTAGATCCTGGTGGTGTGGATCAGTGAGTCGATGTCTCGCTCACTCTTAGCGTACAGCTTGATGTCATCCATATAGAGGTGGTGACTGATGGTGGTCCCATTTCGGAGTCTGTATCTGTAGCCAGTGTTGTTGATTATTTGGCTGAGGGGGTTCAGTCCTATGCAGAACAGCAGTGGGGACAGAGCATCACCTTGGTATATGCCACATTTGATGGAGACTTGTGCAATTGGCTCGAAGTTGGCCTCAAGGGTGGTGTTTCATTGACTCATTGAGTTTGCAATGAAGGCTCTTAGAGTCTTGTTGACCTTGTACAGCTTCAGGCATTCCAGGATCCATGTATGTGGCATCGAGTCATAGGCTTTCTTGTAATCAATCCAGGCAGTGCACTGGTTGGTCTGTCTGGTTCTGCAGTCTCGAGCAACTGTTCTGTCAGCCAGCAGCTGGTGTTTGGCTCCCCTGGTGTTTTTACCAATGCCTTTCTGTGTCTCTGTCATGTATTGACCATGTGCCCACATATCTTAGCTGTTAATGATGCCTGACTATCTATCTATCTATCTATCTATCTATGTAACCAAGTTAGGACTTGTGAGGGACTTCTGGTGTTAAAATAAAACCCAACAATGCCACCTTGGGACTCTCATGCAAAGTATGTTAACAGATATCCTAGTCAGCCTATGACCCTTCAACAGAGGGTTCCCCTTCTAAAGTAAACACAGGTAAGAGCACAAATGAATACAGAGGCAGGTGTGTAGAAAAATATACATACAATTTTATTTTTACTCACAAAAATAACATTTAAAAAAGGAACAATGTAAGAAGAACACCACCTAAATAGCTTTGGGGAGACAGTGGTCAGACCTATAAATACCAAAGGAAACACACGATACACATCCAGTGGTAAATAGAAATGTAAACAAGGAAAAAAAGACCTGACCCCCAGTAACCCGACAGCTATCAGAGGCTACCTATATCTTGTTACTGAGCAATGTCTCCATTTAAAACTGCTACTGAACTGAGCAGGGTCTCTATTGAAACTGTTACTGATCTGAGCAGGGTCTCTATTAAAACTGTTACTGATCTGAGCAGGGTCTCTACTGAAACTGTTACTGATCTGAGCAGGGTCTCTACTGAAACTGTTACTGATCTGAGCAGGGTCTCTATTAAAACTGTTACTGATCTGAGCAGGGTCTCTACTGAAACTGTTACTGATCTGAGCAGGGTCTCTATTAAAACTGTTACTGATCTGAGCAGGGTCTCTACTGAAACTGTTACTGATCTGAGCAGGGTCTCTACTGAAACTGTTACTGATCTGAGCAGGGTCTCTATTAAAACTGTTACTGATCTGAGCAGGGTCTCTACTGAAACTGTTACTGATCTGAGCAGGGTCTCTATTAAAACTGTTACTGATCTGAGCAGGGTCTCTACTGAAACTGTTACTGATCTGAGCAGGGTCTCTATTAAAACTGTTACTGATCTGAGCAGGGTCTCTATTGAAACTGTTACTGATCTGAGCAGGGTCTCTATTGAAACTGTTACTGATCTGAGCAGGGTCTCTATTAAAACTGTTACTGATCTGAGCAGGGTCTCTATTAAAACTGTTACTGATCTGAGCAGGGTCTCTATTAAAACTGTTACTGATCTGAGCAGGGTCTCTATTAAAACTGTTACTGATCTGAGCAGGGTCTCTATTGAAACTGTTACTGATCTGAGCAGGGTCTCTACTGAAACTGTTACTAAACTGGTGTGACCGGAGGTGTGTTTTCCTCCTGGCCACTTTTGGCACTGTGTGCGGTTTGCCTCCATGGTGAGCGTGGCAGCGCCGGGCGTGTCTGTATATACAGGTGTAGGTAATTGCTTGACCTCACCTCCCTCCTCACTCCTCGAGGTGGCTTAGCGTCTCGCTGGGTGTTTGGTTTGGCACGTGAATCCTGCGTTGCAAGGCTGCGGTCGGCGCACCTAATTATCTTCGATCCAGGTAACGCGCTCTGCTTTTCCTCAGTCTATCGTTCATGCGCTCTGCGTGTATTGGTGACTCTGTACCCACCTGTTGTAGTGCGGCTGGGGCTGGCTGTTGCTGCTGTGGTGGACAGGTTGCCCTGTGGGAGGCTCTCTGGTGTGTGGCGTCTCTTTTCCTGGGGTAAGTGGCCATTGTCTGTCTTTTGGTGTGCCTGTGGTTCCCTGCTGCAACCTTATGGGTTCATCACCGCTCTTGTTAATCAAGGCAGTGAGCCCTTCACTCGGCTCTTTCCTTCTGGCCTCGGGTCCACGGCTGACGCTGTTGTTCTGGTTGTTCTGACCATTCTGACGATGCGATGTGTGACTTCACGGGAGGTTCGGGACTTGACGATAGGACGTCAACCTCTAACCTGCTTCAAGACTGTTTAATTCACCTGCTTGAATGGACTCTGGCTGCAACTTTGGCACTGCGATCCCTCTTCTACGGAGGCTCAAGGTTGACAATTCAGCATCCTTGTTTCAGTGCACTGCGGGCTCTGCAGCTGCTGTTTGCAGTCCAGTGGAGGTGGTGTTATCATTTCAAATTAGATCTTTTCTTTTTGGGGTTGGATTGTGTGATTTAGTCAATATTTTGTTAGATTACTTGTTTCTTTTTCCTTATTTCAGGTATTTTGCAGTAATTTGTTTAATTTGGATATTTTGTTAATTATGTATTCCTTAATTACATGAATGTGATTATTTTCATTTCTTTAAGTGCATTTATTTTCATTTGATTGTTTTCTTGCATTTGGTGTAGTTACGTATTTTCATTTGCATGAGAGTGTTAATTTTATTTCTTCATTGGTTTGTTGCTTGGGTTGGTTTGAAAAGATTTATCTGCCTTGGAATTTGTTTATTTGGGGTTTGTTTTGTGAATTATTATATTGTGCATTTTAAACAGTGTCATAGAATAAAGAATCTATTTTTGTATTCTAGCCTGCCTTTGTCGAGTGGTATCACAAACCTGTACAAATTGTTCTAGAGTCAAGTGAGTAGTTTCCTGGGTGTAATTTCCCAGATGTAAAATTCCCCTGGTTGGCGTTGCCAGCTAAAATACTTACCCTAAGCCCCCCTCACACCACACTGGGCAGCGTCTATTGAAAATATTACTGAACTGAGCAGCATCTCTTACACAAAGAAACCAAAAGATAATCTTTAACCAAACTAAAGACCACGAGAAACAACATAATAACTAATAACAGGACTGGACAAAAATGTTGATAACTGTAGAACTCAACTAAGGCGACCTGAAACTAAACCATTCAGGGAGGGTAAAGAGAAAGGAAAGTAAAGAAGAAAACGACAAACAAACCAACCAAAAGGACAAAGGACAAAAGACAAGGCAAAAGACAAGGCAACAGTGGCAAACTGACCTCACGATGGCATTACCCCACTCCTAACTCCGGACCCCATACCATCGGCATACTCGATGCACCAGCTGCATTTAATGTGCCACAGAACGCCGTCCTACTCCTGCTCCGGTAGTAAGCAAGGAACGACGGCCGCTTCCGTCTGCGAATTCATCCCCCCGGACACAACGGGCAAGGCAGTCAATGGTTCCCCCCCGCTGTGGGGCATAACCGCTAATCGCCCCCCACCAAATGTTTACCAGGGGCCCATACACTAAAATTATGACCAGGGGCGTAAGATACACTTACCTAGACTGCCGGAACCCATTACCTGAGAGGTTGTAGCCCTACATGCTTCCCCCTGCACTGATCGTGGAAGATGATGCACATTTGAGTGCTGCCCTGCTGTTTTCCTGGCCAACTTGCGTGGGGCAGCTGAGCTGGTGCTCAGGCCCCACAGGGTGTGAGGACTGGAACTGGCGGTACCTGCTGCACGCTACTGTGTCAGCGGCGCTTGCCAAGAGGGTGTTGGAAGAGTAAGAGTGGGCTGGTCACATGCTGGTGCTGTCATTGCCGCCCATAATCCATCATCCACAGTCTCTTCCTTTTTCCTCCCCTTTCTTTTCCCCTTTTTTTTGTAAAGACAAGGCAACAGTTGGCGCATCGTGGGATCTGCTGCTGGTCCTGGGTGGTGACTGCTGATTCCGTGGACGGCTGCTGTCGAAGTGTCCACCACTATGGCGGAGGAGCTGCAGGCCTTGAGGGAGCAGGTGCAACAGCTGCAGGCGGACAAGCGGCGACTTCAGGAGGAGGCTGCAGCGAGGACACAAGCTGGTTCAAGCACACCCCGGACTATGATGAACACTACCGCCCCTGAACGCATCATCTACCTCCCTCGAGAGAGGAAGTGCCCCATGTTCCGGGGTCCTCATGGTATTGGAGTAGATGAGTGGGTGGAAGAGGTGCAGGCCAGTATGAGGGCTAGACATTTGGGTCCAAATGATCAGGCCAACTTTATTTTTTAACATATCGAGGGTGAAGCCAGGGACGAAATTAAGTACAGGCCACGTGCAGACCGTGAGGACCCAGAACGTGTATTAAACATTTTAAAGGATTTGTATGGGTGCTGTAAGTCTTATGTGTCTCTGCAGGAAGATTTCTTTTCTAGAAGGCAGTTGGAGGGAGAGTCTCTCCAAGAATATTCTCATGTCCTGTATTGCTTAATGGAGAAAGTTGTTGCTAATGCCCCTAATAGAATGACTAACTCTGCTATTCTGCTGCGTGATCAGTTTGTTGAGAATGTTAATAACTCTGATCTTCGCAGGGAATTAAAGAGGTTGGTGCGTCAGGATTCTACGCTGTCCCTACTTGATGTGCGCACTGAGGCAATTAGATGGGAGCGGGAGGGAAGTCCCACTAAGAGTATAGCTAATATGTATATATCTAATATATATATATATATATATATATATATATATATATATATATATATATATATATATACTGTATATACAAACACACACACACACACATACACACACCCAAATACACACACACACACACACACAGCTTTCATTCTCATCTCTACATGCTCTCAAAGGTCAACACTTACTTCTTATTCAATGAGCTTTTATTGACCTTGTCACCTACTTTGTATCGTGAGTGAACAAAGGAATTAAGATCTAAGGGCCACAGTAATGGAAAAGTGTTTTAATTTCCCCTTGACATTAAGGTGTTGTGCCTCATAGGCATGTGGTTGCACATTACTGTGAGCTTGCTCTCTGGCCATACCATCCTCCCTCTTGTTTCACCTTAACTCCTCATTCATAGCAAAAGATCAAAAAAGCTAATAGAGTTATCAAGTGGTGACATAAGAAATGCAACTTCCCCTGTATTCAATGGTGTTTGTCATAAGAGCTCTGTTTTTGCTGCCACTTTTTCTCTTGATTCCTCATTAAAAGTGTTTTCATTTGCTGTCCATTTAGTAAAAGAGGATGTTTGCAGGCACGCTGGTCTTTAACACAAAAAGCAAACAATTACTTTAGATAAATTATTACATTTCGTTTACAGCTGCAAGTATGTACCATCCCTGAAGCATTCAGCAGTGCACAACAACAATTTAACCATCAGCCTTTACAATAGCTTATGGTATGTTGGTTTACATTGTTAAGTATAGAGTAATCACAGCTTTAACTGGTGACTGGTACATTTTAATGCAATATATTCAGTTCTGCTAGAGTTGTTATATCTGCAATGGCGTAGAATCAGAAGAATACATGCAATCTAAACATCCATTTAAAGTCTAATAAAGCCATAAATATGTCAAGGTCATATTGAAAGGGAGATTTAATCACATCAAAGTGGAAGTTTCTTTGTAAAATAACATATTGTACCAAGACAAATTGGTTTCATACTAAAACAATACAGGTTTAACAAAAGTCTGTGGCAGTCCAAGAGTCCATACTTTAGCTTACTAGCAATTGGACACAGAGCTTCTGCCACTTTTATCAGCCCTAAGGCTACCACTTGAATATTAGCTTGTCATTGAGTAACTCAGAAGGGCATGTTTTGGAGAAAAAGGAAAGAGGTTAGGGATTTTTTTCTCTCATCATTTTCAGGGAACCAGTGCTTCATAATATTTATCCTTAAGACAAGAAAAACTGACATTTTATTACCTTGTAAAAATATTCCAAAAACTTAAAAATATACAAAATCATGAAACGACTGTAATCCCTTTCGGGGTCACAGGGGACTGGAGCCTATCCCAGCAGACAGAGAGAAGGGGTACACCCTAAACTGGTCACCAGCCAATCACAGGGCCACAGAGAGAGATGGGCAACCATACCTAAAGGCAATATGGAGTCACCAGTCAACCTGATGTGTATGTTTTTGGTCCGTGGGAGGAAGCTGTAGTTCCTGGAGAGAACCCATGCATGCACAGAAAGAACATGCAAACTTCACACAGAGAGGCCCTGTCCAGCCCAGGGATCAAACCGGCAACCTTTGAGGCACATGCACTACCTGCTGACCACAATATGTGATTTGATATTGATTTATAAATTGTTTGTTTTTTTCTTGTTTTTCTTTTCTTTTGCTTTCTTCAAAATAGTCAGTTTTCAAAAGGCTGTAAAATGTCGTATACCCTCTCTTCATCTCATTCCGAGCCTCCTGATTATTCTTCTTTTTCTCCATGGGAAGGTTTTTTTTAGATGCAATTTAATTTATTCTTATTTTTTAATGGAGGAAAGAGGAATAGGACTTAAGGCATATGATCCATTGAATTTAAAACTGGAAAATGTAAACAAACCCCAACCTTTTGTAAACAAGTTGTGACAAAAACAGTAGTCTTCGAAGTTCTAAACTTGCATATTAAGTTTCTTCATTTTTTACCTTTGCTGTGTACACTGCAGTAGTTAATGTTGTTATAATGATTATTGTGATTATTAACTATATCAAAACACTTATTATTATTATTATTAGTAGTAGTAGTAATAATATTAATATTATTTTTAACATTAATATTCTTAACTGTCTTCATTATTATAATTGGGGTTTTTTTTTCTCCATTTCTAACATTCCTTACCTTGTATTACTACCTTGGTTGCCCTCCCTCCATCCTCTCTATTATCTGCCTTACCCTCTCCATTGGCCACCAACAGAAATGAAATGAACAAAAGAGAGGTTAGGAGGAGCCAAGGGAAATACTGTTCATTATAAGGCTGGTGATTCCTCAGTCTGCAATGACTCAGGATGGCGACCAGTGGGTTTTCTGACAATAAACTGGGGGTAGGTTGACAGCTGGAGAGGTGCCAGACCACCCGCTGGGTACTGCCAAGATGCCAATGTTAGACTATTAGATACCCTTGGCTTGGTTTTTGAGCAGATAACAGCAATAAGTACATTCAGGTGATTTTAATCATTTTATAGAAGTAATGAGTAAAACGTCACTGTATAGTTTTTGAGTAAACTGCCAAACACTGTCTGTCTGATTAGAGGTTACACCCATTATTATTTTATGCACAAGTGTTCCCTAGGGTGGAACAAATAAATAGACAGAATGACTCAGATCTGCTTTTAAAATAGCACAATTATAAAGGATAGAAGTACTCTTTTTAATACTGACAGGGCCATTTGTCTTGGGCACATGATAACGTCTTTAAACAATGAGGTCTTTTTAAGAACTTCATCATGCTTACATTTATCATTCAATCAAAGTATCATAATTAAATTAATATCTTGTGCAAAATAAGAATTCATTTAGGTTTGATGCTGAAATGTAATGTACTGGAAAGGGGGTTAATATAACAGGCCTGGATACTTACATCACTAATTGAGTGTACTCATTTCTAAATGAATAAAGAACCAGTATGTGCTAGTGCGGAGGTAAACCTATACACTTGAACTGAAACAAAGCAATTAACGGTGATAGACTGACACTCATTAGCGTAATGGGGAAATTATGAATATTTTCTGGGGTGATTTTTTGTCCTTGTCTGCTTGTTTTATTCTGTGATAAGTCATTATATCAACATTTGTTAGTAAGTTTCTTATTAAATTTATTTATTCAAGAAACAATTCAGAAAACTGCCTTAATATTTATTTAAAATTTTAGGAATAGTGTTTTTCATCTTCGTCCTTGGGCCAGTCCACTTACCTAAAGGTGCTTTATGGTTTGCAACTAAAATTTTGTTTCTGCTGTGCAGCTGTTGCCAGGCCTCTTTAAATATTTATCTCTGCCTTTACCTGACTTTTTTCCTTTTTGTATGATGATTGATTGTTTTTTTTTTTCAAATGAATGTATTGTCATTCATGATCTATAGTTAAAGATTATGTTAAAGTTAACCACACTGGTTCTTCTTGCTTCTGTAACTTTTATGCATAAGTTTAAAAGGTGGCAAGAAGATTTGGCAATTGAACTTCACTGCTCAGGCAATCACTGATTTTATTTAATTAGGTAGGAAACACTGAAAACATAACTAAAAGTAGAAAAGTACAAGGAAAGGAGACATTCAGGAGTAATTACACAAAAGCTCCAAACAAATAAAAAACAACTTTTACTCTTTCTTTTACTCTATTTCTACCAGGCCTTTCACAGGGAAGTTAATGATGCTGGCAAGAAGATGAATCACCTCAGACAGCACACACAGCAGCTCTGACAAGTGAGAACCAGTGAGTCTGACACCTGCAAGTAGAGGAAAGACTAATAGTAATGTCGGCTGATACCTGTAGAGTTGAGTTATGTCTGTCTGTGATTTTCGGTTTCTCTGAATATTGCTGGAAAGCAATCTGATGGATTTGGATGGCTGGACAATACACAACATAAATCCTGATGCCAGTGAAAAGAAATGTTTCTTAAACAAATGTCTGAAATGTTAGGGAAATTAAAATGGCATGTTTGCTCCGACTACACAATGGGCTTTTTGTCATATATATATATGTACATATATGTGTGTATATATATATATATACATATATATATATATATATATATATATATATATGTATATATGTATATATATATATATATATATATATATATATATATATATATATATATATATATATATATATATATATATATATATATATATATATATATATATATATAGATATAGATATAGATATATATAGATATATATATGTATATGTGAATACTTGTTTAAGATGGAAAAGGACTGACTCAAAAGGATAAAGTATGAAGGATAATGCTTTTGTTTTTAATGTTTTCAAATCAACTTTGTGTCATTAAAGGCAAGTGTATAGTGCAACAAAGGAGGCAGGTGCACATAAAGAAGAGAGCTTTCCCTAAAAGTACTTTGTGAATCCTGACAGAAGTTCAAGTTTCAGCTGTTCCATTTACACATGAAGCAAAGGCAAGAAATAAAAAAATCTATAAAGAAATCGACCCTGTACCAGTGATCCTATTGACCAACAAAAAGTCAAGGTAAGATTACTTGTTCACGATGTATTCCATCCAGGGGAGCACATTGCTCTCACCTCTGTCTCATCTTTCCTAATGTGGCAGTGAACGTATGCATGAATGAATGCATGTGTGTGTGTGTATTGATGAGCAAGAGACATTGGCATATTATAGGTATGAGGTTAAATATTGCCGTTGTTCATTATCTTTAATACTCATTGGCTTGAAGGAATGCTTCATGAAGTTTGGCAGGATGACTTAAAACTATAACCTTTAAATTGCACATATTTTGCCTTAACTCGGGTTCATATACCATTTTGACAACTGCTAGAGTAGGTTTACAATCGCTAAAGTAAAAACAAAAAAAACTTCTTGTCACTGAGCCCGCCTCTGTTGCAGCTGCCCCTTTAAGGCCCAGTGGTTCTGTTCTAATTGGACGTGACACAGGTAGGTCCAGTCAGGGAGGTCTTGGGAACAGGTTGTTTCAGGCAACTGCTGACGCTGTTTACTATGGAAGGCCGAGTGAGTATTTATTGTGTATCCTTGATATCAAAGATCAAAAACACACACTAGTTCACTAGTGAGCTGCTAAAACTGACATGTTAACTGGTCAATCATGAGTTAAGGTCACTAGTTAACAAGTGTATACAATTGCATGATACTAGTTCACTAGTGAAGGCCAAAATGCTCTCTAGTTAACTAGTTAAAGCCTTTTTTGGTCAGACTAGTGAACTAGATGGACCCAACATGTTAACTAGTGAACTAGTAAAAGTAAGATATCTACTAGTTGACTAGTGAACCCATTTGCAGTTGCACTAGTCAACTAGGGGGGCTAAAAGTGTATACTAGTTCACTGGTGAAAGGCAAACTGTCAACTTGTTTACTAGTAAGGAGAGTTTTGGCCTTACTAGTTAATTTGTGAGGACCAAAATCTTAGCTAGTTAACAAGTGAACATTTCCTTGACCTCACCAGTAAACTAGTTCACATGTAATATTGTGAATGCTCACTAGTTAACTAGTCAAATGAAAAAATGACCTCAGTAGTTAACTAGTGAATCTCACATGTTTACAAGTGAACAAGTGCAGGCCAAAGGGGCAAAAAGTAAACCTGTGGCAATTAAACTATGCAGGAGGCAGGAAAGAGGCGTTGATTATTCCTTTATGTGGGTTTCCTATTGGCTCTCAAGCAGGGATCCCACCTACTTCAAGTTTAACCCTATAAAACCTGGTTAAAAATTTCACTGTTATCTTCCCAACTGAGTGCAGTGCAGACCTTGGTAGAATTGGGTGCTATGACAAAGCTGCCTAAAACAACATCATTTTTTCTCTCTGACCAGATTATTATATCTATATAAACCGCATAGACAGATTTTCTGTGTTTTGGATATTTTTGGTTATTTGTACAACTTTAAAAAAAAAAAAAAAGATTAGCAGTAATCAACAAATATCTTTAATGTGATAACAACAACAGTCAATCTGAAAGATTATATTGGTAAATGTAAAAGTTGGTCCATTTCTTCTGCAGTAATGGATGTAGATGGATGAATGGATGAAGATGTGTGGACAAAGGAAAACATGACAGGGAGTGACAGGAGAAGACTTGATCTGCAACTGGCACGAGGGTAGAAGATTAATGCATGTGTTGATGATGTCTGGGCCTGTTTGTTTATTCTTTCTGGCTGCTCATTGTGCATCATTCTTATGATCAAATTAGCGCCAATTCACCTGCCATAGTCATACACTGCCGTATATCCGGTACACATTTTTTTTTTTTTTTTTTTGGGGGGGTCCTACATTTTTTTATACTCAGTAATGGATGCACTGAACAACAGCATCAACAGGTGCTATGCAGCTTTTAAGCTGGACTGGGAAGATCCAGTTGGAGGCTGTGAATCGGATGCCAACTTCAGCATTGTGCTCTGCAAGCACTTTGAGACTTCAGCACAGTTTGAACACCAACCAATCAAATTTATGTCCCACCCTCTTCATTTGCATGTATGTCAACTAGGTGGCTAGTAAGCTAGTGCCTGGTTGTGACTTTTTAATGGGTACAAGTCACAGTCAACATGCTAACAAGTTAACTAGTTAGGGCCTAATTGGACCTTACCAGTAAAATAGTGAAGCTCATATTTTTGCTGGTAAATCCGAAAAGGCCATTGTTGCCAAGGGAAGGTAGGCTTTACTAGTCAACGAGTGAGGGCAGAATATTTATTAGTTAACTAGTTAGGTCAGAAATGTTCATTAGGTAAGTTCAGATGCTGACAAGATAACTAGAAAAGATGAATCAGGCTCACTAGTAATCTAGTTATATTTTGTTAGCCCTCACTAGTAAACTAGTAAGGGTCAAATGATTTACTTGTTAACTAGTAAAAGTCAATATGTCTGAATTTGCACTGTTTAATGTGAAAATCATCTTACTAGTTCACTAGTTACAGACATGCTCTCCCATTAGTAAACTATTAAGGCCTAAAATAGCACCAAGTTCACGAGTAACACACACATTGTACTCACTAGTGAGCTATTGGAGCAAAATTAATTCAACTAGTTAACTAGTGAAATGGACTGACTGCCATACATAACACCTAGTAAAATTGTATTGCATGACTAGTTAATTAGTGATTCAAAATGTTTTCCACTAGTAAGCTTGTGAGAAAAATATCTGTGCTGCTAGTTAACTTGCTCATGTTTCTGGATACATTTAGTTCAGTAGATTTAAAAAAATACACATACACGTTAACATGTAGGGCTCTAATTTCGTAGACCAGGCGCAGTGCAGGGCGGGGGCGCTGCACCTGCGCTAACGGGGTGTGTCCAGGGCACTTGCAAGTTTCGTGCACAGCGCTGTCCGGCGCAGGGAGGTGCACCCACGCTTCCGTCCCTCCTACCGGCGAAAGTAGCAGAGAGGGAGGAGAGAAGGCGTGAGTGGGTTTAACACAGCCGAGTGTGATCTTCATCAATCAGATGAACGCCTCTCCTCGCCTTTAAATGCACCATGGGCGAGGCGCAGTGACAATTTCACCTCGGTGGTGGAGGAGGTCAGAGCCGCTGTCACTTTTGCAGCAACTACATTTAGACACAGCAGCAGGCTAATCCATTCATCATGCTTGTGATCCACCTGCATTCCTGGTCTGTCATTGCCAAATAGCAGAACCTTGGATGAAAATATATCTCCCCCTCATCCTCCTTGCAATATTGTACTCCATCTTTTTAGATCACGTTACGAATAAAGATTAAAACAGAGAAATATGGGCAATCACAGGTAAATCCTTAAGACACCGAGTGATTTACATTTATTCAGCGAGCGTCTCTCTCTTTTTTCTTTCTTTTGAATTTCATGAGATGAGAGAAGCCGGATACTCCATATCGGATGATGTGGCTGTTTGTGGTTGGCTGAAAGATGTGAACTCGTTAGTTATGACAAACGTCTCTGATCTGACATCAGATGTGACGGGACTATTAATATAGATACAAATGTATATGTTGGTTCAGACGGTTACATGAAATAGTGGTTGCTGTGATTGTTTATTGCATTGAAATTTGCCTGACACCTGGATACCTGCCTGTGAGGTTTTGGTGACGTGTGCGCACTGCGCACCTGTCAGCCAAATTACCACTGCACGGGGTGCGCCTCGCCTGCTCTGAGAATAGACCAGGTTGGAGCTGGCGAGCTTTCAGCGCACCTTCCGCGTGGTTTTTTGGCACGAAATTGTCACTGCACCAAGGTGAATCTTTTGACATCTACCCCTGGTGCGCCGTCACACCCATCTCGGAGCAGCTGGTCTACCAAATTGCCAAACTGGCTGCGCACAGTGGTGCGCCGGACAAAATTACCACTGCACGGGGTGTGCCAGGCTGCGCCACCCTGAGTTGCGCCAGGAAATTAGAGCCCGTAAAGTCAGAAATGCCAAAAGCAGTGGACATTGTGGCTTGAACTACTTGACATGAACAATTTTGAAACCCCACTAGTTGACATGTAAATTCACAATAGACCCTTACTCGTTAACTAGTAAGCACTGTTTCTGTTGTTACCATGTACACACCGAGATGCACTCTCAAGTTAACATTCTGCTTTTCCTGAGGAAACATGTTCACAAGTGAACTAGTGCAAATGAAGCAGACGGGATAATAACAAAATCCTGAGTTTAATTGGTTGTTATGTTTCATTTTGGACTGGAGAGCCAATAGGAAGCCTCAGTACATGCTCCTCCCACCTCATCATTATTTTTTGTTTCTGTAACTAGTTAGCTAGTGCTTATTTTGTCCTTACACTAGTAAGCTAGTTTACACTTTTAAGGCATAAATTAACCCATGCCTGCAACAGCATTTTTTACATAGGGCACGCTAACAAACCAGTCAGCTATTGGCACCCACAGTGTCAGAACACTGAAAATAGAAAGTGAATGTATAATTTAATATCGTACTGACAGACAGTCAGTTGAACAGACAGACATACAAATATGTAGCAAAAACATAACCCGAGGTTATAATAATGTAAAAAATACAAACCACAAAGCCAATGCAATTGGCACATGGTGTAAATAAAAACAGAATAAAGCAATTTGCAAATCTTTTTCAACCAAAGACAAGGTTTTTATTGTTAAAACTGATAACATTTTTTAATTTGCAAGAATTCAATCATTTTGAATTTGATGCCTGCAACACTATCCAAAAAGCTGGGACAGGGGCAACAATAGACTGGGAAAGTTAAGTAATGCTCAAAGAACACCTGAGTGGAAAATTCAACAAGTGAACAGATTAAATGAAAACAGGTGAGTGTGGTGGTTGGGTATTAATGGAGCATCCCCAAAAGGCTCAGTTGTTCACAAGTAAAGATGGAGTGAGGTTCACCACTTTGAGAACAACTGTTTAAACAAATAGTCCAACAACTCAAGAACAACGTTTAAGAACCTACAACTGCAGTTTAAGGATTTCATCAAGTACAGTCCATAATATCATTGAAAGATTCTGAGAATCCCAAAAAAAAAAAAAGAAAAAAAAAAAAATCTGCAAGTATGCGTCTGGGCCAAAAAAACAACAACATTGAATGCTATGACCTTTCATCCATCAGGCAGCACAAACCAACATCACTCTGTAAAGGATATTACCACGTGGACTCAGGAACATCTTGGAAACCACAGTTTGTAGTTAAAACTCTACCATGCAAAGCAAAAGTAATTTAAACAACACCCAGAAACACTGTCAGCTTCTCTAGGTCTGAGCTTGTCTGAGATGGACTGACATAAAGTGGTAAAGTGTGCTGTGGTCCGATGAGTCCACATTTCAAAGTATTTTTGCAAATCATGGACACTGTGTCCTCAAGGCTAAAGAGGAAAGAACATCCAAATTGACCTCAAAGCAAAGTTCAAAAGCCAGCATCTGTGATGGAGTGGGGTTTTGTCAGTGCCCATGGCATGGGTAACTTGCGCATCTGTGAAGGCACCATTAATGCTGTACCATTAAAGGCACATGTAGGTTTTGGAAAAACATAGCGGCTCTGCTCACTTTAGCAAGACAATGCCAAGCCACATTCTGCATGTGTGCAACAGTGTGGCTTTGCAAAGAGTGCAGTTGCTAGAATGGCCTGCCTGTAGTCCAGACCTGGCTCCCACTGAAAGTGTGTGGTGCATTATGAAGCGCAAAATACAACAGAGAGCCGGACTGTTGACAAACTGAGGTCCTTTACAAAGCAAGAATTCAGAAGAATCCTACCCACAAAGCTTCAACATTTAGTGTCCTCAGTTCCCAATTGATTATTGAGTGTTAAAGATAAACTGTGTTGCACCATGTCTGTCCCTTTTGATTGAATATTTTCGAACAAAAAAAAGTTATCAGCTAAATATCTTGTATTTGTTGTGTATTCAGTTGAATATAGGTTGAAAAGGATTTGCAAATTATTGTATTCTATTTTTTTTTTTTTTTTTGCTTTTTTTTTTTGATCATTTCACAGCTCTGAAATGATCAGTGTCATTCTCCTCTTCATCTGTTTTGTCAGATTGTTCTTTTTCTCCATCTTTCAACCTTTTTCTCTCTTCTGGACCATGTTTTGGGCTGTTTAGGGTGAGTAAATTTATTAGAATAAGAGGCTACACAGTCACAGTCAGTCATTCTTTATGCCCCACTTTAATTTTAGAGCTGTAATGAATTGTGACAAAGTATTGAATTATTATTGTGAAACAGGAAAAACCTTATAAGAAGGTGGTGGGAGCCAACTGGTGACAGGGTACTTAAAATATGACAACTCAACCTTGTGTGGAAAAAGCCAAAGAAAAAGAGAAAAATCTTACCTGGTCACAAAAAGAAAGTGTAGACAAACACAACCATTAACAAACTGTCGGAGGTACAAGAGTAGATGAGGCACATAGTATCTTCAATTTCCTGTGCTTAATAAACCCTGGGTCCATTGGACACACAAGTAATTTAACCCTTTAACCACCACTGTGAGGTGTTTACATTGTGCTTTTAGTCAAATCAGATTTCTTGCATGTTTTCACAGAAAACAACAAAGCTAATGAGATCAAGGTTAGAAAAAAAAACAATTTAAGCACTTTTCGAAATCGTAGAAACCAGGTTCAAGAGACCAAAAAGGCATCCTGCAAAAGGGTTTAAGCATAATGACATCTAAAGCCTGTGAGAGCTTCCAGGACACAAAACTTCCATTTCAAAGTAAATTTGCTGGGTGTATTCGTTTTCATAAGCTTTGCTCTTGTATGAAGACCTATCTTTATATAAATACAATTATCACAAAAAGAATACACTGACAACATAAAGGGAATACAATCAACAAAGCAAGAGTGCTTAAAAGCAGTTATGGGATATTTCACACTAATAAGTGTCTTAGGGTGCCAAACGCTTGTAGTGTAGCTGGGTTGTTGGGGGACAGGAAGTGGTGTTTTGACCTCTGATATAAATCTCCAGATCAGATTACATTGTTGTGTTTGGCCACTCTGTCCTGTAAGTGCCCTTTGGCTATCTGATGTGATGAGATGTGAAAAGGCCATTTGAGTCTGTAAATTACAGACTGTTTCACTAAAAAAAAAAAAAAAAAAAAAATCCTTTGTTCTGAAGTCCTTTTGTAAAGCTAATAAAAATATCTTTATCTGTTAAGCATTTGTGCTAGTTATAATGGTTACACTATGACCCTTTGGCTTTGGCCCAGCCATTAGGTCTTTTGCTGGAGGTGGTTGTGGAACAGTTCATCTTGAAGCATCATCAGGCATCTTCTAAAAGTGTTCAGTGATTCACAAAAAATGTGGCTAAGTTATCTTTTGACCAATACTCCAATGTCAGGTAATAGCCTTATGTTTTCTGCCCCTGTATACATAGCAGAATGTAATCTGACATAGCAGATTACATTCAGCTTTGTGTGGAGAAATTTTAGGAAATTTTAACTGTCATTCAGATTTCACTACCTGCAGGAAAAATACAGGGCTGCCAGTGTGCATATTTATCTTTCTAATTTAACTCATATGGCCAGGAGGACAACACAAACTTTGTGGAAGTAACTACTGTGATGCTATTTTTTACAGTGGTGTCACAAAGAGAGAAATGTGAGAGAAATGTAAATCTAGGAGCCAGTGTTGTATTGTTTTCACTTTAACAGCTATATTTAATACCTTTTGCCCATGCCCAGTTTAGTGCAACATTTTTGGCAGAATAATGGGCTTTACGTTATACCACATTGTACATGGGCCCCAGAGTGTGTTATAAGGGCCGTAAACTAGGCTGTTGGGATAATAATAATGTCTTTCTGAACAATGTGAAAGTTGTTAAGTGGTTTTATTTTTTGTTTTATAAAAACCCTAAAAGTAAACCCTGAAAGTATTATACAGTATTGTTTTTATCAGTATTAAATTCGGTAACATTATAAATTACATTTGAACATATTACAATGATTAAAATGTCTGCAACATTGAGTAACTCCTCAGCATTGCAGATATCCCTTTTGCTGTAACACAAATGTGTCAGGTTCATAAATAATTTACTCCCCATGATGTTTGTTTGACATCAGTTGTGGCATTGGTGACTTCTGATGCATTAACGCAAAATAAGCTTTGAAACTTGAGTTTGAGGATTAGAAAAAGAAACAAAACAAAAGTGAAACCTTTCTGCAAACTTTTAAGATTGAAATGGGGACAGCAGGAGCTTAATAATTATTATATGCCCGATCACTGGGCGTAAACTACTAGAAACAGATTCAGTTCTCTCATTATAGCAGTTAATGTAGATATTATCATGATCTTTCTATCCATGGTTGATACATCTATAGTAACTATCTCTAGCTCCACATGGACATGAGATCCCTCTTGGAAATGAGATGTCACATCTGTCAAGAGGTCTACCATTAATACATTTATACTTAATGGAGACAAATATGGTAGGGATGCACTTGTGGTCTGGGCACCCATGAGTGAGTCACTACCATAAATTCTTATTTTCAGTAAGACTTTTATTGATTATACTTCTATAAAATGATCACCACAACCACACAGACATGAGGACCCTCCTGAAAACAAGTTGTAGCATCTCAAGAGGCTAACCTCTAATAAATTTGTTTACAGCAGAAACAAATTTGATGACGACAGGTCTATGATTGGTCCATGGATCTGTCACTAGCTTTAGTTCTTACTTTAGTCCACTTGTCTCCACTTACCTCCCTTCCTTTGCCCACACACCCAACACAGCATCGTGTGGTTTGGCTGTTCATCATGAGACTGGGGTCCACCTTCAAGATTTCCTGCTGCTTAAAGGATAAGTTCGCTTTTTTGACACCTGGACCTTATTTTTAGGATTAAATACGCTCGTAGACTCACCCAGACAATTTTGGCGGAGCTCGGAGCCGTTTTCGAGCAATTCAGATCCATCCAACGGCGTTTTTCTCTCATGCCGTAGTAGCAGACGGGGCCAGAAATCGAAGCCCCTAAATTAGACATTATCTGCTGCGAAACTCACTCATTTCAGCTACATTTTATAAATGAATGGCCAGTGTTATCACCATGTCAGCTCAACTTCGTTGTTATGGTCATCCGGGGCTTTACAAGGATGGGTAACTTTTGGTGACGTCATAGACATGCGCCGCAAGAGCGCAGCTGAGTAGAGCTGCTGTTGTTGCTAGGCTACACGGCTACACGGCTATTTTTGTGCAACATGGCGGAATATTTATCCAATGTAGAAGTGTCTGACGACGACTTTGAGTATAATGGATGCCACGTATCGTTTTGAGCCAGAATATACCGACGAGGAGCTATTTGAAAGGAGGATGCAGAGGGAAAGAGCCGAACAGCTGGCCAGAGAACAAGCAACCACTGCACGTCCACGAATGGGGGCTAACTGGTGGTGTTGTTGTGGACATTGCACGGCAAACACAACAGAGGAGGAATGAGTTTCGCAGCAGATAATGTCTAATTTAGGGACTTCGATTTCTGGCCCCGTCTGCTACTATGGCATGAGAAAAAAATGCCGTTGGATGGATTTAAATTGCTCGAAAATGGCTTTGAGCTCCGCCAAAATTGTCTGGGTGAGTCTATGAGCTTATTTAATCCTAAAAATAAGGTCTAGGTGTCAAAAAACGAACTTATCCTTTAACAGAAGGTTTTTTCTTGCCGCCATGATGGAGGGATTCATGATTAGCTATATGGATCATGTTGGGTGTTGGATGTATATATTTGTATATATATGTATATGTGTATTTTATATATGTATATATGTATCTATGCATATATATGTATCCATAATATGAAGAGCTTCGTGCTCTATTGTAAAGTGTCTTGAGATAACACTTGTTATGAATTGGCGCTATACAAATAAAGATTGATTGATTGATTGATTGATTGATTGATTTTCTGTATCAGGGCTGTCCTGGGCCTAATCTGTGAATCACATGTGCAAATGTGGAGTCACCCCTTTTCCCTGGGCTCAGCTCCCCTCCTTGATTGTATGACATAATTACATTCTCCTCATTTTCTGTTTTTACTCAGAACTCTATCAGTAAAACTCAGATATTAAACAGTTATAAAAGTTTGGCACCCAGTAGTCCTTTTGTTTCACATGACTTCAAGGAGGAAAGAAAAAGACAAGTTTTCATGTTTTTGACTTGAATTTAAAATCTGTTCATGCAATTTATTTAAAAAAAAATCAATGCATGAACTACTCTCTACCAGCAGATTTTTAGGTATATCTCTTGGATACGTGCTTTTAACATTAGTGTTTGAGACAACCACTAAAACCGCAGCCATGCATTAAAAAATAACTCTTCTTAAAAGAAACCATTATCAAAAGCTGTAAAACAAATGACATACTCAACAGGGTCCTTTTTCCCTGGACCATCATGAAATCCCTAGAGGGGTTGTGTGATGAACGATTCAAGGCTGGCTCTTGCCCAGAGATGCTCAGCTGAACCATGGTTTGATCTATCATCTGCCCTTCCCATATTAATGATGAGGTCACCATGTTGAGGGTCACAACTGGCTGATAAAAGCACAAAGTCTGCTATTTGTTATGAGCTCAACCTGACTGATCATAACTCTCTTGATGAAAGGGGACATGATTTCACATCCCTGAGCTGTCACATCCAGGACATACCTGTGTTCCTCACAATATAATGTTGAGTATGGATTACAACAAATGGGCCCTCAAAAAGTCAATGTGCATTTCAATGACCAATGTCACTGACAAGCACATGTTCTTATTGTATTTGATTTCTTTCAATAATAATAATGTGCTTTGTGAAAATTGTCATTCGTGCTATTGCCACAAAAATGTTCATATCCTTCTTTAAGAGCAGCAGACCATCACTCATAATATCTTTTCAATAATGCATGACTTGTCCACAAAGTATTATGTTGTTCATCTTCCCTCCTGCTTTTGCTGAAGACTCGACAAACTGAAGGCCTGCCCCTCACATATGTGTGCACCCCCGCAGCAGTAGACAAGAGGAGAGGAGGGCTTTACTATGGACTGATGCACACTGATATGGATTGTATCTCTTCCAAATTGTTAAATGTATTCTAAATGATTTATTTATTTATTAATTTTATTTAACCAGGTTTGTCCCATTGAGATCAACAGATCTCTTTTGCAAGGGAGACCTGAACATGAATAACAGCATAACACAGTTTCATCAAACACTACACTCAGACTCAAAATAGCAGAAGAAGTGAGGAAACAATTTTTCAGTAAGTCATCAGTTAAAACAGTGACATTCAGAAAGTCTGGCTACCGAAGTTTTCACCGCAGATTTAAAAACATTAAGAGACACCAAGTTTTGCAGCTTAAATTCAGTCTGCAGATTATTCCAAGTAAAAGGTGCTGAGCACCTAAAGGCCTTCGGTTTGGACTGAACAACAAACTGCACAAAGCTCAGTGATCTCAGGTTGTGTAATCCATCCTTCAGGACTAAAAAAGAGGAGCAATAGTCAGGAATTTTGCCAAGAATGGCTTTGTAAATGAACACATACCAATGTTCAAGACGACATGTACTTAAAGAGGTCCAACTGACTTTAGAGTATAAAGTACAGAGATGAGTCAGAAATCCACAGTTTGTGATAAAGCTCAGAGCTCCATGGCTCACACTGTCCAACATCTGCAGACGACATTTTCACTGAAACACCGGCATAGGGAATGAAACACCATTGTGAAAGTTTTGTTCTGATGAGGAGGTAAAAACCCCCACAATTCTTAACACTGCAATGACTTCAAAAGCAGTTTGTAGACAAAATTGTTTATTACTAGAAATCTCAATAATAAATGTCAATATACTCTTGCATGTACACTCTGCCTCTGTCTGACATATTTAAACTTGTCAAGTGCTTTATGTTGTCTTTGCTTTCCCTCTTTCCCTGCTCCTCTGATGGGTGTGGTAATACCTGAAAGCTGATACTGGTGTTTGTTTGTGGAGGGATGTAAACAATAAATATCTCAGTGTCTATTTGCCACTTTGACCCAGACAGGCATGCTTCCCAACCAAGAGTCGTCATTTAACAGGGCCATTTTTTTTCCTTTCACAATCACTCTATATGAAATCTCTACAACACAGTGTTAGTATATATTGCATCCTTTCCTACCATAAACCTCTATCTGTCTCTCTCACACCTGGACAGGCACTGGGCTCACTGAATGATTATAAAACATTAAAAAAATGCTGCCTTCATCAGGTAACATTCCCTGCTGAGCATAACTCCAGCAGCCATGTTCCACTTCATTTGAGCCAACATGTAACGACAGAAAGTTCTGAACAATGAAAGGAGCCTTCTGTGCCTTTTGTGGGCGTCTGAATGTCCTGGACTCCTCTGTATTCATTAGCCGACTAGTCATAGCCGTGCAATAGACCATATCCTTTGAGCAGCCTGCAGGGACTGTCAGCTGAATGACGGAGATGGATCGCAGGTGGAGCAGCAAAGAGACCTGCCATAGATTAACTCGTTGGCCAGCAGGGGGGACTCAGTGGAATCATTTGTTTCCAACCTTAAGAGATAATTTTTCCAATTAACTTTTAAAAGTATTGCTTGTTGTTGCATTCACAGTGTGGAAAGATAAGTACATGTCTAGTTTTTAAGTCATGATTGTTCATCTCTCTGCGCTTTTTAAGCACAGGAACTTGTGTGTATAATATTATAACTCCTGTGCCATATGCACATGTTGCACAGGCTGACAGCATTAAGACCAAGCTGGTTTGTTCCAAAAGGACACAGTGTTTGACCCTGATCAGCCATATGTTGAAGGCCCTATTTATCAAGAATCCTTGACTGTCCCCAGTGAATGTGAATCAAACATGTGAGTCATCATCCACACAGATAGTCCCACATTTGCTCATTTGGAAAAATTAAACCTGGATTAAAGCTCCAAAAGAGTGGTCCAATGACACTTGTCAACTTTAAATTCTGTAAAGGTGTGTCAACAAACAATGATTTTTCTTTGATTTTGTGAAAAACTGTGCAGTTTAACATTGGTAAAACTGACTTGTTGTGTTAAAGCATATCTAACTAAGGAAAGTAGCTTGTTACTTTGGTGATTAGCAAAGTAAGAAAGGGGACTCATTTGAGTTAATTAGAATAAATTAGTATTAAAACCCTTTAAAACATGAATTATTTTTCTTTTGTAACAACAGCATGTGGCTGACAGTGGATTTGTCATTTATTGTATTGACTCTATTGTCATTCTATTCTATTGTCTGCTTAGTTTAGAGCATGATATATGCTGTGACAAGAGAATACTCGATGTAAAAAACTTAACTCTGTAAAAACTGCCAAAAAACCAGGCAGAGGCCTACAGAATGACTCACAGTGTACTGCTTAAAAAGGTTATGAAGTGAATGCAGCATTGTCAGTGACACCATAATTTACCAAAACATGAAATAATCTTTCAAAAATCATTTTCTTCTTTTTCATCCTTGTTCAGTCCTTGGTCTGTAACTTCCTTCTTTTTGGTCTTCCTCAGAAATCTCTCCATTAACTTCAGCTTTTTCTCCTCTCCCCTCTCCCTTTGTCACATCACTCCTGTTCTGCAGCAGCTCCTGGTTCCCAGTCAAATACTGCACTAACATAAAGATCTTGCCCCTCACCTTCAAGGCTGTCCACTGTATGTCCCTCTGTATCTCTGTGAACTACTAGTCATCACCACACCCTCCTGCCTCCTTGAGTCTTATTCTGTTCACCTCTCTGTGTTGACCACCTGTTTCTCTACCTTCAGCTGCTCCGGAACTCTATTATTTTATGTTCTGTAAAATGTTAAATGAATAAAAATAATAACAACAACAATAATTATATTGTTTATAATAACTACAACAACAACTATTATTAGTATTATTATCCATTCATCCATTATCTTTACTGCTTATACCTTTTGTGGTTGCGGGGGGGGGGGCTGGAGCCTATCCCTGCTGACACTGGGTGAGAGGCGAGGTACACCCTGAACCGGTCGTCAGCCAATCACAGGGCCACATAGAGAGACGGACAACCATTCAAGCTCACACTCATACCTGAGGACAACTTGGAGTCACCGATCAACCTAATGAGCATGTCTTTGTCTGAGGGAGGAAGTCGGAGTGTCCGGAGAGACCCCACGCATGCACAGGAAGTTCATGCAAACTTCACACAGAAAGGCCCTGCCCGACCCAGGAACCTTCTTGCTGTGCGGCAAGTGCACCTGCTGCTCCACCGAGCTGCCCTTTTATTATTATTATTATTTGTATTATCACTACAATTGTCTGCAGCTGAGTGAGTGTGGACATGCCCATGTGAACATTAAAGTCAAGCAAAGTGTTCCCCACTAACTTACGCCATGCAAAGGTGAACATAGGTGACAAAGGTGCTCCCAAATTTTGACCAGATTTTTGGGTCTCATTTTATTATCATTCAGGTGAAGGGCTTACTTATGAAAATCAAGCAAGAACCGTTTTTTTTCATTTATTAATATTATTATTGTCAGAGAAAGGAAAAGGGGGATCTGAGGTTATTTTCATGTGAAAATGGTCTGAAGCAAATTAATGTATTGCTCCCAATACCAAAGAGAGTATCTGGGTTAATTCAGCTGTCCAAATAGTGCTTGCTTTCTTTATTTTAAATCTTGTAAACCTTTTGACGAGATACTGTGAAAAGTTTGTGAGTATTTAATTTTTAATAGTCTATTCAACTGGACTGAGGACATTCAGTGTCAGACTTCCTATTTACCATCAACTGCCCCAGGGTAAAAGAACATCTCCTTCATAAATAAATCTAAAATGGCTATCCCAGGGAGATTTCCTCAAGCCTGGAGAGGTTTGTGCTTTAGATTAAAAAATGTGCAATTCTGTAGCCATCTGGCTTGAGAAAAGGATTTTAAAAGCTGAGTCGATGCCAGCTCAATGCCACATCTTGAAATGGGCTATTAGTTTCCAAATGGCTTTGGGCTGTTTCCCTTTCCATGTATTTCTGCAGCATCTTTATCTTGTTTTCTACGTACACTCCCCTCTTCCGAAATTTTAAAGAGCAGTCTCTTTTCTAGCCTGAGCTTTTGTCTTTACCACGACCAAGGAGGTTATGTTTTTGCCAGGATTGATATCTTTGTTGATTTGTCTGTGAGCAAGATCATTCAAACGCTTTCAACAGGTTTTGATGAAACTTTCAGGAAATGTCCTTCCTTAAAAGTGACACAGTTAGTAGTGATGCCAATCTGTAGTGGGTCAGGGAATTTTTTAAGACTTGCTGACACTGCATGATTAGGCAGATAATAACTAGGCTAAGAATAACAGAAATGCCTTGGCCGAGGTTTGAGCTCTTCTATTTATTATTATTATTATTATTATTATTATTGTTGTTGTTGTTGTTGTTGTTGTTGTTGTTGTTGTTGTTGTTGTTGTTGTTGTTATTATTATTATTATTATTATTATTATTATTATTATGTATTTATTTTTTTTAATGATTATTTGACTATGGATCTAAACTAGGTCAAAGACAGTAAACTCACTGAACTCACAATTAACTCTCACAATGAAAGTAGCTGTGAGGGTTCAAAGTCTCTCTCTATCAAGAGATTAAATCCACTCAAGGATTTCACAAGCTATTGTTTCATATTTAAAATGAGTGAAACATTTTTTTCTCTTTTTCTTTGTTAACTGAGTATGTCACGGAGAGAGTTAAAGGGCCATCTTGGATACTCTTCAGGATCTGTCTGAGTGCATATTGTGTCTACTAGAACATCATGACTGGATTTTTTTAAATTAGTTTGATGAAATTAAAATTCTGAGTTCCTCTGACATAATTTTCCATCTCTGATATAGAGCAGGTTAAAATCTTGTATATGTCCAAAATAAGAGGCAATGAGATTAAAGAGTTGTTTTATCTGGTGAATATATATACTAAAAAGTTAATTATTTTCCACAGTATCAATGTCTTATATTATTTATTCCTGTCAGATTTGCTTGCTATCATTTCATCTATACATTATATTTAATTTAAGTAGATTTCTGTGTTATTAAAAAAATGTGACAATAATTGTTAAATATAAACACTCTGTTTAAGTCTGCATATGGACAGATAACCATGAGAAGTTGTGAAAGTCAAGAATAGGAAAAAAAAAAAAGCAATGAGACCCTGGAAAACAATAAGTGACTTATATTTTTACCAATGGGCCACTACTGCCTTGTGTAATTTATAATCCCTCTCTGTAAGGAGATGATATTTGGCAGTCACCTCAGTCTATTATTACATTGTGCCTGTGGTCTTTTTGTTTCTTTAGTAGAGCCACTGGCTGAGCATTTGATGTGTTTAATCTGGAGCTGCAGAGACGAAGGTCACCCTTAACCCCGCCTTGCACCCCCTTCTTTATTTGATGCTGGGTAGCTCAATAGTTAGTCAAATGTCTGTATTTTACACACTTTTTTAAAACAAATACATCAATCCAAGCTGATGTGTTTGAGCTCGTGAAATTACAAATGATCGTATTTCTGGATTATGTCTCGTTAGGACCCATGCTGCATTGTGCAAGGTTTATGACCTTAAGATTTGTCACTATTTATGGGAGAAAATGAATTTCATACTGATGTACAACGCTGAGCTCTCTCAGTCCACATACTGGCTTATGCATCACCTGGACTCTGTGGTTGTCAAGCTACAGTGATAGTAAAGTGAGGCAGATACATAAACAAGTGGGAAATACTTGTATGTATTATATTTCAGAGGCTTAAGGCATCTGGCAGAAACCCATTGCCTTTTTCATTACATGTAGAATTGCATGATGCCCAGTTTAGTTTTTCTTGATTTTCTTTACAATACATAATTATGTAATTTTAAGGAATGTTTGCACATTATCAACAAAACCAATAAATACGATGAAGCAGAGCTGTAAGGACACAAGGGGTATCTGTTTTGAGCTCTTATTAGGTCCTATGACGTTTCCTTGTGTAAAAGCTTGTTTATGTTAAAAATGACATTTTTACATCCAAAAGAATCGAAGTAATAATCCAAGAGTCTCATGTCCATTTTCCTCTGACTCCCCTGTAGGGAAAAAAAGACCATTTGGAAAAGTACACAGAGCAAAGCTAAGCATGTATTACACAGTGCAATTCTACGGGGAGATTATACATTGCCAGATGTGTGTCTCACCAGGGAAAAACATGCTGTCCACTGAGAAGCTTCAGTGGTTACCGTGAAACGGCAGGGCGTTGTCAGTTGGTAGTCTGGATCATGCAAGGTTTAAATTTTAGGAAGCAGAGGTATTACAATGTTGTCAACACACAGTATAACTTGACAAACATTTTCCAAGTTGAATGATTGACAGTAAGGCAGCATTAGCCTCTGTTTGCTCAGAGGCATATGTGATGCCTAATAATGTGAATGTTCATGTATTTATATGTATATATCTATATATCTATCTATATATCTATATCTATATCTATCTATCTATATATCTATCTATATATATATCTATATACATATCTATCTATATCTATATCTATATATCTATATATATATATCTATGTATATATGTGTGTATATATATATATATATATATATATACACACACACACACATATATGTGTATATATATATATATATATATATATATATATATATATATATATATATATATATATATATATATATATATATATATATATATATATATATATATATATATATATATATATATATACATATATATATATATATATATATATATACACACACACACACACACACATATATATATATATATATATATATATACATATATACATACATATATGTTTACAATATACCTGAGTGGCCAATTTCAACCCAACACTACAGTCCCTGACCTACATGTCCAGAACAAAGACCAATTTTATTTTGTTTTTTTTTTGTCAGCACAGATTGTATTTTATTGAGCCATGACTTGTCAGCGTTTTTGGTGAGCTGGTAAAATATAATTGTCTCATCCTTTATATAACAGAGTTGAGGTGACAGCACCCTCCAAAGCTTCATTACTCTGCTTTTTATTGGGGTGTGAAAAGGGCCTTGCTTTTGGTGATGAATAACATCTCTCACATGAAGTCAAGGTAAAATGCATTCACTGGTGGTGAGATCCAACGAAGAACACAGATCATACAGAATATAATCAATTTAGATGAAGTATTTGAGCTGGTTGCCATAATGGTTTTTATCTCACACCTATCAATACCTTTATTGATTTGCTGGTATAATTGAACCCAGGAAGAGCTCATAGAAAAAAGGCCTTCCACAAATAACCTGAAAAACACTGCAACAGCTAAAACAACGGGTAAAGAGGCATCTGCTTATTCACAAGACTTTTTTCTGCTGCTGTGGATTTCAAGATGCAAGGAAAACGTACTTGAATCTTATGTTTTTGTCAAGCAAACATGCAGTTCAATTTTATTACCTATCACATCAAGTTCCCACATTATTGTGAACAGGCTTATAATAATGTAGTAGTTGCCTGTGTTAATGTGCTCTCTCAAAAAACAGAATTCCTTTACTCGTTGTTAGCTGAGCTTTTCATTCAAATGGATGTAGTAAGAAGCACCAGCAAAAAAGACTAAATGCCAGGATCCAGTTATCCTGATCAAAAAGTTATTAAAATGGAGTTTGCTTAAGGGACCTGTACTTCATGTCAAGCCGCAAAGTTTCCAACTTAATTTTTCATGCACATTCAGGCCCATGCCCATGGGAAGGGGGGTATTTAGGATCCAATGAGAGTATGTAAGCCAGAAATATTCTTTAATAAAAGCAAAAGAGGAGATACTAGTTGATTAAAGCAAAAGAAAGCCATAGCAGATCTGCAGGGAAATGTAAAGTCTTTTTTCTTATCCTCATGGCAGGGATTAAGCACAAATGTCCACATTATTGGTATTAATTTAAGTATGTATCTCTGTTTCTGTGCAAGTCCTGTATGTGTTCTGTGACAAAGACATAGGAAGGGTTGACCACAGTAATACCAGCCTATAATACAAGATTTCACAGCATAGGGTTTAACTAATAAGGCTTTTGAGGGCTTATACCATCCTCCCCTCCTTAAAATTTAAAAAATTATTGATCTTTAGTTTGGAAATTGCAGAAAATCTTTAGCCCAGTACTAGTGGGTGGTTTTAATTTACACAAAATAAAACCTTTTTGTAATTAATGAAACATTAAAATATTGAGAGATTATCACACAAATTTAGACATGAACTTGTTTGTTTAAAATATTACATTTAATTTAATGGAATAAGAATAACTGTGCTGGATATCTATATTATGATTTGATAAAAGGGATTGTTCAGTCAACCAACTCAAATGATCTGCATCATTTGAGCTAACATGAAAGATCAAATCATCTAAATTTGAATGAGGCTCTCTGTTTGTCTTGTCCACATACGTTAAACAGTTAGACACAAACAACTCTCCAAACACGAGTGAGGGATACTGAGGCATTAAATGAGGGTACGCCGCTGAGCATAGTTAAGAATGATCTTAACCCGAGGAACTCAACAAAGTGAACAAGCGACAGCTAGAGTCTGTGTTATTTAAAGCAAAATGAGCAAATATATGTTAAAAAAGACGTTGCCTCAGTCAGTAAGCTATTCCTTGAGAAAAAAAATTATCACCAATTGTCAGGCACTTTTAAATTCCTCTGAAGTTGCCTTTTTTCACTTTTCATCTTGACAGGAGAAGTTTTGCTGCTGCAGCACAATAAGAAAGGGCCAAAACTGGAACACTCATATTTTGAATTAACAAATAATGATGCACTATCTATAATTGATCCAGATAAGAACAAAGAGGTCAATTAGTGGAACATTTGGCCTGGTTTATCTCTTCCACTATGCCTTGATATGTAGCGTGAAAGAAATATGTTTTGCCACCACTTATCTTTGGCAATTCCGGATATCAATGCCCATAGGATTAATCCTGGAAATGAGCCTACAAGGCCTAGATTAATAAGACAGACAAAGGTAAACTTTAGTACAAGCAGAGTCACCCTATTTCCACCTTCCCGTTTTGTTGTTTGTCCTCTTGGACTGATTTACTGCCTCAAGAATAGAGATCACTTCTGTACAGCACAATCTGCAAGTGGAATTTCTGCCTTCTTTAAATTGATTGAATTTCACTGACAACATTTTTTAATTTTATTTATTTATTTAACCTTTATTTAACTAGGAAAAGAAACTTATCGAGATCAAAGATCTCTTTTTCAAGAGTATCCTGGCCAAGATAGGCAGGAGCATGGTTAACGAAGTTAGTAACAATAACAACAGTAACACATACAAACACACATGACATGTATAACACTTAGAGTACAATGAAAAAATAATCAAGACAGTTACCGGTAACTGACAAGCTGGACTATTGAAAGAAACAAGATCAACTGTCAAATCATCTGCAGCCTCGTTTAACGTCCTCTTAAAGGTGTCCAGTGAAACCAGCTCATTGAGTTTCAGGTCTTTCTGCAGCTCATTCCAAGCAAAAGGTGAAGCACATTTAACCGCCTTTTTTCCCTGCTCAAGGACGACAAGAGGATCCTGAAAATGTTGAACCAAATAGCTTATTGTGCTGCACTGAAATGTGGACAGCTGCAATAAGACAGCAGCAGCTACAAAGGACAAATTATCTGCAACAAAAAAGGAGCATAGGCCAGCCACTTACAGGACTGGTGTCAGGGCTGCACTTCAGGGTCTGGCCAAAGCCTCTGCCCATTAAAGTGCTGGATGTATTAAGGGCCAGAGTCTGTCATACTCTAGTCTTTGAGGGGGCAGCACACTGACATAATGCATTTGACCCTGTACTGGCTTTTAATTTAGTGACAGAAAAAATAAAGAAGAGGACATGAACCTAAACAAGGAGCAAAACAACAGTGTAAGAGTAGACTCAATAAGAAGCAGTGAGGAAATACAATAAATTACAACAAGGTTTATCAGTGTTTGAAAAAAAGCCACAATTATTTTTACTTTTTTATAATTAAAGAATATAAATGGAATGACAATGAGAAGCAAATTCACAAGTATTATGTAAGCTGTGGCCAGGTTTTTGTCTATACTCTGTGTACTTGTTCCTTTTTCCTCAAAAACATTCTAAATTATAGAATAATACAATATAATAATTATACAATATAATATTGTTTGAAAACATTTCTGTTAATAAATAGTTTGTACAGATATGAGGGAAATAAAATATCTTGTTTCAGTTTAGTTGTTTGCAGAAGCTTCTCTGTGAAATTGACCTTTAATACAACTTCATTTTAACCTATGATTACACACTATTATTATTATACAGTATTGTCTTTAATACTGTTGGTGTAGGTTTTCTGCAAACATCGACAGAAGGACAAAGATAGTAAACCACTAGCATAAAATATAATTTAAGTGTACTTATTAAAAAATTATGGTAGCTTTGGTGGACCATAAGTTAAGTACCCTCACTGCAGTTGGCTCTGCATGTACAAAGAAAATATATATGACAATAGCAGAGGTCTGGTCTAAATCGCAGAAACTATGTGACTAATCACAATCTGCTTCAACACAAAACTGTCTGTACACTGCCATTAGTAATGCTGATAATGAAATAATAATGATACACTTATAATAAAAAATTGACTGTAAACTTATGATAATGATAATGATACTACTACGATTTCTTCTACAACAACTACCAATAATGATAATAATAGTGGTAATTATTATCATAATTCCTAGCTAGGAGTTTACACTTTTTGATTGACTTTTATACAATGGGAACAGAGGCAAAAAGACACTGTAATTATATTCATGAGCATTGATTAGGTAATGATAATTAAAAAACTATTTGATGAATAAGTAAGTAAATTCACTTATTTAAAAAATAAAGAGTGTGGCTTTTTTTTTACTCTTTTTCAAAGTGTCTTGGGATAACGTTTGCTATAATTTGGCTAGATTTATTGATTGATTGATTGGTTTAATGACTGAATGGTTGATTGATTGAATAGTGTTCGAAGACCATTACCAGCAAACAGTGTCTGGAGGTTGATTATCTCAGTGACTAATGTTCTGTCACTCACTGGTATGAGAGGGGCCCAGTGAGGACCCCTGTAATGGAGCTCTAGCAGGTGCTGAGAGCCCACTGACATTAGGGGAGCACACTGACAAGAATTTCTAATGAATTTCAATTACTGATCTATTAAAGCTAATGAGGTAAATGAGCAGCCAGAACACATTTGCAAGCGTGAGACAAGATGTCAGCTTTTTGAGGTGATTCTGATTTATGCATGCATCAGTAGAGAAGAGACTTTGTGGCAAGCATGCTTTGTATCAGCCTGCTGAATTAAAAAAAAAAAAAAAAAAAGATAGTACAGACACAAAATAACAACTAGGGTCTTTTGTCAAAAAAGGTGATGCAGCTCTTAATTATATTTGACTGAAGCAATTTTCTCCATGACTAAATATAAGAGCACTGTGCCATCTACTGGAATCCTTATATAGCACAGTGTTGCCGGTATTTTTAAACATCGAGCACCATCTACTGGTCTAATGGGAATGAGCATCAAGGTAAGGTAAATCTTAGAAATTTGTCTCTAAGAATCTCAGAAGATAACATTAAAAATGGATGCTCCAAGTATTCTACATATTATATTTCATAATAACATTGTTATTTAACTGAGGTCAGTGTCACAACTGATTCATTAATGCATTTTCAATAATTAGAGAAAGAAGAAAGAAAGAAAGAAAGAAAGAAAGAAAGAAAGAAAGAAAGGAAGAAAGAAAGAAACAAACAAAGAAAGATTTTTTTTATTTTTAACACAACTTTATTTACAAATAAATATTTTCAGTGTACAATATTACATCTGTTAATTTATGAATATCAGTATTTAAATATTCTCAGGCTTTCATAAAAATAGGATTGAAGCACAGCTTCTCATCAACAACAGAGCAAACAGCTGAAGTACAACACCACTGAGACACAAATTCATCCAGATTCCTCATGAAAGAATAAAACCTGAAGTCCACAGTGACCCTGGCTCTGACCAAGGACACAAATCTTTGCAGCAACTCTTGCCCCTCAACACCATTGATGGCATTTTTCCTGCTTTTGTATATGGAAAGTTTGGCTTGTCCCACAATAAAATTCAATAGCTGCCACTTTCTTGAATGCTTCCTATCATATCCTGCACCAAAGATAAAGGCCGTTTCAGACCAGGGCTCACCACAGTTTTCAAGAACACTTTTTAGTCTGTTAAATAAAGCAACCAGTCTTACAGTCCAGGAAACAATGAAAAACAGTCTCTGGTTCCTCATAGAATGGACATGCACTGGACAACACAGGGTTGATTTTGGAGACAAAACAGTTCACAGGCAGCGCCCCCTGCAGTATTCTCCACTGCAGGTCACCTGTCCTTTTGTTTAATGGTGCTTTATAGCACACCCTCCAGTCTGGTTTTATGTCCTCAGTCACGTTCAGCCTCTGTCTCCACACCGTGTCTGTCCGCTCACTCAGTTTGGTCTTATTTAAGGCCATGACGCAGTTCCTGTAGAGGGTTTTCCCCCTCAACATGTAGAGGTCAGCAGCAGTAGATGGCTGACCCAGCAATGGTCTCGTTAGATCAGTCCAGTCTATAGTAAGACCCAGTTCAGGAAAGGGTCGTTGTTATCAGGAGTCTCTGTTCCATTATAGTAGTCCCTCAGCATCTCCAGCTCCTCACTCGTCAGCCTCTTAATGCATGCAATTAGTAAATCCCTTGTTTTCTGTTTTGACTTTAGTCTTAGTGCAGATGACACCGCCTCTGTATTATGGAATCCCGGGCCTGCGATGTCAACAATATGTCTCAGTTTCACTGTCCCAGCTGACACCAGGCGCTGGGTGAGCCCCAGCCTGCTGTTGTCCTGTATATCTAGCCTTGCTTTATGGACTAAAGGCTCCTCCAGGAGCCAGAACAAAGAAGATGAGGAAAGAAAGAAGGAAAGTACCGAGGAGAAAATTGTTTTATTTTGTAAATCTCATGTGACCTTTTAGAGAAATAACTATTCAACTGGTAAGGATATCGGTGCTGCTGGATTTTAATTCACACAGACACATGCATGCACGTACACACGCATGCACACAGCTGGACGCACATGCCTGCAAAATGTGGTGGTTAAAAGGCTTAGGTGCCCACTCAAACACTAACACTAGCTTGTGTATATGTTGCATTTTGCAATCAATTGACCCTTTGTTGGCTTTCTGATTGGTTTACCGACCAACCAATCAGAATCAGATCATTCCTGATGAAAGCATCAAAGCAGCTTGTGTCCGGTTACACAGTCCAACGTTTTCTGTGCAGTCAACATCTAAATCAATGCAATATTATTTTTAATTATTTTGAAAGATAAATAAAGATTAAGAGATAAAGATAAAGATATTGATTTTTCTAAATACATCGTACTGTAGTTTGTCTTTTTTCTTTCACATGGGCAACATATGAAAAATAAACAAATGAATTTAATATGAAGAGGCCAGCAATAAGGGTCAATTGACCCTTTGTCAAGCACCGCCCTTTCCAGGAAGCAATCCTCCCTTAATCCCCGCCTTCCTTAGTTACTGTGACCAGAGCCCTTTTCACTCATGCAACCCTAATATTATCAGGACAATACCAGGGCCGCTCGCCTGGGTAATTCACTGACATGGTCATTCACACTTGCTTCTCTCAGCAAGGTGTATGGCCTGCTGGATGTGGTAGAAGTGGTATGGAGGGCGGGGGTGTCGCTGGTTGGCGGGACAAGACATCCACTTGTGCGGCTGAAGTCAGTGTTCATAATACCACAGCAGGGCAGACTAGAGCTAAATGCTACGAGGGCGAGTCAATAAGTAACCAGCCTAACTTATTTCCGGTTGAGATCCACCTCTTCTTTTCCGATGTAATTGTCCTCTAGTGTGATGCACTTAGACCAACGGTGTTCAAGTGCCATCAGCCCAGAACTGAAAAATTCAGGGTCCTTTCCATTGACCCACTCCTCAACTGCCGTCACAACTTCTTCGTCAGACCGGAAATGACGTCCACGGATATCCATTTTCAAGTTTGGGAATAGGAAGAAGTCGCTAGGAGCTAGGTCAGGCGAATAGGCAGGATGTGGTATTAATTCATACCCGTTTCGCTCTACAGCATCCATTGCAACTTTGCAAGTGTGGACTCTCGCGTTGTCCTGTTGCAGCAAAACACCTTAGAGAGTTTACCTCGGCGTTCTTCACGGATGGCGGTTCTCAGCTGTTCTAGCAAGTTTGCATAGTACACTCCAGTTATTGTACTTCTCTTGGGTAAAAAGTCCAACATAATAACACCTTTTGTGTCCCAAAATACTGTGGCCATCACCTTGACAGCAGATGGTTGTGTTTTGAACTTCTTTGGCCTCGGGGACCCCGGCCCTACCCACTGACAACTCTGAGCTTTATTCTCTGGCTCATAATAATGAACCCAAGTCTCATCTACAGTCACCAGACGCAAAAGAAAATCATCTTTTGACCTAAAACGCTTCAACAAGGCGCTGCATACTGATGCTCTGGTTGCCACTTGCTCATCGCTAAGTGATTTGGGAACCCAACGGGCTGTTAGCTTGCGCATACCTTAATGATCATGTATGATTGTTGAAACGCTACCATGTGAAATGCCTAATGCCTGTGTATTTCTTCCACCTGAATTCGCCTATCAGAGTATACCAGATCCCGAACTTTGTTACACATTGCTTCCAGTGGGCGTCCAGACCTGGCTTCATCTTCTAAAGACGTTCTACCGCATTTGAATTCCCCTACCCAGAATTTAACCTGAGCATAAGATGGTGCAGAAGACCCATAAACATCGGCTAACGTGTATTTCCTTGCCTGTTTTACCTTTTAAATACAAGTACTGAATTACAGCACGGTACTCAACTTTAGATGAAAAGCATGCATCACTAGCCATGTTTGACATTCAATATCTTATTAAAGAATGACTCGATATGCGTGCAATTTTGTACCCGGGTCTAAAACATGTATTGAAACAAGGCATGAAAATCTTGATCAAAATGGGATAGGCTGGTTACTTATTGACTCCCCCTCGTATAAACACATTCCATGTCCTTACTTCAGTGATACGTGAAAAACCTTTTCAACAGCACTGAATAAAGAGTTTAGAGGAACATTGTAGCATGCATAGCTGAATATGAAGCAGTGTCACTTGGTGTTTCAGTGTTTCAGCTCTGTATCCAACAGCAGCACATGATGGCTCTTGACCCAGTGGTAATGGTTTTTGAGAGGATGATCCACAGAATGTTGATGCTGTGGAAACAACACTTTCAGACGGCCAGAGTATGTGTTACTCTCCTTACATTCAGATAAACTTCTCCCATAACAGGCTGTTTTTTAATCCATCCTGTCAAGTCTCCCTCCAAGTCCCACAGGATGATATCATCAGCCCTCCCCACGTGCCTCAATGAATCACCGTCCCAGAGCGGTGAGAAGAGAGAGTGGCGTCATTGAGGGGTCAGAACACAGAGGGTCACGTGGTTCATTTAGCAGTTCCAAACAAAGCTTGGCGGGTCATTTAAATGAACTGCTTAGCCGCAGGTCCAGGTAATTACTTACCAATATTTTATGTTTTTTACATTCATACATTGACTTAGGCAAATTCCAATGCGGTACATATTCTATGCGCTTGTGTAGGAACATTATTATTACATTATTAAATTTCCTTGTTTATAACATCAGCGTTGGTGATTTGGAAAATTACTGACTTATTTTGTTGTAACATTTCAGATGAAAAAGGAAGAAGCCTGTGTGATCCTCCTGAGTATCAAAACATGTTCAGATGTTTCAAGGACATTGCCTATGCTGTAAATTAGCTTTATTAAATTAGAAACTGTAGGAAACTGTCTTGTGAAGAATAAATATCTAATTTATCGTATCTATCTACTATCTATACATACATTATCTGTGTGTGTGTATCAGTTGGACAGGAGGAAAACCAACCCAAGGCATGTTATTTTTTACTGGTTGACTACTTATCCATACTTTCATAAATTAAATGAAAATTAAGCAATAAAACAATGGCTTAGAAGATTTCTTCAAAACATTTTATTCAATCCTGTTGTTTCCAGATTAACAACACAGGCGTAATGCAAAAGAGTGCAATACAAATAAAATGTATTATTATTATTATTATAAGCTATCGTGCTTTAAATTACATTGTTCATTTGATTCAAATGGTGATCATTAAAATGTCAACTGTAGCTTCCTACCTGTCAATTGACCTTCTATAAACCCAAGAAACATAAACTGCCTGGCCAAAAAAAAGTACCCACCCCAAAAAAGTCACGCACTCTGATATTATGATGGACCGCCTTTAGCTTCAATCACAGCACGCATTCACTGTTGCATTGTTTCAGTAAGCTTCTGCAATGTCACAAGATTTATTTCCATCCAGTGTTGCATTAATTTTTCACCAAGATCTTGTATTGATGATGGGAGAGTCTGACCACTGTGCAAAGCCTTCTCCAGCACATCCCAAAGATTCTCAATGGGGTTAAGGTCTGGACTCTGTGGTGGCCAATCCATGTGTGAAAATGATGTCTCATGCTCCCTGAACCACTCTTTCACAATCTGAGCCCCATGAATCCTGGCATTGTCATCTTGGAATATGCCCGTGCCCAATGTTGTGCAAGTTCTCACTAAAAAGATCAAGTTCAAAGTTCAGTTCACACGGACTAAAGTGAACTAGTTCAAGTTCACATTTTTAGTTCACATTTTTAAATTTTGAACTAAGTTCATAGACTCCAAAATGAACAGTTCACGTTCATTTTTTCTGTTCTGTTTTTTTTTTTAATGAGCAGCTCTGAGCTATTCTTGTTCAATAGAATCTCTGACTGACCTGCCCATACATCTCCAGCCCTCAATTATTGCCTCTGCTCACTTCCCAAACAAAATGAACTGTACTGTACACTACCATAGAATCACAGAAAGAGATTACTTTTAAAATTTAGGAAAAAGCAGAGTCAGTATGTGTTTTACCACTTACACAATGTGTCATATTGGACAGAGAGTGAAAAAGGTGCAGCAAGGCATACTGTAGGTGCAATATAAATTTTATTTAGCCTGCATGAAGCAAATCATGCATTTATAATTATTATTTCTGTTTTATGCAATTCAGAGAAAGCAGTAATGGTATAAAACAACAAGGTCCTGCTTCTACCAAAAAATTGAGGAGAATATGCAGGCAAAAATTGTAAGAAAAAAACAGGCTGTGGAAATGTAAACTAAGATTGTCCCTAGTCAGGTAGATGTGCAATACTCAGCAAATATATATTTTAACAATCTCAAAAAGAAACCTGACAGTTAACATTCCATAAACAATAATGCAGCCTCATTCAGTTTTATTTTCTGACTTATATGCCCAGAGAAATACAATATTTCTGAAAACTTTAACAAAGCATTTAGCTTTAAACACTTAACTAGCTTACATATCTTCATTTAAGATAATGATTTTCCTTGTGTATTTTTGTTAGTCTGAGGCTTTAGCTTAACATCCAGTGCAAAATTCAGACCTGTTTTACTATCCTCCAAAAGAAAAATAACTAAAAGTAAAAAACAATTGGTAAGTCACTCTCATTCAGTTGGATTTTCTGTCTTCCTAACTTTTTTTTGCTAGAGCACATCTCTGAAAACTTCAACACAGCATTTAACTTTTAACACAAAGTTACACATCTTCATTTAAGATGTTAATTTTCCCTGTCTATTTTGTTGTAAGAGTCAGAGGCATTAGTTTAATATTCAATGCAAAACATTTTTTAAAAAGAAAATAACCAAAAGTAAACAATGAATAACTTGCTCCCCTTCAGTTTGATTTTCGTCTCTTCTTCTCTCTTCACAGTGCAATAATCAGATGTTTTTAACATCCCCTGCACACCAGTCCAATCCACAAATTGTGTGGTTCAAATCTTGTTTGCATTCAAGAGCAGTTGCTCTTAAAGTTGGCATCACTGAACTAGTTTCTCCTGTGTCTGAATATTTGACCACCGATGCTAAAGAGTCTCTCCACTGCAGCGCTTGAGGGGAGAGCAGTATTGTATTTGATGAATAGTTTTTTGAGCTTGGGCAGCAGCTCGTACTCAGCAAAGCCATCTGTAGTTGGAGCATCCAGATAAGTGTCCACTTCAGATTTTCTTGGATTCTGTGGGTTTCTTTTAAATCTGAAGTATGGTGCTGCAGTGCCTCGTTTGTCAGTGTCACCACTCGACAGGGATTGATCAGAGTGACTTGCTTCTAAGTCATCTGAGTTAACAGTTTGAAGTTCTCGTTTCAACATCATTCGTTCTGTAGGCATATCTCCTCATCCTCCACCCAGTCAAGCTTGAATGTTGGCAGCAGCATAGCTGCCAAAACGAGCTCTTTCTTGTCAAGCAGACCCTCGTCTTGTGTTCAGTGACTGCATGATGTTCTGTATGAGAGGACAGCAGGTAAGCAGACCTTGTGCAGAAGTGGGCGTTGTGCACTCATCTAACAGGCTGTTCAAATCACTTTTCAGTTGCACAATGGTCGGAGCCAAGTATCTAAGGTACAGGTTTGTCTCCCCCTGTAGGATGTTCAGTGCAGATGCTAAGGGCCTCATAACATCTCCAAACTGGTGTGTGAGATGTATCTCCTCTTCAGAGAATCGACGCAAGCCAAACTCATCACAGACAGTGTGCAAGATGAGTTTGTCATATGGAGGAGTGGCAGCGTCACCTGCCTCTTGGGTATCTGCCCTGGGAGTTAATGTTGCAGTGTGAGAGCCTCCGCATAGCAAGAAACACAGAGTTCCATCTTGTGTCATGTGGTAGTACAAAGCCAATCCCAAGCTTTTCCATCACATAATCAGATGCTTTTGGGCTTTGCTTGACACGGCTCCACAGAGCAGACGCCTTTCCAAAAACAGCCCTGGACATTTGTTACCTCCGCCAAGGAGGTTATGTTTTTGCCGGCGTTTATCTGTCTGTCTGTCTGTCTGTTTGTTTTTTTGTTTGTGTTCAAAATATCTTGAAAAGTTCTGAACGGATTTGGATGAAATTTTCAGGAATTGTTGGAAATGGGATATGGAAGAACTGATTAAATTTTGGGACTGATCCGGATCACCTTGGCGGAGGTCTGCGCTCTCTGAGTGCTTTTCTAGGTTGTATTGTGTTTCACTTACCTTTTCTGTGTCTTTGGCAACTAAGAGAAAGAGAAAGAGAGGCTCAGGCCCCATTTCTTCTTCATCTGAGCTCTCACTTGTCCAGTGCACCACCGTGCGCAGCCAATTTGGCAATTTGGTAGACCGGCTGCGCCGAGATGGTGTGACGGGGCACCAGGGGGAGGTGTTGAAAGATTCAGCTTGGTGCAGTGACAATTTTGTGCCAAAAAAACACGCTGATGGTGCTCTGAAAGCTCGCCAGCTCCAACCTGGTCTATTCTCGGCGCAGCCGAGGCGCACCCTGTGCAGTGGTAATTTGGCTGACAGACGTGCTGTGCCGACACGTCACCAAAACACGTCACCAAAACCTCACAGGCAGGTATCCACAGTGTCAGGCACATTTCAATGCAATAAACAATCACAACAACCACTATTTAATGTAACCGTCTGAACCAGCACATACATTTGTATCTATATTAATTGTCCCGTCACATCTGATGTCAGATCAGAGACGTTTGTCAGAACTAACGAGTTCACATCTCTCAGCCAACCACAAACAGCCACATCATCCGATACGGAGTATCTGGCTTCTCTCATCTCATGAAATTCAAAAGAAAAGAAAAAAGAGAGAGACGCTCGCTGAATAAATGTAAGTCACTCGGAGTCTTAAGGATTTACCTGTGATTGCCCATATTTCTCTGTTTTCATCTTTGTTCTTAACGTGATCTAAAAGATTGAGAACATTATTGCAAGGAGGATGAGGAGGAGATATATTTTCACCAAAGGTTCTGCTATTTGACAATGACAGACCAGGAATGCAGGTGGATCACAAGCATGATGAATGGATTAGCCTGCTGCTGTGTTTAAATGTAATTATCAGTTATTTTGTACTCCTATTTATGGCAAAGGAACAGATTATATCTGTCCCGTGAGGTGGTCCACATGGTGATGCGCGATGCGCGGCCCGGTGGCCTCTGCGCTCTCCCAGTTGCTGCAAGTGACAGCAGCTCTGACCTTCTTTGCCACCGAGGTGAAATTGTAACTGCGCCTCGCCTGCGGCGCGTTTAAAGGCGCGTTTAAAGGCGAGGAGAGGCGTTCATTTAATTGGTGAAGATTACACTTGGCTGTGTTGAACCCACTCACGCCTTCTCTCCTCCCTCTCTGCTACTTTCGCCGGTAGGAGAGACGGAGGCATGGGTGCCCCTCCCTGCGCCATGCACAAAACTTGCAAAATGCACACCCCGTTGGCGCAGCGCAGGTGCGTCGCAGGGCAGGTGCGCCCTGCCTGCACCTGGTCTACGTAATTAGAGCCCAATGAGTTCATGCACAACATTGCCCGTGCCATTAGGGAAGAAAAAATCCATTGATGGAATAACCTGGTCATTCAGTATATTCAGGTAGTCAGCTGACCTCATTCTTTGGGCCATAATGTTGCTGAACCTAGACCTGACCAACTGCAGCAGCCCCAGATCATAGCACTGCCCCCACAGGCTTGGACAGTAGGCACTAGGCATGATGGGTGCATCACTTCACCTGCCTCTCTTCTTACCCTGATGCTCCCATCACTCTGGAACAGGGTAAATCTGGACTCATCAGACCACATGACCTTCTTCCAGTCCTCCAGAGTCCAATCTGTATGCTCCCTAGCAAACTGAAGCCTTTTCTCTAGTTAGCCTTACTGATTAGTGGTTTTCTTAAGGCTACACAGCTGTTCGGTCCCAATCCCTTGAGTTCCCTTCACATTGTGCATGTGGAAATGCTCTTACTTTCACTATTAAACACACCCCTGAGTTCTACTGTTGTTTTTCTTCGTTTTGATTTGTCAAACGTGTAAGTGATCGCTGATCACATCATTCAGGATCTTTTTCCGACCACATTTCTTCCTCGAAGACGATGGTTCCCCACTATCCTTACAGTTTTCAATAATGCGATGGACGGTTCTTAACCCAATTTTAGCAGTTTCTGCAATCTCCTTAGATGTTTTCTCTACTTGATGCATGCCAATGATTTGACCCTTCTTAAACAGACTAACAGCTTTTACACGACCACAGGATGTGTCTTTCGACATGGTTGTTGAAGAAATGAGAAGCTATTCATTGCATCAGCTGAGGTTAAATAACTTGTTGCCAGCTGAAAGATAATCGTCCATGCAGTAATGCCAATAGGAGGCTTGTACCTATTTGCTTCGTTAAATCCAGGTGATTACTTTTTTTTTGGCTAGGCAGTGTACATTCCCCATAGGAATCCTATTGCCTCATTCGCATTGTTTGGAACTATCGAGGGCTCCCATGATCCGCCATTGCTGTCAAACAGTTGGTCCATTGGTGTCTACAGAGGTGACGTAACTCTCTCTTTCCATGGCTCTGACCCAGACTATTAACTGCTGCATTTACACTTCAACTCACTCAAACTTTACTTGGATAAAATACCAGGGGGGCGAAAGAACTCGGGTCAAGTCTGAGAGAAAAACTCACAGATATTGCTCACCTATATAAAGTCTGGATCATTTTAGGGGTTTTTTGCAAGCTTGAATGGGGTCCCTCCTATTTGTAACAACTGAAAATAACATGCAATAAAGTTTGTTTCTTTTAAAAATGTTTCTTAAGTAAAAGACCAAAGAAGAAACTATGGTAGGGTGTATGAGGAATACTCAAAGTCTTTATACATGTGGCAACACTGAGCAGGGAGAGGGATGGGTGGTGTGTTGAGCTGAGGGCTTGGGCCTCCCTCCCCTTCAATTAACCTTGACCATAAAAGGTCGATGTCCAACAACGATACCTTGGGAGTTGCACCCAGAGAATTCAAATCTTTCACCGTAAGGACCCAGGTCTGTTATTGAGCAAGCAGGAGACGTGGTTCCAGTATAAACAACAATAATCTTTACTGAACAAGCCAAACATAAAAAAACGATTAAAACCCACTTAAAAAGAAGGGAGTGGGGGGAGGAAACTAAGGAGGGGGGCTGATCAGAGGCTGAGACGTACCAGGGACGAAGGGGGCTGATGAGGAGGAGAGGGGTATCCCAAAAGAACCTAACATAACCAAAAATCACCCCAGACGCTCGTGGCAGACGCACACTCACTCGCACAGATGTGGAAGGGAGAACCCAAACCAGGGAAACACAGCACACCAAGGAGGGGGACACCACCACCCTAAACACCAACTTCTTCACCCGTGGCTCCCAGAGAATAAAGACAATAACCAATCCCTCTAACCAATAAATAAAGCAAACTACTGAAATCTATATAAACCCAAACCACAGACCACCCCAAAAGAAAGAACACAAACAATAAATCGAGTTAAAATATTTCAACCTAAATAAATGACCAAATATACTCAAATATCAAAACCTAAACCCCTAAACCCTTAAGTAAAGAGATAAATCAAATAATTAACCCAAGAAAAGGAAAGAAATCACAAATAAACCCCAGAAGATAATTATCACAAGAGAAATTAAAGTAGTCCCTAATAAACCCCAAAGAAATTTATCCTAAAATAAATGAAATCAGTCACTAATAAACCCTGAAGAAATTGATCACAAAGAAAAATGAAATTAATCACAAAGGAAAATTCATAAACCCAACAAAAGTAGAAACAATAACTCCAGTCATTAATGATTCCCTAAACCAAAGTCAGTAAAATTCAGCGTGTGAAAGGCGCTGTAGCATCAGGTCATATGCACGCCGGGGGTTAGACAGTCTACAGCTTTTCCAGGCCAAGCCGGGAACGCATGCACAAAGAAGCCCCAATCCCACAAAGTACCATGCAACAACAGATAAAAATTTTAAGACCGACCAGTATAGAGCAAAGCCCAGCCAAGTATTACAAGGCAGAGTAACGCACAGTAAAGCTCAGCGAGGCAAGGCGGTCTGGAAAAGCAAAGCTGCCCAGGAAAGCAAGGCGGTCCGGAAAAGCGAAGCAATCTGAAAAAGCAAAGCAGCCGCGTCCCTGGTCTTCCCTGCCGTCAACCACGGGCACTACAAACAGGGAGAGAGAAACCTGTCACCATGATTATGTAATACATACAGGTAAGAGCTAACAGGTTAGCCCGAGGAGGGTCACCTACCAGTCAGGCCAACGTCCATTCACCACGGCGGAGAGATAACATTACGTGCCGACTGCAGCTACAGGAGGCATCCCCAAGGGAATAACACGCAGGGCATCTGTGAGCCATAAATATGTTTTAACAACTGCAGCGCCAGTAGAATGCCAAAAGGGAGCTGATCGGTGGCAGCCATCAGCTAACATACCTGTGCGTGAGCAGCGGCGGGTGCCGGGTGAAACCGGAAGTGAATGGAGCCGAGAATAGCCAAGCAAGAGGGCCACCGGGGGTTCCCCTAACTCCTTTTATAGGGCGCCCCCAGGCGGTCATTGGCTGACACACACCCTGGGAGTCAAGTGTGAATGAGGATGGCAGCAACCTCATCCTGCTACATACATCTGTTAAAACTAATTTCTATCATTATTTTATTTATTTATTTATATTTAATCATTTAACTATCAATTTTAAATTTTATTTTATTTTCACCTTTATTTTGTATTTTTTATTTATTAGACAGGAGTAGAAATACAGAAAGGCAGACAGTGACGAAAGAACTAAAATGAGAGTTCAAGACACTGATAAATTTAAGGATGTCCAGGCCATATATTTGTCCTTATCATAGTTTCTGTCATACAGAAGTTTATTGAAGGATAGCCCCTTGAGATGTGGCATATTGATTTCCAGAGAGCCCTCCTACCAAGACGGTTTTGAAGGTATAATAGTGGGGTTAGCAAAAACAACCATGGATAGAGAACTTGTCCTAATATTATCATTAACATGTTATATAATAATTAGGATGCCAAGAGGTCTGATGTTGACAGTTACAGCCACAGTGATATATGTGTAATATTTACAGGAACTACCGTGTATGTTTTTTAACTGAAACCTTCAAGGCCATAATTTTCAATGTATTTTGATAAATTGGTCATTTTAACATTATTATTTGGAGATGTAATGATCATGGAATGATAAAGAAAAGGTCAAATATTTGCAGTTGTGGTAGTTAAAGTTATATAGGTACACAGCAACAATCCAGTGCAGCCTATAAGACAAAGCAGTGAAGAGTGTGAGCAGAAAAAAGAGAGGGGCAAAGAGAGAAAGAGAGGGGGGAGAAAACAATGTTGGTTTTTGGTTCTCAAATAGTCCAGCAGTCAGCTTTTGCAGCTTTACTACGTTACTATGGACTAATCCAAGCCCAAGCCAGCCCTAACTCAAAGGAAAGATTTAGTTCTACTCTTATTGAAACAGAGGTTGTCTGCCTCCTGAACCATAATTGAAAAGTGATTCTAAAGAAGAGGGGCCTTAAAACTGATGGCTCTACCTTCTGTACTACTTTTAGAGATTGATGGTACCACCAGCAGGCCAGCGCTTTAGAAGCTTAACGTTCTTGAAGGGCTGTATGGCACTGCAAGCTCTTTTAATTATGTTGGTGCTTGATCACACTGAGATTTGTAGGTGAGAAGAAGAACCTTGAATTTTATTCTAGATTTTAGGGAAAGCCAATGCAAAGAAGCAAATGAGTAATGTGTCCTAGTGCTAGTCAGTGCACGTGCTGCAGCATTTTGAAAACAGTTGAAGAGTCTGGCAACTTTCTGGGACAGCCCGATAAAAGAGAATTACAGTAATACAACCTAGCATGGACGGGTTTTTCAACAGCACTGGTTTTTGCAATGTCACAGAGATGAAAGAAAGCTTTCCTTGAAAAGTGTTTTATGTGGGAGATAAAGGGGAAATTTTGATGAAATAGAGCCCAAAGATTTCTAACACTGGTGATGGTTTTCAGGTGATACCACCAAGGGCAGTTGTATTATCAGAACATTTCTCTCAATAATCTCAGTCTTGTCTGTGTTAAGAAGAAGAAAATGCCAGGCCATCCAAATCCTAATGTCCTTCAGAAATGCTGCAGATATACATAACTGATTGTTTCTCCTGGCTTCATCTATATGTAGAGTTGAGAATCAATGGCAGAGCAATGAAAATTGAGTGTTTCCTTATAATATTACAAAGGGGAAGAAAATAAAAGAGAAAAGAACTGGACCTAACACATAACCTTGATGAACTCTGTAGCTAACTTTAGTATGCACAAAACCTTAATTGTTTATTTGTACAAACTGGTATGTATCTGATAAACGGGGGCCTGTGGCACGAAAGTAGGATTCAGACATCCAGGATAAATGACTAAGCTGGGCCCATTGAATCCAAAACAAGAGGATTCAGGCTTAATTGGTTGCACAAAAGACCAAGCGAGGATGAAAACACATGGATTCATCAAGCCAGGTGAAACCTACCCTGGATCAGTGATTCCTTCAAGAGACTCCGTGATTGATCACAGAATCATGGATTCACCATGACAACAACAGCGACGTACTCCTCTCCATCTGAGCAGGAAGTCCTCATGGAGGTGTATGAGGAGGTAAAAGATCTAATTAAAAAAAGAGGAAACACCACCACGGTAATACAACAACGACAGAAAGCATGGCAAAGCATTGAAGACCGGCTGAATGCATAAGTAGTGCACTAATACATACTCTCCACTGAAACAATCACAATATTGATCCAAGCAGTTAATTAACGTCTCCGAAAACGTTGAATTGAACGTGAAATTAAAATTGAAATTGAAATCAAAACGTCCAGGTTTGCTCCTTATGCTCCATGCTCCTATGCTGTTTGTTTATATGTGTGCACAAGTTTCACAATAACCTCAGATGATACTACTATGATCTTTTAATGCTGACTTGACGACATAGCTTGTGTCGATGCCTGAGCCCCAATGATAATAATAATTTACATATGAGTAATAATGGCTGCACTGTGGCGCATCAGGTTAATAATCATGCCTTGCACCAAGAGGGTTGCTGGCTCCAATTCCCAAGTCAGCCAGAGCCTTTCTGTGTGGAGTTGCATGTTCTCCCTGTGCATGCATGGGCTTTCTCTGGGTACTCTGGTTTCCTTCCACAGACTAAAAATATGGTAAATAATTAGGAAATCTAAAATGCCCTTAGGTCTGATGTGAGCATGAAGGGCTTGTTTGTGTCCCTTTTCTCTATGTTGGCCCTGTGATTGGCTAGTGACCACTCCAGGGTGTATGCTGCCTCTCCCTGATGTCAGATGGGCTAGGCTCCAGCCCTGTGCAACCCCAAAAGGGTTAAGGAGTATGGATAAAGGATGGCTGGGTGGATGGGTAATAATAATAAAAAAAAAAAATAATAATAATAATAATAATATTATTAATAATAACAATAATATAAATGATAATACAAAGACAAATCTTCATTAATGTTACTTAACTCAGAAGAAAGAAACAATTCTTTTCAATTAAAAAAATGTTGATTGTTTTACATATTTGGGGATCAGGATAGTACCATGTATCGAAGACATTGTTGGGATTAACTACAACCCATAGTAGACTCAATTACTTCTTCTATAGATAAGGTGCCCTTATCGCTTATAGTAAGAATCAATGTCCTTAAATTAAATATAATGCCCTAACTTCTGTATTTGTTTCAGATCATCCCATTGCCACCTCCTGCTAATTTGTTCTCACTTCTAAAAAAATGTTTATACATTTTTTGTGAAATAATCGGCGACCGAGACTACGTTTATCACTCTTGTACCTACCGTATGACAGAGGAGGCCTCAGATGCCCCAACCAACTTTGTGGGTACTATTTTACGGATCAGTCCCCCACACCTTGGATGAATATCGAAGACTGCTCAGTCCCACTTCCTCTCCCTCAGTACATATACTCAACAAAAGTAAAACTACTGAAAAAAAGAAAAAAAAATCCTATAGTCAGAAATATGATTATAATTTGGTCTCAGGTTAAGAAGTATTTAGGGGAATCCTCCTCTCTGTCACGCTTCAGCCCGATACGGGGTAACCATTCTTCCCTCCAGGCAGAGCAGACCCTGTCTTTAGGAAGTGGGCCGAAAAGGTTTAAAGACAACAGGGTCTCATGGGATCAGCGGGTGGGATTTTGATGTCATATGAGGAGTCGGTTGCCAGATATGACATCCCAAATATCAATTTAAATATCTACAGGTGAGAAACTTTATTAGATCATCTCAAAGTCAGTCTGTGTTGATCCCCCTGTTGTTCACTTGGAAACGGAAACGAAAAATGACTGCTTTGGAAAGGGAATTATCTCCAAACTATATGACATGCTAGCAGAGGGATCTTCTGCATCTTCTTTACGGAAACTTAAAGCCTGGGGGGAAGATTTACAGGAGGACTGACCCTCCGAGGACTGGGAAGAAGCGTGTGCTGAAGCACAAACTAATAATACTCACCTCAAAGTACTGCAGTATAACTGGCTAATGAGGACATACGTGATGCCAGTAAAGCTTAATAAGTATAATGGGGCCATCCCAGACCTGTGTATCAGGTGTGGAGAGGAGAAGGGGACGTTCTTCCACTGCGTCTGGGAATTCAATAAAGTCCAACAGTTCTGTGGGAGATTAAATCAATCAATCAATCAATCTTTATTTGTATAGCGCCAATTCATAACAAGTGTTATCTCAAGACACTTTACAATAGAGCACAAAGCTCTTCATATTATGGATACACATATATGCATAGATACATATATACATATATAAAATACACATATACATATATATACAAATATATACATCCAACACCCAACATGAATCCATATAGCCAATCATGAATCCCTCCATCATGGCAGCAAGAAAAAACCTTCTGTTTAGCAGCAGGAAATCTTGAATGTGGACCCCAGTCTCATGATGAACAGCAAATCCACACGATGCTGTGTTGGGTGTGTGGGCAAAGGGAGGGAGGTAAGTGGAGACAAGTGGACTAAAGTAAGAACTAAAGTTAGTGACAGATCAATGGACCAATCATAGACCTGTCGTCGTCATATTTGTTTCTGCTGCAAACAAATTTATTAGAGGAGGGTCCTCATGTCTGTATGATTGTGGTGATAATTTTATAGAAGTATAATCAATAAAAGTCTTACTGAAAATAAGAATTTAAACAAGCCATAGAGACAATTCTAGGTATAAAATAAGTTTTTGACCCTAAAGCATTTATTCTAGGTTTATATCCTGACATCACATGTGTAGAAAAATAATCACTGCCCTGGATTTATGTTTACTGCTTGGAAAAGGGTCATAGCACTCTCATGGAGGAGTACCAGTAAACCAAAATTCATGAACTGGATTAAGGAAATGTCATCAACTTTACCTATGGAGAAGATTACTTACATTATAAAAGGAAAACTATCACTATTTTAAAACATTTGGGATCCTTTTATGGAATATATGGAGAGTGTAGATTTAAGTATTGTGGGGAGCGAGGCAGATGAGGCATAGTCATCAGCCGTTCTGCCGTTTCCTAAAATAATTTCCTTTACTTTGATACTTGATTTCTTTATTCTGTGTCAATTGTACACCTACATGCATTTTTTAGCTATTACTCCAACTGTTGTGTATTTTTGCACAATAGTGAAAGAATTTGGGCTAACCCTAGATAGAACAGAGACACCTTTGTTGTTCTGGTTGTTGCTCTTTATTTATTTTTATTTTTCTTCTTCTTTTCTCGATTTGATTTAGTCAGGTCATATACTCTGTACTCTCACCTAAGTGTTGCTCTGTGTTATCTCGTAAATACCTGACTTGCAAGGAAGGACGATAATGCTGGACAATAATCTAGCTGCCGTTGACATTCCCTTTAATGTGAGAGAACTCTTATCTCTGTATGTTATTGGAAACATTATGAAAATTCAATAAAAATAATGTTGGAAAAAAATAATAATAATACAGTTATACCAGGGATTAGTGTTAGCATTAATATCATGGCAGCTGTTGTGTTTGTGTTTTTAAATTATTTTTGTAATGCAAATCATTGACAAATAATGAGTCAGTGCAGCAATCAGGGGTAGATAGTTGAAATATACTGTTTTTTTTAAATTTTGAGATTATGTGTTGCTTTATGAAATTGTAACCTAATTTAAAAATGTATTTTAATCTACAGTGTTGAGGAATGATAGAAAGTACTGGTGTTGACACTCACAAATTATTCATCAAATATACAACATCAGCATCTTGTTGTTACCAGGCTGCCATGCAGTGTTACACTGTTGAAAATGATGGGCCAACCCATCTCCTGTGCAACGTATTTATTTTTGAAGATACCGCAAAAACAGAAAAATACAGGTTAACAGGAGCATACTCGGTGCATGGTCTGGACACTGCCTCATCACATACTGACTAGACTTCTTCTGCACAGTATTATAATAACAGGAACACAATAGCACATTATAACCAATAACATTACTGTCTCTATGTTAGAGGCTTATCCACATACATCCCCTTTATGAACTGACAAAATCACCATATGTCTTTTACTCTATCAAAAGTTTTATAGCGCTTTTAACCATTGTTTTTAATCAGTGTTTTATCCTCTTATCCATTACTCTTATAAACTGTATTTATTAAACTGAGTCAGGCCTGCCAACTCTCACGCATTCGCCGTAAGACTCATGCATTTGATTGGCTTCACACGCTCTCATGCCACACCTCAGATTTCTCACGCTGAAGTGCACATCAAAAGCCTTATTAATAAAGTTTCCTTCGATTCAAATCAGTTATTTTTGTTATAGTCTTGATTTACACACTTAAAAATACATCAAAATGCTTAATCTATCATGATCATTTCAACTGCTCCCCCCTCCCGTCTCATACAATGGACTATTCCATGTTACTGCGCATGTGCAGACTTGATTCAGGAAGACTACCGGAGGTGTAAACCTTTTTCACAACACCGAACTCAACAACAATGAGAGCCAGACGCTCCTGTCAGTGTCAGCAGAGGAGGATGCAGTAGGAGTTCTAGAGTTTAGTGGAGAGAGACACGAGTGACACTTTTCATCACAAAGATGTGAGGAATAAAAAAATATTCTTCATGCACAAAGAACAACTGGACAGCTATGAAAAACTGTCACATGACTTACGGCACTAATTTTCGTCTTCTGAAGTTAGAAACAGGATGAAAAGTGACGTTAGCCTAATCAGCAGTCTTAGATTGAATCAACAGTGCCACCTGCTGCTGTGGAGTGTGAATTGCAGGACATTGCTTAGAAAATTTACTGGAGTTTGTGTGGATCAGAGTGCATTTGTATGTGGATCTGCAAGAAAGAAAATTTGTGCCAAAAGTCACGTGACAGTTTTTCGTAGTTGTAGAATTGTTCTTTGTACTTGAAGAATTTTTTTTTGTACTTGAATAATATTTTTTGTACTGTTTAATTTGTTTCTGAAGCATGATGTATTTGTTTGATGGGTATATTTCCTATTTGCTCAACAAAATGCGTTTTTTGAATGATATTTTGTATTTGCAAACCACACCGAGTTTGTTTGTGAATCGTCAGGCGTGAGTACATCATGTGTTTGTGAGGTTTTGTCGTGATTCTAACTGCATAGGAAGACTTTCAAAAGCATATCCCGCAGATGACTTGACGATCGTTGATCAAATTCATTACAGGTCTATCAGATAATGTAGTTGGTGGGTCTAAAGGACAGAGCCAATTTGTAAAACAAACTCTCACCAAAACATGTTGGAGGCACAGCAAAAATCTCTTTTCTGTAGAAAAGTTTGTTGTAATGTTTTTAGTTTTTTTTTAAATAAAGAAATGGGGTCTAGATCTAATAAAACTGCTCCAGAAGCTGATGCTAATCTATGCTAATCTCCCTATGAGCAGTTCCTGCTGTCAGCTCACTCGCAGCTCCCACCTCTTCCTGCTCTGAAGAGCGTTGATTGGGCCGGTGAGCTGCTCACAGTCATTGTAGCTTGGAGCCTGGCAGGATTGATCTGTCTGATTACAGACATTGAATCAGTCAGGTCCATCTGCACTGCGAGGATAATTCTTACCTTCCGTTTTTAAACAATCTGATGTGCCTTACTGTCTGAAAGCTCTGTAATTTCCATTAGTGTCACATGCAACAACCTTCCGAGATGCACGAAGAAAACAGTTAAGTGAGGACAGTGGGGACGTAAATCTTACTGACAAAGAGTTGGGGGGCTTCTGCTGTTTCAGGCACACCTATTGAGTATGGCACACTAGGCAGGAAGGGACAGAAAGAAAGAGAGATACGTGAATTGTCATTCTATAATAACCTTTAATCTGTGCACTGCCTTGTCTGTTGTTGGGCTTTTGCAGGAGCAGAAGGGTAGAACGTGCCCCTCTACACCCTCATAAAACTGGGCCTAGCTATCCTTCGAAGTGGAAGAGTGAACGCAGAATGCTTGCTTACTTGAATTCTTGTCATCTTTTTTAACACCCAATGTGTTCACCTTAGTCATCAATCTAACCCCTACATGGATAATACTCACTGTTTTTTTTTTTACTAATAAAAATCTATTAAATTATGCTAAATATTGGTAAAAAATATATATATATTTACTTACATCAGCTTTGATGAAAAAGGTCACCATGAATATAGACTTACTCACATGTGGGAAATGTGTCCATCAAATCAATGTTAGCTTTGAAACGCTTGTGCATTTCTTTTTCGTCTGTTTATTTAGTTTTTTTCTAGAGGCTGTAAAATCAAAGAATGTTTAGCAATGATCAGAGACATCAAAATGTATTTATTTGAGTCGTTCATTAATCAGATTTGACACATGCTCACATTTAGACTCTTTGGCCAAAGTTCTTAAAAAAGATTTTAGTCTTAAAAGTGAAAATGTAGTGTGTGAAGAACGTGGAAAAACATAAAATACCTTGAAAGAGTAAAGCAAGAAACAAGTTTATAATCTTTTGAATATATGTGAGAGGTAAAACCTAAGCATGAACAAGTAGACAGCTCAAGTTGCTGTTGAAGAAGACCCTGCCATTTTTCTCAGTGCTGCACTGGTTCCTGAGCAGCTCGAGCATGTCTGCCCTGACCTCAGGGGTAAAGGACTGGTAGAAATGATCTTTTCCTGTCATGAAATCCAGCAGGCGTTCTCCTGTCTTGCTGCTTGGATTGAAGCACTCAGTGATGTCAAAGGCATTGGGAATGATGTGCTCCTCATATTTCAAACCCTGTTTCTTCAGACATGCAATAATCTCTGCTGATGAGCGGTATTCTGTGATGACATCCACGCAAAGCTCTCTGTTAAAAGTCTTCCACAGTTTGTCCCAGCCACTGTCAGCTGGAGAGAATAATGAGATAGAAAGTACATTTAAATTCCATAAAAAACACTTGATATTTAAATATCAGTCAAGTTGAACTGTAATCATGAGACCCCATTTGTATTCAAGACGGGTCCTTTCTCACTGTTCCCCGTCTGTTGAACTGTTTCACAACACAGAGCCCCATAAAGACGGTGATTTTTTTTTTTTAATACAGACATAGAAGAGTAAATAAAATTTAAAAAATGTATAATGAGATCAATATATATAGTTAGTAAAGTAGTATACGTATATAACTAACAAACAAGTCAGGAAGAGGTAGGAGAGAAGTCTGGAAACTAGTAAGATGCAGCAGATTGAACTTCTACCTACCTGCCTCAACAATGAGCATAAGCTTTCCATTGTTCTTTAGAAGGCTGTGGTAGAACTTGATAGTGTTGGAAAGGTTGTCCACATAGTAGATCATCTGTCAAGGAGAGAATTGTGAAAAACGTTTAAATTCTTCTTTCAGCTGCCTTCATCCAAGGATACAGTATGAAGTGTTTTTCTGTCAAGGCATTTCTGTAGGGGGACACCTTTATTCAAGTAAAACAATTCCTATGACTATTATTTTCACATACTACAGAAAACAAAACAAACTAAACAGCAGAATAAAATACTTTTCATGGGGAAGCTAACTTAAATGAATTATCTACAGGTGACACTGCCATTCCACCATTTAGTACTGGTATTGTGCCCAACAGAGGTAAACAACGAAACACGATGAAATGGAAAAAGGCCACGATCAAATCAGATATTTTGTTTTTTTCATTTTTCTGATTCTGAATGTTAATTAAGCTGATAATACCTGAATCATGTGAATGAAGTCAAATTTCTTCATGTCCCTTTTGGCTTTGACTTGCTTTTCGTAGTCCTCACTTCTCATGATGTGCCAAACAAACTGAATCTTCTGAAGGTTGGTTGTTTTTGCAACCAAAGCTGTATGTTAGACACACAAATAGAGAAAGTGTAATAATATATTTAACAGGACAAAATCAAAAGCTTACACAAACTAGAAAAGCACTCTGAGAGCGCAGACCTTGGCCAAGCAGCTCGGTTCCACCCATAAATTGTGATTTCCACCCCACAATATAGTCCAATATTTATTTTTACACGCACATTGAGGAATGAAAAATATCAATCTGCAAGAAGTGTGATTATTGTTGATATAAATATCATCCAATAGAGTGACCTAGTCAGTAGTGGGTCACGTAACTTGTTGACTGAACCAGTTTGCTGCTGCTTGTACAAACGGTGTTGTGCGTGCCGTGGCGCTTCGGTGACAGGCACGTTCGCTCTATGTGGACTTTGAGGGTTAGGTTTTTATACACAGACACACACACACACACACACACACACACACAGACTTCTGCTATGATGGACTATTTCCGTACTGACACTATCAGCAGTCTTGTTTCGAGTGATTAACAGGCACGTTTGGAGGGACTGCGAGCAAGCAGAGCTGCCACGTATGTTTCTATAATGTTAATGGGCTCACAGTAATGTTATGAGTAGCTGTGAGTTGTAGAGGACTGAGATGTTTACTACAATTTCGGGAGAGTCTGCTGAGAAACCAAGGCTCAGGGAACAGTGCAGGGCTTTCTCCATCGGCAAAACGCTTCCTCCTCTCCGCTGTGTCTGTGAGCAGAACTCTGCATGCACAGCTTTCACTGCTGATTGGCTGATCACTGTGCTGTGGCTCTGCATGTAACCAGAGTGTGTAACCAATCGGATGGTGCTGTGGGTGGGACAAAGACGGCCCAGTGTTAAGCAATGGGACTTCATCATAAACTTAAATGTTTTTTTGTGACGTCAATCTGGATCGGATCAGCACCATAATTTAATGGCTTCTTCCTTGGACCAAACCACACCTCAGGTAAAATTTTCATGTAAATCCATCCATTAGCTTTGGCGCCTTCTTGCTAACAGACAAACAAACAAACACACAAACACACAAACAGACGCCAGTGAAAACATAACTAACCTGTTTTTTTAGTTATCCAATAAGAAGGTGCAATAACTTTTTGTTTTCAAAGATAGACAGAAAGATAGATATTAATCCATTATCCATACTGCTTATGCCTATCCCAGATGACATTAGGCAAGAGACAGGGGTACACCATGAACCGGTCGCCAGCCAATCGCAGGGCCACATAGAGAGACAGACAACCATTTACGCTCAACTAAGGGCAATTTAAAGTCACCTAATGAGCATGTTTTTGGTCTGTGGAAGGAAGCCAGGAAAAGGACCAGAAAGAACCCACACAAGCACAGGGAAAACATGCAAACGCCACACAGAAAAGCCCTGATTGATGTGGGATTAGGACCAGCGACCTTCCTATCTTGCTATCGTTAGATAGATAGATAGATAGTGAAGCTGTGAGGCTGACAAAGAGGACTGCATTACTTGCACTATATTTGTTTGAGCAGTAAAGATTGCTGAGTACATGGTTTAGAAATGTGTATGTGGATATAGAGAAGTCATATTAAATAGAAACACAAAAGTGGTGTGTTTCAATTTGATATGGAATCAGATATCTTTGTGTTATAATTTTGCTTCGCTGCCTTTACCATATGCTAGCTAAACATGGCTTGGAGTACCAAAAATTCTTGATATCTGCATATTAGATTTTTAACACTTCATCAAAAGCTATAAATTGACATGGCTAGAATGGTACATTTTCTAAGTTCAACAAAAATATTTTTCTCTCACAAAATCTGAGATGTACAAAAGCAGGAAGACCTTAGAGAAATATTGATAATACCTTTGAAGTTGTCTGTGAGAGAAGAACTGCCCTCCACAATGTCAGCAGTAATGGGGACATCAGGGAAGATGGACTGAAGAAGAGTGAGCAACTGGACATCCACCTCTCCTGAAAGAAATTTATAAAGTGTTAGGGCCATGAATTCTGCTACCTCAGTTGAATGCAATTTCAAAAAGAAGACCTCACGTAAAACACGACAGATACTGATATATTGACAACATATTGACAGTGACAATAGGACAATATTAAAACCACTCTGTGGTTTCAATTCCTTGCATTAACTGACAAAGGCTCAAAATAACCGTTTTAATTATCCTTTTTTTCAGTTATAGGATAAATTACACCAGTTGTGCAATTTAAGACGTTTGCATCTAAACCAAAAATGGAAACTTTTTTTGTGTGCGTTTTTTCCATGACAATGATGATCATATTACCATTTACTATATACATAAAATCTTACTTTGGTCAATATGGACATATTTTGAAAATTACCAAAGTATCCTACAAACTTCTGAGTCCTTATGGTTTTCTGTTTGTCTGATACAAAAAAACATTGTGACATAACTTGAATTTGAAAACACAAGGTAATTTCTTTATAGCAAGTACGTTAGGCCAAAAAAAAAAATGATCACATTATAATGCCAGCTTAAAACATTTGACCCTACTTTTAGAGATCCCCTTCAACATATCCAGTTCCTGTAGATATGTCTCTGTTCCTAAAAAGATGCCTCTTTCTTAAATAATGCATCGATCTCTAAACCCACAATTCCAACACAAAAGTGATGAGAATGGTACAATAATCTGCTTGAAAAGGAATTACTTGACATAATGAATCATTAAATTTTTTTTTATTATTTTTCTTGTCGTAGAAATACAAATACAAATAAATACAAGTGTTTGATAGAAACCTATCACGCTATCATTATTATGAAGATGATGATGATGATTATTATTATTATTATTATTATTATTATTATCAGCATGTAAAGCATTTAATCCAAATTACTCTATATGACAAAGTTTGTTGGACATCTGCTTTTTCAGTTGCTTTATCACTCTACATACCTCCACCGCTTCCAACACCAAGAACTTCCAGGCTTCTTTTACCGAGTGCAATTCTACATCAACACATCATAAAGAATATGTTAACAAATATTTTGCAGAAAACTACAGAAAGTCATAATGCATAATAAAACAATACATTTGTATGGTGTTGATTAAATAAATACTTGCAATACCTCAGTACATTTATGGCCTGCGTCAAGATCTCTGACAACAAATTCACACTTTAAAAAAAATAAATAAATGAAAAAGTAAATAAAAACCCTGAGCCTTATTCGTGTGCTCCATTAGTAGTGTTATTTAGGTGCATCACCCTCAAAATAGAGAAGGGGAAAAATGAAAAGAAATGTATGAAACAATTATTCCGCTTAATAAAGCTATTCTTGTGCAGCATAAATTCTCCTGCTAAATGCAAACATCAAATTACAGCCATCAAGATACAAGAAATATTAGCTTATCAATTCAAAATTAGTTACATAATTTAAATACAAAGGCAAGCTATCCTTTTCAGGGCAGGGACCTTCACTGAAAAGGACATTTCTTTTACAGTGGAAAAAATTCTAACTAATTAACTAGTTTTGTTTTGTGTGCCCAGTGCTGCTCCTCCCTAAATGCAAAACACGCGCTGTGCGTAGGGCCCCACGATCCATGGGGGGACCCCATTCTGTGCAAGGGGACGCAAGCCACGATCCGCTCTACAGGCCTAATATTTTCCATTTAAAGTGTGGCTGTTACCGTGTTTGTCTGTCATTTATGTCATTTTGCAGTGCAGCCAACGCACATGTGAACACGTGATCTAAATCCCTCCTGAACAGCGCAGCGTCTTTTGGCTCTCTCTCTCCTCCCTCTGCCGGTGAGCGTATAGCTGCAGATAGACGCGCATCGCAAGAGCAGTGAGGGATCATCAGTCACTTTGTGTGATTTTATAATTCAAACGGTGTCTTGATAGCTCATTGCCTGGTTCAAGTGAACACAAAGACTTGAATCTAAACTCTACATTCTTCATCAGTCCAGCTCTTGTTTTCACTCACTCACTGTTTTGTAAATGATAAACTCATCCTGAGGCATCCTCCATCACTTATTATCCATGGTATAAGAACAATCTTTGAAGGATCAAGCTCCAAATACAATCTACTAGTGCTGCAGTTCTCAACCTGTGGGTGGAGGCCCATAAGTGGGTCTCAGAGCTGTATTCAGTGGACGGTGGATAAATCTGGTAAAACTGTGGCAAAAATGTCTTCAGTGTATGGAGGCCCGAAGAGGACAAACATCCATCAGAGTATGTAAGAGTACATATAAACCAGACTACACCACTGGAAGGTGGGTCTGTTTGTTGTTTAAATAAAGAGAAAAACTTTCTGGCATAAACACCCCAGCTGCTAGCCTGCAATCATGAGACAGAAGAGAGGACAATTCTGTCTAGATGTGGACTGGAGATTGGATCGACTTACTTATTTAAATAGACATATTGCTCTCTCTTGTGATTGGACCAGTTTCTTTAAACTCACAAATCGGTGATCAGCCCCAAAATCCTGATTGTGTAAAGCCCAGTTTATAGCCTATCAATCTATGCTATCAGTAGAAGATTTTGGCCATTTTTATGGAGGCAAATTGTTGCCATCTCTAGGTGAATTTAATTCATGACAGTCATATAAGATTAAAAAAATAAGATAAATTAAGATAATCCTTTATTTGACCCACAATAGAGAAATTTAGAGTGTAAACATACCTCTGTTCCTCATTGGCGCAGGAGTTCTCGAGTGGTCTGGCTATCATAAATATTAATGCAGAAAGGGTGCAGCAGCTGTCATGTGATGAAGGGGGGGGGGGGGGGGGGGGGCCTCCAAGTAAAATTTTACTTAGGGCCCCAATTTGGCCAGGGGCGGCCCTGTGTGTGCCTCTTCAAAACATAATTACATAATCCAACTTGTTTTAACATAGAAAACGGTTATATATGCACATATATGTTCTTTCCACTAGAAAGGGATATTATTGGTTTGTCCATTTATAAAAAGTGGATAGAATAAATTATAATGAACAAGAGAGGAACAACCCCCTGTCATTTGAAGAAAGCTATGAAAATAATGATTAAAAATATATACTATAATAATGTTCAGCCCTTTCCAACCTGTACCTTTGAAATTCTCCAGGCAAGATGTCGTGAGCACATTTTAAAATGGCCTCGTGCTCTCCTGAATGTTCAAGGTAGAATTTAAAGCTCTGGACAGAACTGCCCTCATAGCAAGTCTGCTTTGCTTCCTCAGCCATCAGTGATCCTGCAAACCATTACATAACCTGCTTTAAATATGATAAATAACAATGATCAACACTTACAAAAACCATAACAGTTATTGCCCAAATGTTTTCACAGGTATGATTCTAAACTGAGCTTTGTAGTGAAAATATTCATTACCTTTAATGTGAAGAGTAACAGGACAAAGAGCTGATTGTTCTCCCTCTGTTCAGCTGCAGGGAAACTCTCCCGTCCCAAGGCCTGGCTGGTTCCCCTCAGATGAACTGTTGTTATGCAACTCTCGGGTGGACCTCTAAGAGTAACTGCAGCTGTGCTATCCAAGTCCAGTCTGTGGGCCTTCAGCTAATTGGTGATTGGTTGATGTCAGCTGGTGCTGTGTCGTCGTGAACTTATCGGCTCTTAGAGCCGGCTCTTTGAATGTTGAGAGCCGCTTTCTTTTTTTCCCTCTCTGGTTCACTTTCTCTCTCTTTTCTCTTCATACGCATGTGATTGGTCAATATGTGTGGCGTCTCCCCTCTTGCTCAGTTACACAGCACACGAACAGGAGGGAGGGAGAGAGTAGGGGTCAGAAGAGCTCAGACACACGACGGTCAGGCCAAAGGAGCTAAGAAAACGTGTGACAGCAGGAAACAGAGTGACATTAGGACTAATTTCAATGATATTGACCATACAACGGCGAGTGTGGGGTCAGCAAGATTAAGCTCTCACATTGAGCCAACTCCAAGACAGCATAAAACTTATCTTAATGCAGGTTTTTTTTCTCTCGTTTTACACAATTTAATTTATTTTTTGTTGTGTGATACTGTAAGTTTCTTTGTTTCACTAAACATTTATTTATTAGTAAAAAGTTAAAAGTTTAAAATAGTAAAAAGGTCAATGAAAATAGTTAAAAGTTTGTTTTTGTTTTTTATATTTTATTTCTTTGTGGCACTTTATAGAGTTTATAAATAAAGGCACATTAATATAATAAACATTTGATGTAATGCATGTTCTTTTACATTATTAATTTATTTAGCACGTAATTTTACATTAATTTGTTAGTAATAAATTCATTAAAGCAAAAAAAGATGAGGAGCCACTTGTGAGCTGAAAGAAACATCTCTTTTTTGATGAGCTGATCCAAAAGTTCAGGCACCCTGAAAGGAGCCTAACTTCCCATCACTAATTTCAACGTGGGGAACAGACCAATGGGAGCACCCCAGTAAAAACCGACCCTCTAACCCGAACATTTACAGTTAGAAATACTTCTGCTGCCATGTCGACTCTATTACATGTCTAAAGGACAACAGTAAAAGCTGAGCTCAAGCCCACAATGACTTACCAAGCATAGGTCACAAGATATTCAGGATGTCGCAAACTGCCTTGCAAATTGTGATCTGAATTAAACTGGTCTTGTTTAGTGGACTTTAACTCCCTAACATCATCTTTCAAGACACTTAATGACATCAGAAGTTGGAGCAATATGTCAATAGATGTCATGACTTTTTTTTCTGAAAAAAGGCATAATGATTGCTGTTTTCCAAAGAAAAGACACCATAATTGATCTTTGGAAGAAGTTGTTGCCACAAGTCTTCAGCATATGCCTGCAAAGGGCAAGCTGAAATGTAATCAGGGCCTGTTGTCATATCGTTTGATTGGCTTGACTGGTGACGTCTATATCTTTAGGGCACTTTCATCACCTCAGCTTTTGTCAGCTCTCTGATTGGTTGGTAAGTCAACCAATCAGAGAGCCCCTTCAATAGCAACTGTTGCTCAGCTGCATTGGTTAGACAAGGATAAGTCGGACTGTTACTGGTCGTATTTTGTGTTGCATTGTGTTTCTCTGTTTGCTTTGCTGTGCCTGTGAGTGTATGAGTGCGTGTGCGTGAGGTGTGCTTGTTTGATTAGATGTGCCTAATCCCCTGCCTCCTATTGGACTGAGGTTGTCTGGTTGCCACCTACAATAGGCTGTTGAGGAGGGAAATGCCAAATTCAAGCTGCCCGCTGACGTCACCACAGGAGGAGGGAATCCCCGGCTCAGCCACGATCCAACCGGCCACGTCAGCCAAACTGTTAAAGAGTGTGTTTTTCATGTTGTTATTCTTTTGTTTCGAGGATGGTGAAGTACCTCGGCCGTCTTGAGGTAATAAGTTTGTATATTTTTGTAAATATTTTAAATAGACTGTACCGATAAGTCGGTTTGGACTGCAGACTGACTCCAGTGGCTGCTAGGGACATTCAGGGTTATTCATGTTGTGTCTTGGCTACCCCACTGACCCTCAAGTGAGTTGCAATACATTTCTTGACCATTATTTTGTCAATTTAACATGGTAAAAATGTGTACTTGAGGGTGACTTAGGATATTCACATAATCATCTAGAATTAAGAAATAATTTTTGTCTTGTTTCCTGAACTGGAGGTCATTCAAAAAACTGGCCTCTTTCAGTTTAACCTTGTAAGTGACCAAACTGACAATTCAACCAACTGACAGTCTCAAGTAGGAAATACTTAACTATGCTTTAAGGTAAGGAGAAATAGTTGTACTGATACATACAGTATGTGATGTTTTGTTGATGTTAATCAACGTTATTTTACAGGAAACTTAGCAATATAGTACTACAGCATCCCATAATGCTCCTACATCAGCTAACTAGTGTTAACAGAAACTTAAGGGTTAAACACAGGTCTAGTCCGACGAATTAAAACTCATCTCAATTAGATTTGCTAAACAAGCACTTTATTGGTGTTTTGCTAGAGGACATCTAACATGAGCCAACATCTCTAGCATCAGACAATGATTGTATTTTTAAGATTCAGCAAGTTTTCAGAGATTCTTAAATATTCCCATTAACCTCACTGCACATTAGCCTCATTCGTTCACTAAGGACAAGTCAATAAGGGATTTGAGTCAACCAAACGCGAATAAAAGTTAGACAAAGCGAGGAGTATTTTCATTTCTTTTTAATGGGAACAAGCCTGATGATAAAAGAATATTCTAACCTAGCAACACTGACCAAGGGGCTTGGTGAAGGGTAAATTGAGATTTAGCTGAACTCACCACTTTAAACACAGAAGTCACATAAATCACAACTCATGAAGAAAGTGATTAATTTGCCATTTTATTTTCATTGATTGTAAACAAAATGGTTTACTGGTAAAAGTGCCATCCTTGGTTGCAACTATGCATAGGTTAGTGGTCACCCATTGCCTTACAGAATTAAGGGAAATGTGGATTTCAAGGTCTCTATTGATCTGTAGTTTGGACAGACAGCTGGTTTGACTCCTCTGTTGAGCAGGCCTTTTTGTGTGGAGTTTGTTGTTCTCTCATGCAAGGGTTTTCCCGGGTACTCCAGTTTCCTCCCACAAACCAAAAAAAGATGCTCATTACAGTTAACTAGTTTCTCAGAATTCACCTTAAGTGCACGTGTGTGTGCGTGTGTCTGAATGGTTGCTCATCAGTGTTGGCCCTGAGATTGGCCAGTGACCACCCCAGTGTGTACCCCCCCTTCAGTGATAGCTGGGATAGGTTCCAGCACCCCTTGACCCCGAATGAAATAAGCAGTACTGGATGGATGGATGGATGGATGGACAGGCTCCAATAAGACCACCAATTCTTTTGGAACAGTTACTAATACTCACCTCAAGATGGTGCCAGAACTTCACAGAAGACTGTTGAACTGGCAGTGCTTTGTTGGGGCATAATTCTTAAACAGGTTCCTTAAAAAATGTTTTAAGACTTAGGCTGTAAAAACTTATCAGGCAGGAAAGGAGCCTGTCTCTATTCATCAGATCAGTCTTTCATTGAACATTCAAGCCACATATTCACATATTCTTGAATCTGATATCTTCTCTATTTTCTATCTCTATCTCTTTAGCAGTCCTCTAAAGCTGACAAAACACTTGACATAATGCATAGACTGCTAGTCTGATATTGATCAACATTAGAAGGAGGTTCCTGAACATAGTTATAATATATGTATTAATTAGATGCCAGCACAATTTGATCTTGGATCTGAATACTGGAAGTTAAGTTTCTTCCCTGCTGTAAAAGTAATTATGTAGCCCTTACATACTTTAATGTTTGCAATAAAAGGCAAAAACAGAGTCTTCAAGTGTTTAAATTTTATTAAACCAGCTTATCTCTGCCAAAAACATGTCAAATCTTTAATTCATCTTTGCCTTTAAAAGACAAGAGTTGCAGCAAAATAGATGTGACAGTAATCCGAACCTGATGTCTAAAGGTGATGAAAACTTTGATCCCAGCATTGTTAATGGGAATCTGGGTGTCCTATGAGAATTGAAAAAAATGATACCATACAAAACTTAAATTGGTCATCATGCAAAACATTGAGGAAAACGTTGAAATTAAATCATCAACACAACTTACTTATGTAAGAAAACAATAAAAAACAGACACAGAACTGTTTTTGCATAAGCAATCGTTACAGAACTGATCAAGAAAATATTACATGCAACCAGGCATCTTTACCTTCCAGACAGTCACACTTAATCCACTTAGATATAGTTACTCTGTTAAAACAGATTTGTCATATTTTTGTTTTTAAAGGTGGGGTCGGTAGTCAGAAAACTAGCATGAATGTGAATGTAGCATCTCCTCAGGATTCCACCAACTCAAAACCGGTCCTCAGCACTTGTTTTAGTTTTGCACTAAGCCAAGTCATGTCTCAGTCAGCGGTAAGAAAACACCAAGACATTATCATAGTAAAGTTAACAAGACAAACAAACATGGCAAGTTAGTTAGTACTCACAACCCAATGTTGACTCTCGTTTTGTCTCTCGACTCTCGGCTTTATCTTTTTTGTTTCGGCCTTCTCTGCCTCCATCTTTCTTTTCTGGCTCAGTTTAGCAGGAGGAGCGGTCACCAGTAATCGGGGTATCGGTAGTTTCTCTGCCATTCTCCAGCGTACTTGGATCCCTCTCAGTTTGGCTATGCACACTGAATCAGGGTCAGTGCACCCCGGCAAAATGTACACGCAGAAGGTGGGCAGAACGGCAGTACAGGATTTGATTGGTTTAATAAATTTGGTCCGAATCGCTGTGATTGATTGATGATTTCCCTGTTTTACTCCTGCTGTAGACAGTGGCTTTTTTCACTCTCTTTTAAGAAAACATCATGCATTGATTGCCATCGGGACATAACGATCATTTTAACCAGTATAAAAAAAAGTGTATCTAAATCTGATTACCAATCCTGCCTTTAAGTAAGGCTATTTAAGACCACCACCTCTAGGTTGTTGTTAAAGATAACTTTGCCATTGGACTCTACACTACAATCTGGATGACGAAGTAACTCCAAGACACCAGCTTTCAGCTCAGGTGAGGCTGTTTTACTGAAGTCCAGCACCTCAGTCAGAAAATCAAGCAGCAGCTCTCCCTTCTCATCTCCTTCAGTAAAACACTCTGTAATATCCATTTGAGATGGAAGCATGTAACTCTGGTAGCTTACTCCTTTGGAGTCAAGGATGCTTTTGATGTCTCCAGTGGTCACACACTGGCTTATTTCTGTGTTGCAGAGCTCACTCCTATAAGTCCTCCAAAGCTTTCCCCAACCACTTTCACCTGTGACAGACAAAATAAAAAAAAGACCAACAGTCAACAGAAAGCAATTCTTTGCTATCTGTGAAATAGTTTTTTTTCTTATAGTGCTTGTATACACTGTCTTAATGCTGAAAATGCTTAAATACTTTTTACACATTCATTTCTTAAAGAGCCCGTATTATGATAGTTTGAGTTATGTATGCCCTTAAGTCTGTTTGACATGTCTCCTCTGCACAACAGAGCACTTTATCTTAACATGACAAAAAGTCAGCAGCATCAGGACTTCTCCACATCACCATGTTTATGGTGCCAACAGCTGTCTGAAACAGTTTATTCACCCGGTCCCCTAAATAGTTATTCTAGTGTGATGTCCTGCTCATTGGCTCGCAGTAGCAAGCCCAGTGCAGCACAGAGACCTTCGAATGAATGCAGAGTTGTTGACAAGGCGCCAACCAGCACTGAACTGACCAATTACACACAGCTGACTTGTAAAATGATCAGATCAGATGTGGCCCATGTGAAGCAGAGGGCCTTTCAGGGGCAGGAGCTCGAACAGATCATCTCAGTCAGGGAGTAAATACAACACTATTAGTTGTTACTACCCTGGTCGAACTTTTGCTTTCTATTGTGTTCTTTATATTTGCTTGGCTGTGTTGGGAGGGTTCTCCTGTGCCCTCGGTGTGTGTGCGTCAGAGTGCATGTTTGATTAGGTGTGCTACCCCTGCCTCTTGTTGGACTGAGTTCATCACCCCAACACCTGTGACTGGCTGTGGAGGAGGGAATGCCCAGTTTTAAACGGCTCACTGACGTCACCACCGCGAGGGGGGAATCCCCGGCTTGACCAAGGACCAACCGGCCACATCAGCCTAAGTGCTGGATAGATTTTCGTGTTGTTATCTTTTGTTCGGTACAGTTAAGTATAGACGACTGTACTTCATCTTGAGGTAATTTAAGTTGTACATTGTGGTAATAGTATTTTGTAAACAAATCATACCGACCAGTGGGTTTAAACTGCAGACTGATTCCAGTGGCTGCTTGGGACTTGGTGGATTCGGGGATATTCATGTTATGTCTTGACCACCACTTAAACGGGGTATAACGCAGTGGTGCTCTGTATACAAAAACTAGGCATTTTTTTGAATACTAAACAAACAAAAACCAAACACACAATACAATAATTTTTTATCCAAAGGCTAGCTTTGTTTTTTAAATGTTTTGAGGAAAGCTGATTGTATTAGCAAGGATTCAAACTTTGTTATCCATCTATTAGCTATGCTAATTCCAAATGTCTGCAAAAATTTCTAGTGGGTCACAGGAGATGTTTCAGGTTGACAAATTAGTTTTCATAACTATTGCCTGCAGTACTCATTGTGACATTTCTTCACATTAGAGTCACAGGTGAGCTCTGCTTTACCATGTGCAACCTATCCAAGGTAATGAAACACAAAACAAAGTTCTACAACTATAGGATAGTAGGAGAATAACAGTTGCAGTCATAGATGCTTGGCTTATAATAAAGAAAGACATTGTTCCCAACCAGCAACTAAGTGCCCAAAAGGCATCGCATCTGAAGGAAGCCTGTGTGACAGTGAAGTGGCCAGCCTTGCAAAAAAATAAAATAAAAAAAGGGTCAAGGCTAGAGTGGTTCTTGTATCAGCGTTAGCCATGCTAACTCCAGCCATCGGCTTAACTATCCAGCCGATATGCCGATGGCTGGAAAAAATAAGGACCCTTATTTTGATAAAAATAAAGATCATAAAAAACAGTGCAAGACTAGCAGTGGCCAAACTAGCCAATGAATGTTGAAAGTCAACCAGACTTAGAAGACATTCTGAGACATCCCGTCTACATGAAGTTGAGCGCCTTTATGTTTTCAAAACTCTCCACTCTGGACCCTGGTTTCAAAAGTTTGTGGACTGAGGCACTCCGGGCGTCGGTCTTGTGTAAACAGGAGGTTTAATGCAATGAAAACTCTCTGTTTTCGGCTGAAAAACACCCCCTTTATGTGAAGTTTGTATTATATTTGTTAAATGTGTTCTACAGGTAACCATCTGCATGTCTCTGTTTTTGTATATTAACAATATATTAAAAAAACACCGACAACTTCTTCGCTTTTGCACACATACCAAGCAATTAAAGCTGAAACTTGTTTACTGTCAGAATGATCTAGACTAGCCTGTCTACTAGTAGAGCTTTCAAGTCTTTGTTTTATACATCAAACTGAGGCATCATCATAAAGCCCAAGAAAGTTTATACCTTAACAGTCTCATACCATATGTATGACCCTAGTGGTTTGTTTATGGTCTCGTCTATTGTCACAAAATTTTAGTTCAATTTTCACTTGAAAAAGGTATTTTAACTATAATGTTTTAACTCCATGAAAACTTACAAATATTGTTGTACCAAAAAATGATTGGTACTGTATGAATATCCAAATTATTTTGAGAAAAGGAAAATTTAAACAATGTAAGTATAATACAAAAGCAAATCCATCCACTTACCAGAAACTAAAATGATCAGCAGCTTTCCATTCTTGCTGAGGAGACTCTGGAAGAAGCTGACAGTAGCGTCAGGATCCTTTACATAGTACAGCATCTGTCAGTTTATAAAATACAATGAGCACCTAACTGAATAAAGAGCACAGAATAGTTATGCAATGTTGGTATTTGTTCTGCTGGGATTAATTGCCATAAAGCTCTGCCTCATGGGTATGACCTAGATTTGTCAGATACACTCTCTGTGGCCCAGAAGCCCTACATCTGCAGCACAAACCTGTATCATGTGAATGAAATCAGCCTTCTTAGTCATCTTCTTTTCCTTATAGTGCAGCTCAAACTCGGAAGAAGTCATCTTATTCCAGGTAAAACTGATGTAATCCAAATCTGGTTTCTGTGACACCAAAACTGCACCAACAGAGTTAAAAATGTGACATTTGCATCCTCACAACAGCATTGTAATCCACTTGGCTTTTTAATGAAATTATTGTTTGAATTTTACTCTTTTATGACACAAAGTCTAAGTATATTTTCAAACTAAAGGTAATAGTGGTTGTAATAATTGCAACATTTTCTGTACAAGTAAAATATTAAGTCCAAAAGTTAAAAAAAAAGCAGATCAGCCAGTCTTAAAGAATAATGTAAAGGGAGGAATTATTAAATACAAACTTAGAAGAAGTGAAGTTAGTCTCTTTTTCACTCTGTTTTAGATTAAAAAAAAAAAAAAAAGCTCATTAATGTTTTTATCTTGACAGTTTTACTTGTTGGTTAGTCCAAATGGAAACATCAGAGTTACTGAGATTGGCTTCTGTCAAATGGTAAAACATGACATTTTGATGTATTTCTTTTTTTATTGCACTTTCCAAATTAAATGTCTTTTCCCAAAAGGACAAATTGAATACTTAAAAGTATATGGAAAAATTCAAATAAAAAGATTATAATAAGATAAATTATAGATTTATAACACTTTTAAACATTCAAAGATTTTTCACAACTCATTGGACACCTATCGCTTTACTCTGCTAACAGGGACATAACTGAAGCAAAAAGTCAACATAGAGAAATAATGAAAAAACATATTTCAACAGAATATTTTGTCTCTCACAGTAACTTTAGAAAATTAATATGACCCAATTTATTCACATTTTACAATGATTAAAATTAAGAGCCTGTCCAATATTTTCTGCCACATCTATATAAAAAAATATTGGGGTATGAATCAACAGAGGAATCATTAAGTTTGTAATTTGTGACACATGTACTATAAAGGATGTACCTTTGTAGTTATGCAGCTGCTGGCTGCTAGGCTCCACAATCTCGTTATCGACTGTTGCCTCTGGGTGCTTCAGGTGAAGCACTGAGAGCATGTCTAGGTCAATCTGTCCTGGAGACACAAACACAGTTTATGTTTTAAAAATTGCCTTCTCTTGAAATTAAAACTGCCAACAGAACCTTTAAACTGAAAGGATCATGCGAGGGCTGACTGATAAGTTGTTAGCCTCATATTTGACTTTTGGCAGACATATTGCATTATTTTTCAACATAATCCCCTTCAGTATCTGTACACTTTTGCCAGCGATGTTTAAGGGCCTCAATGCCACTTTTAAAGAAGTCCTTTTCTTTACCGTTCAGAAAGTCCTCCACTGCATGTATGATGTCATCATCTGACCCAAAGTGGGTACCGGAAACGGCCTTTTTCAATTTTGGAAATAGATGAAAGTCTGATGGAGCGAGATCAGGCGAATAAGGTGGATGCTCAATCAATTCAAAGCCACAATCTTTAATGGCAGCCATGGCAATGACAGACTTGTGAACTGGGGCATTTTGTCCATTTTACAAAAGTCACTTGCCTTGTTTACTCTAGAGTGCTACCTCTTTGACATAAACTGACCAAATGACACCAGTCTTCAGGTACACAGCCTTAAATAGTCAGGGAACAGTAGAGCTGAAAAAGGACATCCCTGCTTATCTTCTTCAATACAAGGCTCACAACTTATCAATCAGCCCTCGTACTATAGTACCTTAATCATAAGACTCATCACAGTTCTCTTATTGTTGCTGGCATCATTCCCAAAACCTTTAAAGAGGTCATAGTTTGCCCTAAATCATGCTCACACTGCTAATGCATGTATGCATGTATGTATATAAACACCATCTAGTTTTTATATACATACTACCTCTGATAGTGCGGTGTTCTCTGTGTCTGAGACAGAGCTCCTACCCGTTAAAGGCCTCCCTGTCTATGTGGGCCCAGTCCTCCCTGACTGGTTTACAGCTCAATTGTGAGATCAGTTCAGCACTGCTCTAGACTATGTTATAAACAACTCTGCATTTATCTTAACTCCTATGATCAGCAATAGGCTTACTACCATGTTCTAGTGGGACGAGATGTTTTAGGCAGTTGCTGGAGCTGCAAAAAGGGGAGAAGGAGAGGCTTAAACGTTGGTGAATTCTTGTTTTGTTCACAGAGGTGCTCTATCACACAGAGGAGACATGTTGAACACACTAAAGGGCAAATAACACTAAAAGTAGCTTAACACAACCTCTTTAATACTGTTGTAAAGATTTTGACATTCAAAGTTTTTTGTTTTCAATCAAAGATTTGTTCTTAGCAAAAAGTTGCACGTATGGACACTTAGCTTTGTGCAACACTAAAGACCTACGATTACAAAAGTACTCTAATGACATTATTTTTATTAATTAATCAGGGTCTCACTAATTTCACTTCATTAAGTGTGCCCTCTTTTCTGACAACAGCTTGATGTCAGGCCTATCTTTTGAATGTGGCTAAATGTATGATAGCATCCAGTGTGATTTTAGGAGTGTATGCACTTGGTGCTGCTAAATATCATCTAATTAAATAAGCATGCTTTAGTTCTTTTTTAGTTTTCTCCTCACATAACAGCATAATAACTTCCTTTACAACCTTACGGTGAGAAGGACCCTGTTGGAAACAAGATGCTGTACCTCAAGTGGTTAACCTCAAACACATTCACATCAACAGAGACAAATACGATTAGGACAGGTTTATAGTCCTGGCGTTGACGAATTTGTCGCTATCATCAATTCTTATCTTATATCCTTTGTCTCTGCCCACCTGCCTACCTCCACCCACTCACACCACCAACACAGCTTTGGTGGATGGCTCTTTAACACAAGTCTGGTTCTGCTCAAGGTTTCCTGCCGCTTAACCAGTGTAACTGTAAGCGGCCAATGGTGGCCCAGTGCTGTATTCACGGTGGATTCATGTTGGGTTTGGAAGTCTGTATGCTTGTGTGCTGCATATACATCAGACTTGAGTTGTTTCACTTTAACTTTACTGAAAAAAAAAGAAAAATAAGATTTGCCTTGAAATAGTTCATCTTTGATTCAAAGTAAATGTACTACACAAGTTATAAAATATCTATGCACACAAATTTGGTGTAATGTACTCAATGAGAAACATGTACACATATAAACACAAACTCACAAACACACAACAAGACAAAATGTAATAGTTAGCTAATTCTTAGTATATCTTTGTTGTTTTTTGTACTGACTTTATTTTTGCGTCTTCTCTAGTCGCATGTATCTTGTAATTTGTCTCACAATTAAGGTAAAAGACAGTTAAAGAAAAGAGTCATCTATTCCTGCAAATTAGCACTTCGAATTTAGAAAAATTTAAGGCCAACATGAAATAGGCCTATCCCCTAAAACCCTTTCTAATTGATTTCAAATGTAAGAGGTGATAGTTGAAAAGACTCACTCAAAAGCATTTTGTCATTATGATATCTAATAGTTTTAGCTCCAGGTAGATGATTTGTGTAAACTGAGAATGTTTATGCATAATGAAAGGACCAGGGTATAGAAGAAAGACTAAACCTGGAAAGTGCTAAATCTTTCTGATTAAATCAAATGATAGCTACACTCTGGGGGATTTCACAGTACAGTAGAAAATCTAACATTTTGCTCCATATTGAAACTATAACATGTTTGCAAATGTAAAAGTCTGACTCTGTATGAAGTTCATCGCTCATGAGAAAGTTTTTTTTTTCTTTTTTAAGAATTTGACCTTGCCATGTCATGATTTATGGAGACAAAGTGTATTTAAACCACAACCTGGTAAGGTCACTTTGTCTGATACTGTGGTTAAATATTTATCTAACAACTGAGCAGACGTATAACACACTTGGAGAAGATAATCAGGGTAAAGGTTTTAGTGCTGTGGCCATAAATGTCGGCGGTCTAGTGCAAACTGTCAGAGTAGTCTGATGAAATAACTTCTCACCTTCACTGTCTAAAGCAGAGGCCATGGAGCTTTTAGTTGTATTACATTGCAAAGAAATGATTAGTTTGTACCGTGTCCTTTGTGTTCTTACCTGCCCCACTTCCAACTCCAATAACATTTAGATGTGACTTGCCATCTCCAATGCTAAGGCAAGAGCAGAAAAACACTTTGAGTACTCAGAGCAGTCAAGTCTGGAAATTCACATTTTCTGAAACACCAAATATAGGTCACATTTCTTTGGTGTTTACTTTTAATTGTGCAGACGAGAACAGGCAAGAATTTCAGATCTAGTGTTTCAGTCAAGACTTTGAATTTTTCTGAAGTATTTTTGGAAATGTTGTAGTAAGGGTTACACAAAATAATGCAAGAACAAATGCTTCAATAAAGTGTGAATTAATGTATGGTATGATGATGAAGTAATGCACATGTATTAATTCCATACTATGCCTGACTTCATATATAAGTAAACATATTAACTGGAGTGTTTAAGTCATCATTATTCATGTCTTTTTAATGATGTTTATGGTGTTGGTGATTTATACATTTGTAGTTCTGCATTGAAAGCAACAAGATACAAAAAACACCAATCTGCTAAATTCTAAGTATTGTAAATAAGTAGATAAGTCATTTCTCTTCTATATATTTCACTTTGATATACAGTCTGTGAAAGCTATAGGTAAATTGAGGAATGTTGGGTTCAGTCTACAGTAGCATGGCATTAGCCTCATACAGCTAAAGTTGTGTGAGTGCATAAAGACAATTTTTTTTAGAAAAACAGGCACATCTCTTTAAAATGCTTTATACACCTGAGTAGGTAATCATTTTGTTTTGTGGGCATAACAGTGAAATACAGTATGTTACCTGTCTTTAATAATGACTTCTGTCATCTGTAGAATTTCCATCATGGTTCCTACCAGCTCTGACATCCTATTGTGCTTTTTTGTGCCAAATCACATTATCTACCCTTGGTACACCGCAAGCCAGAACAGATACTGAAATTAACACTTCTTTATAACATTGTGAATTGGTTTGAATAGAAAATAAATTATGAATTAAATTGTGACCTCCTGAATTAGAACTGGACTCATATCAATCTAACCTTTTGAAAGATTTAAACTGCACAAATCTGTAATACTTTTAAGACACCTATATAAGCCACCTAACATTCACCTACATTCACCTAACAAGTCCAGTTTAGGACTAATTTTCAAATATAAGCCAAAAAGGCTTGCATTGCTTACAGTGTCACCCACCAAAAGGGCAACAAACTTTATTAGCTTTAAATGAGATGCACAATCCCATGAGATAAATAAATCTCAGAAAGTATGTTATGGTTGCCTCTCTACTGTCTAGAGAAGATCAAATAATCAACACAAAAGCTATTTTGTGGGGTTAAATTATCGGAAGTTGATAATTAATTACAAATGTTTGTGGTATGCCTTATCTGCTGGTTTGTTTTCCTTGTCTTTTGTTTTGTTTTTTTTCCACAGGAAGCTGGGATAGTTTCTATTCAGTAAGAGTATTACCATTTTTAACTGCCATTTGTGTCAGCAAACCTACCTATACCTCTACAATTATTACTAACCCTCTGGGGTGGCTCTAGTGCTCTATTCCGTTAATTCATTGACTTTTGTATAGGAAAAACAACTTATCTCCCAGTTTTCAATTCAACATGGAGGGAGCAACTTATGTAGACAGAACAGACAGGAAAAATCAGACTGGATGAACAGCTAGTTATGACTTTCAATAAAGTCATACGAGGTTAATAGTTAATAAATTAACTATTTGATGATATTGAACTTGTCTGTCTGATTTTCCTTCTTTTACAACCTACCCCATTATGTGCTTCCCCCTGGAGGTGGGCGAGGTTGTTACAAAGGTACACTTTGAACTTGACATCAGTGTACAAGGTCAGTAATACTCACAGAGGCCTGAGGTTTCATTTGTGCCATAGTAAACATCATAAAAGTTTGAGGAATTTTGTCACAAAATTGAGGGAGTTACAGGGCCTGACATGAAAAACGTTACATCCACCCTGGTCTCCCCATTACAAGTTGTTGGGGCCCAATTGTTTGGTCCTACCAGTTTAATCACAAAGTGTGTGTGTGTGTGTGTGTGTGCGAGTAGCTTACCTTGACAGTATATCTGGTAATATATTCTTGATAAAGTCCCTCATACACTGATGTTCAGAGGAGCGCTCAAGGAAAAGCTGGAAGGATTTCTGGTACCGGCTATCATTATGAACCAAGCTTCTCAGTGAAGATGCCATGGTAAAACTCTAGCAAAAAAGCAAATAAGTGTACAAAAGATAAAGTCAGTGTATTTCAGTTTGAGTTTACTGTGTATGGAAGGCTATCACATCTTTAATCAGGGGTGTTAAACTCAATCCCAGAAGGGTCCAAAGTTTAAGAAACAGTCTAAGATACAGGTCAATCAGGTTCAACACTTACTGAACAGCCTAAAACTGGAAATATTTTCATTAGAAGAACAAATTTGGGCAGCATATTCATTTTCTGACAAGCTTAAAAGTAACTGTAAAAGCACTGACCAGTGTGTTTATCTGCTGACCACTTATCAGAGTAATATTAACACAGTGATGGGAGGGGTTGGTGTGCAGGTCCTGCATGGCAGCTGGTGCAGTGCATTATGGGGCTTGAACTGTTACTGGTGGAAGCCCTGTTTAACAGAAGGACATTTATAACAGAGGAAATCCTCTCACGGGCCATATTTCATTATATCGCGGGCCGGATTTGGACCGCAGGCCCTTTGTTTGACATGCCTGTCCTTAACAATAATAGCTGCATATAAACACTCCCACCAACCCAACATCTACCAGCCAAGCAGCACGACTGCTTTAGTGGCTCCAAAGCGTACAGACATCTCTGAGTCTTCTTTTTGTTTCTGTAGAATATTCTTCTGACATCGGCAGGCGTTTATCCGTACATGTTGACAGCTTCAAATCTTTCAGTTTTTATACTGTATGGTTCATTACCTCAGTGAACTTAGGTTTGTTTATTTGACTCTCCTTTATTTTGACAGTTGCTTCTGAAAACCACAGCCTGCCGTTAAAAATATGGCTCTGACAGAGGACTCTCCCCCGCTGTATTAAACCTGTTGCTCTGAGCTGGATGTCAGATATCTTTGGCTGTGGCAGACGCTGTTGTCCATGGAGAGGACGCGGAGCCCTGTGTGTTTCCTGGAGCGCTGGAGAAGCCAACAGACACCAGACACCAGCTGGTCCGGCCTGAACCTCCATCGACGTGTTTAGAGCCGATCAGCCCCATTTGTCGACGAGTTCTTCCCCATAAATAAATATATCCCCATATAGGTTATCTACTCCAACGCATGGCTTTAAATCTGCGGACAGACGAAACGAGACACAATACATTCACTTACGTCTTGGAGGTTTGGATGTGTCCGGCTCGAAATGCAGTTTGTAAGAAAACCTGTCCTCGGTAATAGTCACAGCTTCCTTTAAAGGCGGCGAGAGCCAATGACACTGCGCTCAGTACGCCTACCACAGTCCAGCCCGAGGATACGTCAACAAAACTAAACTCCGCATTTGGAAAAGTGCCCATGTTTGTTTGTTTTTTTTCTTTTCTAAGTCGCATTATCTAAACCAGTGTTTCTCAACCGGGGGTCCGCGGGCCCCTAGTGGTCCGTGGTGTAATTGCAAGGGGTCCTTGCAATTACAGCGATGATGGTGACAATAAAAATAAGATTATTTTACTTAAATGTGACAGACCTTTATCTAACTAAACTGCAGAGGGTAACATGCGTTTTTCTTTAATTACATGTTTCACAAGTGTAATTTATTCAATCAATCAATCAATCAATTTTTTTTGTATAGCGCCACTTCATAACAAGTGTTATCTCAAGACACTTTACAATAGAGCACAAAGCTCTTCATATGATGGATACACATATATGCATAGATACATATATACATATATAAAATACACATATACATATATATATACAAATATATACATCCAACACCCAACATGAATCCATTTGTTGCGCTTGTGAAACATTTGTATGGGCCTGTTAATGCAACTTAACACAGTCTGAATCCTTTTCAAATTACGAGTCCCCTACTGTTCCAGTCGGCCTATAGAGATGATTATTAAGAAATGCTACCATTGTTTTCCTGTAATAAAGAGTTTTAGTTGATTTTGCCTTTACAAGCATTAAATAATGTTAGAGAGAGAGTTAGGGGTCGATCGGCACTTGGTGTCTCTGTTATAGCGCTTGATAACAAACAAACAAAAACCAACTACACCGACATATGCTTATACTTTCTTTTTAACAGACAAGCAAGGTTTTTAGCTCATACCTTTACATGTTTCGCCTTCGTCAGAAGTGTCATCTGATGGTAGTGTGAGGTGTCCTTTTCAGCTGATCTTTCTTCTGATTCTGATCCTGCACCTGCACACAACAACATTCCTACTGCGCACATTTTTCTGCGCATTTTTCCTTTGCTTTTAAAAGTGACATTGTAATTGGTAAAAGACATAAAGAAAGAAACAAAGAAAGAAAAATAGAAAAAAAAGAAAAAAGTAAGCAGTTAAAGCAATGACAATGTGGCGTATATAGTGCATCTCAAAAGCAATGGCAATGTACTGATCATAACGTAAAATTGATGTGCTTTATAAAAGAACATTTTTAATTATTTTTTTCTATTTGTCTTTATATTTCTACTTTTATTAGCCTTGTCTTTTATAGATTTATTTTTTGATTAATATTGCATTATATAGCCACATTATTTATTTTTTATTTTAAGCACATTTCTTCTTATTTTTTAAAATTATTTTATTAACCTGTGTTTATATTTTAACTTTTATAATCCTTTTCTTCTATGGATTCATTTTTGATTAATATTGCTTTATGTAGCAACATTATTAATTTTTGATTTTATATATTAATCTTTATATTTCCACTTTTATTTACTTTTTCTTTTTTACATTTATTTTTGTAATTTGGCACTCTCACTACTCCATATGTAAACCCCCTGACCACAATAAATGAAAAATGAAATAAAATATCCAGATTTTAACAACTAACAACATGACATTTACCTTAACGGGATGGTGTTTTTCTCAAATAAATTTAAACCTAAAATAAGACTTCACACACTATAGTCAATATTTACAAAAACAAAAGGGAGTCTTATAAATAACATAAAAAAATACTTCTCTAACCAATTTATAAAACACATCATATATGGGGCAGAACATTGTATAACTTTTTTCATTCTTTTTTGGCTTGTTTTTCAGTTTATTCCTTTGTTAGCATCTTAACAGTTCTGCTTTACGTAGGGTGGATTCAGGTATATTGGGACAAATTTTGTAAATTTATTTTCTGAGCCATTTTTTGTCATCAAGATAAAAAATAACCCAACAAATGAGATATTTCTGGATTCCTCTAGGTGTCTACATTCATAATATGAAAAAAATATGTACTAAAAATATTTTGTGAGAGCATAGCACTCTATTTTAGAGGTGTTGACACAGAAATTTCTTTTGTTTGGTAAATTAGGACAGTAGGTTTGGTAATTTGGGACACAGGCCTGTACTTGAAGGATTTTGCATTGAGCTGCAATTACATAAAAAAAGACATTAATAGATTGATTAATTATGTCTTTTAAGCCTGTAGCCTATTATGTTTATGTTATGAATTATTTAAAATCTCGTGATTTGGTTACAATATACCAATTATTTCAACAAAAAGCAGATTTAATAGCCTAAAACATAATGTGAGCAGACTATTGACCTCATGGCAGAGAAGCGAGCATGTTTTTAAAATACATTTTATTAATATTTTTGTTAAATGAAAAACAAAGTCATGTTTTCATAAATTCAACAGGCCAAGAAACAACAGCCTGATTCTTAATCAATGGCACATTGTGATTGCGTGATTTGATTTCATAAAATACAATAGCCTAACTAATCAATATTCTTTCTAGAAAAACACTTATATTCATCTGTCTTTATCATGAGGCAAGATCTAATAAAGCTCCTCTCTCCGCTGCATTCTTTCTTCCATCCATTTGTTGTATTTCCCTTTCCTTTTCCCAGTTGTCTCTAAACTCTCCCTTGCTTTCTCTCCCTGGATCTCTCTGTCTTTCTCCTGGATGCAATTCTATTCTGCAAATAAATCAGTTTTACAGATGAGGACAAACCCAATGATTAGGTATCGTGCATACAGTGCCACACCTTAGTTTTCTATTCACAGGCTCCTGTCACTAAGCCTTAATACGTTTCTGGTTTACTGGACCAAAATCTCTTTTATTGTTTGTATATGAAATCAGAAAACTCATAACATGATAAGGGATAACACAATCTGACCGATTTTTGAACCCCACTTCACATATTCTGACTGTTAGCATTAACCTCTGACTTGATGTGCTAAAAGGTACAAAGGTACATGTTTTCCCAAGTATGTGTGAGAATTTCTCATTTTTAAGCATGTAATATATGACTGCACTATTGAAATATTTCAATATAAACCCAGAAACAATGTCCCAAATAACCTGAACACACCTTCCCAAATTAATATACCACGTTTGGTAATTTGGGACAGCAAGAAAATGTCCAAATTAGGAAAATGTAAACATCATTACAAAACAATGTTTGTTTATTTTAGTACACCACTGCATCATTCATCTTACTATAACTTACATACCCACAGTGAATTAGTCATACAAATTTAACAGCCTCATATTAAATTCCAACAAAGGCACATGCCGTTTTCCTTACCTCCGGATATTTGGGGTCAGCTTCCTGTTTGATGCTGACCACACACCCCTGTGTGATGTCCCCTAAAATATGTCATGTGACTTTTAATGTAGATACCCACATAAATGTATTAGTACCTTTTACATTGCCATAGCCCAGTTAAGGCAAGTGGAAGCAGTGCTTTTCCTTACCCATCCCAAATTACCTGATGTCCCAATATACCTGAATTCACCCTACAGTCGGGGTCTGTCCGACACGGGTCATCTGTCCTCAGTCTGTTACAGGCAGTGGACGTGGACACTTATCTCTGTGCTTGTGTGACTGAGAAACGCCCCCCTGAACAGAAGACAGGAAGACGATTCCCCATTTGACTGAACAAATATAGATGTTTGTTGGTGTTGTTAAGTATTAATTATCTGTGATATATTTTATGATTTTATGCTTACATTTATTCAAAGATTTCATGTTTTTACTTTTCAGTTAAGAATGTCATATCTGCAAAATGAAGTATACTCATGTTTCCTGTCTGATATTTCCAGACTTGCTTTTTGTTTTCAGTTCCTGCTGATCATGCTGATTAAGCTGAACTGAAAGTACCTACTGTTAACCCTCTGCCTTCTGTTTGACCCTTTCCTAACAGACAGCTTTTGACACCAGACACGAGGTTAGATTTCCTGTTCTGTACACTTTGCTCCAAAATAAGTGTAATGATGAAGACACTGCCCCAAAGTGTATAAGATATTGTAACATCCTTTGTCCTGGGGTCTTTTCTGATCGTCCTGGGGGGTGAGCAGATCAGAGACCTCAGCAGCTTAGTGATTTTTTTATATTTGTGTATTGCTTTACATATTGTCAATAAATGGTTGGCTAACTGATCTAATCCGGACTTGTGCTTCCTTCCAAATCGAACAGTCTAATATATCAATTATCTCACAGTCACTAAGACGAAGAGGAGAGCTTTGCAGCTTCTTCAAAGTCTTTCCCATCCATGCTGAAACCACACCACAGTCAGGCTCTGGGCTCATTTGCATGCTAACAGTTGATTGGATAATTACTGAGGGCTGTGCAGCCTGTGAAGATACTCACAACAGATGGACAGAGAAATGAGGGGAAGTTGATTCTGTATCTTGCCCCTTGTTTGGCAGATTTCTCCGCTACTGCAGTTACTTTTGTCAACTTGTAATATATTCATTTTGTAGGTATATTGAAATGTGCTTTCTCAACTTCTAAAATTTTGACTTGAGGGGGCAAAACATTTATTTGAGGGGCTGCCCCTGCGTAGAGCCGGCCTCGGTCTGTAAAGGAAAACGTTAGATTGTGCATGTGACTGAAGGCACTGGTTACAGACTTAACAGATGAATAGAAAATGTAACTTGGAGCAGATGGTGGTAATAAAAGAAATAGTGACTCATTAAACAACTCAAAATACTCTAAACTTGAACTTCAAAAAGACATTTGAAGAGGTCAAAGCAAATATATAAGTCTTATGACAAGGCTGTTGAAATACTTTATAACGTGTATGTCCTAACATCATAAATAATTTAAAAAAAAACTACAGGGATAAGACTTAATAAGACTGAAGTTAAACCAGAACCAATCTGGTAAGAGTTATATAAGGATGGTATTCCCTACTGTCTTTAAAAGTAACCTGGGGACATTGGGCCTATTAGGGACCTACCTTTAACCTGTTAATTTCACACAACATGTTATCATCCTTATCACAACAAAGTACACCAGTGTGCAGTTTTTGCGAATGTAATTTCATTTTTTCCTCTGTAGTTTTCTTAAAATGAAAAAAGCAACACAATGTCTGCAATAGGAAAAATAAAGCTCAGTAACTTTCTTTTTTTTCTCTAAGTCTAAGTCTTCCCTTAAAATGAAACTCTCTGATTGTCTAATGGTGCAAGAACATGAATTAAATTAAAAAAAGGACAAAATTACATGAATTAAGTTTCAGCAGGACTAACTATGAAGCCCCTCTTAAATTTCTTGCTTGCAACATGTCATTGTTCATTATGTGCCAACCTATTCATATTGCTGGGTGCTGGCCTTTTTATAAGAAAGATAACTTAAAACCAAAGAAGCAGTGGATATATTGATTATCTAACAAAATTAAAGAAATGAAAAGCTTAATTTATTTAATGAAATTCTTGCAAATAATAAAACAGATCCAAACTTTGTAACTTCAGTACCACCCATTACAGATATAGTAAAAACCAACTCATACAAATACCACATGCTTCTTTTTGTAAAGGGTGCAAATGACTCTTTCATTCGCATGATTATTTTTATACAAAAAGGTTATCTTAGAGTCTACAGTTCTATTCACACTGTGTGTTTTGGAAGCTATTTAGTCACAGAAGTGCTTTAAAGCCAAACAAAAAAGTCTGTAGTCCAATGCCCCTCAGATCACAATGCATCCATGGTAAATGGTATATGGACTTGAGCTTATATGGTGCTTTTTAGTCTTTCTGACCACCCAAAACAGCTTTACACTGAAGTTCACATCTACCCATTCACACTCACATTCCCTCACAGGTGGTTCTGAGTTTCTACACTCAATAACTTATCCATCAGTATTACTTAACACATCCACACCCTTTAATACCCATCTATTCATCCGTCTTTAACAATTTAGATCATTTATCATGATAGCTTTTTTTAAACAATGACTGACCCCTTGAAATCTAAGTCCCTTGGTTAAAAAATATTTTTATATTACTTACAGAGAAGTGTAAGTTCAGTTTTTTTCAGTCTTCTGTAATGGGTCTCACACTACTCGGCAACTGTGATTCCTGCTTCAGTTCTAACATTCTTTTCCATTATATAGTATTAATCCAATGACATAACAAAGATCATAGTTTCGGTAATGCCAAAATATGATATGCTGCATTTAATGAGAATAAGAGGGCTTGCAGTAACAGCCAGATGCTGGTTATAAGTAAACACTGCTAGTGTTACTCACATACCTTCCCTGAAAACTGCAGTCTTGAAAGCAGCTTAAAATGAAATGAATTGGATGTGACAGCTGGTTCTGTGTCTTTGCCAATGATCAGATGGCCTTGTCAGAAGCATTTGAATTCAACCCTCTCTTAAAGAAAAGTGACATTCTTGAACAATTCAATTAGATGAGATGAAAGATTTGAACACTATTTCCCTTACTACCTGAAAACATCCTGGGACTATCAGATCACATATCTGGCTAGAAGGTAACATAATCTTATCAACCACTTTATACATTCTTGGCTCTGCTGCTGAGCCTGCACCAGTAATTACATTTTATCGTGATGTAAGAGTCAAGCAGCTAATTACAAACACTGCAGGACTAAAGTGTCCTCTGGAGAAGAAAAGGTATTTCTATGAGCAACAGAGAAGAGAATGCAGTGTTTTACATTCACATGTTCACTCATTTTATTTTCATTTTTTTATCCATTGTCCATTTACACACACAAATTATCCAGTTAGTATAGCACTATAAAACTGAGTAAACATCTTATGATTTTCATCAGTAAACTGTTCCTTGTATGACACTAGGGGCTCTAATTTCGTAGACCAGGCGCGCCAAGAGAGGGGTCCGACTGCCGGCTGCAAGACAGAGGCATGTCGCAGAGTGGGACAGTAGGCGTGTCGCAGAGTGACGTCGCTCGAGTGACGCCACTCTGCGACACGCCTACTTTGCGACACCATACTTAATGGGGAGGCGCTAGTTCATGGGAAATCACATAGAACCACGCGAGATGTGGAAAGTTTTAGTGATGAACTAGAAAAGCACTCAGAGAGCGCAGACCTTCGCCAAGCAGCTTCGGTCCACTTTGGCGAAAATGGTCCTATCTGGCAATGTTAAAGAATCCTTTAAAAAATTCCTGGATCCAGACGGTGATCCGGATCACCCCCAAAATGTAATCAGTTCTTCCGTATCCCATTTCCGACAATTCCTGAAAATTTTATCCAAATCCATTCAGAACTTTTCAAGCTATTTTGAACACAAACAAACAGACAGACAAACAGACAGACAGACAGACTGATAAACGCCGGCAAAAACATAACCTCCTTGGCGGAGGTAATAATGGCAGATCGTGTCCAGACTGTAAGTGTTAGCATATTTCATGTAACAAACGTGAAACAGTTGCTGCAGTTAGTTTTATTATTACCTAACCCTTACACTAACCCCACCCTAACCCAAACCCCTTACCCTTACCCTAAGCCTAACCCCTTACCCTTACCCTAACCCTTAACCGTATTTGTACGCATTTGTACGCAAGAATGGGTAAGCAAAAAAATTGACATTCGGCTGGACCGTGCTGAAGCTGTTATATCCCTTTAAGAAGCGCATGTAGAAGGCATGTCACAGAGTGACGCCGCGTCACTCTGTGACATGCCTACTGTGCTCTGCGACATGCCTTTGTCTTGCAGCCAGCAGTTGGATACAATTGCGCGCCAATGGGGTGTGTCCAGGGCATTTTGCAAGATTCATGCACAGCGCAGTCCAGCGCAGCGAGGCGCACCCAAGCCTCTGTCCTTCCCACCGGCACAAGTGGCTGAGAGAGAGGAGAGAGGGCGTGAGTGGGTTTAACACAGCCGAGTGTAATCTTCACTAATCAAATGAACGCCTCTCCTCATTGTGCGAGGCACGGTGACACTTTCACCTCAGTGTCGAAGAAGGTCAGAGCCGCTGCTTTTACAGCAACTGGGAGAGCGCAGGGCCACCGGGCCACGCATCAGAGGCCATGATGCGAATCACCATGTGGACCACCTCGCGGGACAGATGTAATCTGTTCCTGTCTCATAAATAGGAGTACAAAATTAAGTGATAATAACATTTAAACACAGCAGCAGGCTAATCCATTCATCATGCTTGTGATCCTGCATTCCTGGTCTGTCATCACCAAATTGCAGAACCTTTGGTGAAATACTCTCCCGATATCTCCTCCTCATCCTCCTTGCAACTCCATCTTTTTAGATCACATTTAGAATAAAGATGAAAACAGAGAAATATGGGCAATCACAGGTAAATCCTTAAGACACCGAGTGACTTACAAAACCCAAAACCAGTGAAGTTGGCACGTTGTGTAAATCGTAAATAAAAACAGAATACAATGATTTGCAAATCCCTTTCAACCTATATTCAATTGAATACACAGCAAAGACAAGATACTTACCGTTCGAACTGGTAAACTGTGTTATTTTTTTCTATTCATCTGTATATATTGTATATTAGCTCATTTTGAATTTGATGCCTGCAACATGTTTCAAAAAAGTTGGCACAAGTGGCAAAAAAGACTGAGAAAGTTGAGGAATGCTCATCAAACACTTATTTGGAACATCCCACAGGTGAACAGGCTAATTGAGAACAGGTGGGTGCCATGATTGGGTATAAAAGCAGCTTCCCTGAAATGGTCAGTCATTCACAAACAAGGATGGGGCGAGGGTCACCACTTTGTGAACAAATGCGTGAGCAAATTGTCGAACAGTTTAAGAACAACATTTCTCAACGAGCTATTGCAAGGAATTTAGGGATTTCATCATCTACGGTCCGTAATATCATCAAAAGGTTCAGAGAATCTGGAGAAATTACTGCACGTAAGCGGCAAGGCCGAAAACCAACATTGAATGCCTGTGACCTTCGATCCCTCAGGCGGTACTGCATCAAAAACCGGCATCACTGTGTAAAGGATATCACCACATGGGCTCAGGAACACTTCAGAAAACCACTGTCAGTAACTACAGTCTGTCGCTACATCTGTAAGTGCAAGTTAAAACTCTACTATGCAAAACGGAAGCCATTTATCAACAACACCCAGAAACGCCGCCGGCTTCGCTGGGCCCGAGCTCATCTAAGATGGACTGATGCAAAGTGGAAAAGTGTTCTGTGGTCTGACGAGTCCACATTTCAAATTGTTTTTGGAAAGTGTGGTCGTCGTGTCCTCCGGACCAAAGAGGAAAAGAACCAGCTGGACTGTTATAGGCGCAAAGTTCAAAAGCCAGCATCTGTGATGGTATGGGGGTGTATTAGTGCCCAAGGCATGGGTAACTTACACATCTGTGAAGGCACCATTAATGCTGAAAGGTACATACAGGTTTTGGAGCAACATATGTTGCCATCCAAGCAACATCTTTTTCATGGACGCCCCTGCTTATTTCAGCAAGACAATGCCAAGCCACATTCTGCACGTGTTACAACAGCGTGGCTTCGTAGTAAAAGAGTGCGGGTACTAGACTGGCCTGCCTGTAGTCCAGACCTGTCCCCCATTGAAAATGTGTGGCGCATTATGAAGCGTAAAATACAACAATGGAGACCCCGGACTGTTGAACAACTTAAGCTGTACATCAAGCAAGAATGGGAAAGAATTCCACCCAAAAAGCTTCAAAAATTGGTCTCCTCAGTTCCCAAACGTTTACTGAGTGTTGTTAAAAGGAAAGGCGATGTAACACAGTGGTAAAAATGCCCCTGTGCCAACTTTTTTGCAATGTGTTGCTGCCATTAAATTCTAAGTTGATGATTATTTGCAAAAGAAAATAAAGTTTCTCAGTTCGAACATTAAATATCTTGTCTTTGCAGTGTATTCAATTGAATATAAGTTGAAAAGGATTTGCAAATCATTGTATTCTGTTTTTATTTACAATTTACACAACGTGCCAACTTCACTGGTTTTGGGTTTTGTACATTTATTCAGCGAGCGTCTCTCTCTTTTTTCTTTTCTTTTGAATTTCATGAGATGAGAGAAGCCGGATACTCCGTATCGGATGATGTGGCTGTTTGTGGTTGGCTGAGAGATGTGAACTGGTTAGTTTGTGTCACTCTCCCAGCTGCCGTCAGGTTGAGTTTCCATTATGACAAACGTCTCTGATCTGACATCAGATGTGACGGGACAATTAATATAGATACAAATGTATATGCTGGATCAGACGGTTACATTAAATAGTGGTTGCTGTAATTGTTTATTGCATTGAAATGTGCCTGACACTCTGGATACCTGCCTAGAAGGTTTTGGTGACGTGTGCGCACTGTGCGCTTGTCAGCCAAATTACCACTGCCCCGGCTATGCTTCACCTGCACCAAGAATAGACCAGGTTGGAGCTGGCGAGCTTTCAGCGCACCTTCCGCGTGGTTTTTTGGCACGAAATTGTCACTGCGCCAAGCTGAATCTGTCGACACCTCCCCCTGGTGCACCAACACACCCATTTCACCACAGCCATTCTACCAAATTGCCAAATTGGCTGCGCATGGCGGTGCGCCGGATGATATTACCAGTGCACGGTTTGCGCCAGGCTGCGCCACCCTGCGTTGCACCAGGAAATTAGGGCCCTAGGACTTTGCCCAGATGGTTTAAGAAGAGTTGATCACATAATTTGGAAAAGATAAAATATAATTTCACAAGAGGCTTGACTTAACCTATGTCTGTTTGTTGGCCAAATAAAACAAAATCTTAAAATTAACTAGTCTAAGTATTTTGCCAGCTTGTAATAAATTTTCTTTGTAAGGCTAGAGCACATCCAGCAAAATGGTTTAAGCATGCCTAAATACAATCAGCTGTTGAAAATACAATTGTTACAACAGGTAACAACAATATTGACATCAACCATTTAAAAGGACATTTATAAATGAAATACATTCAAAGGGATCAGATGACACAAGATACTTCTCCAGGTTTTATGACAGAAAAGAAAAAAATATAAAAATGTGCCCAAGTACACATGAATAACAAATGGTCTTTCTCTGACTTCAAAAAACAGTATGTTTTGGATAAAATTCTGCATGATGATCCCATATATTATGAATTATTCATGGAAATGTAAAAAAAACCCCACAAAACTGAACTGAAAGAAACACAACAGATATGAGTTTGCTCAGTGAAAAAATATGTTCTTTGACATATGTGGTATTTGTTTGTCATATTTGAGCCCTGTGTCAGAGAATAAAACAGGTAAAAGAAAGTTTGCCAACAACAGTGTGGGGTTTAATGGATCATTTTCTCAATCAATCAGTCTTTATTTGTATAGTACAAATTCATAACAAGTGTTACCTCAAGACACTTTACAATAGAACAGGCTGAAACCATCCTCTTCGTTTTATTGATGCACATATGAGCAAGTATTAGAATAAGCTCTCTATCCATGGTTAACAAATATGATGAGGACAGATTTAAGCCCGGGTGTCCATGGGTTTCTGTTTATATATGTATATGAGTTTGGCTTCAGCCTAACCTTGCAGAGCAAATGGACCTGCCTGACTCATTGTCTGAAATCATGCAGGTCCATCTTACCAAGCTCCAATCCTCTACAACTTCACTCGGGTAAAAGCTGAACGACCCAATCAGGGGAAGGTAGGGCCCTATAAATCCACGATCACGGAATCACAGACAGAATCACGGAATTGAACATTAAACACGGAATTCAATATAAAAACGGATTGTCACGGAAATGGTCGACATTTTACGTAAAAGCGTTTTTTTCTGACTAAAAAGGAACCCATCTCTCGGGAAAATGCCCTGAGGGGGTCTCTAAGGCTGCGGACGATGCATACTACACTTCCTCTCCCCCTCGTCTTCCCCTCATTAACGATGTCAACGTGTCACGGCGGCCGTCTGAGACACTGGCTGACCCTGCGTTCACACCAAAAGCGATCTGTGTGTCCTCAGCGTCCAGCTGCCATTAATTTCCACTGATCAGTGACATCGAGGGGCGATCGGGGTGACAAGCGACGTGATGCGAGTGACTCCAGCATCCTCGAGTGGTGGCTAAGTTACCAAAAAAGCTACGAAACTCCTGGCTAACTCCACAGTACAGGGCAGAGCAGTTTGCCAATGATTATTATGCGTCAGGCAATCAAATGTTCTGCAAATTACGTCAAAATACTGTTGACTGGACACATAAAGATATGAGTGAGGACCACCTGAAGAGTGAGTGATTATATTTCATCACTTTATGCTGTGTCTCAGGGTTCAATTTGCGTAAAATACTTAAAACCAAATTCTCAAAATATTAAAATGGAAAAAAATGCAATATGGGAAAAACTATAACGGAATTTTGGAAAAAAATAACACAGATTTTATAGGGCCCTAGGAAAGAGGCGGGAGCTGCAGACGTGACAACAGCAGGAAGTGACTGCATGTTTGAAAACAATGGCGGCTTCTGAAGCGGTCTCCATGGATGCGGCAATATCTGTGTTTTTTTCAGAAATTGACTCTATTTCTTCTTTAAAAGAGGAGAAAAGAACGTCTCTTAAAGCTTTTCTTACAGGAAACGATATTTTTGCTCTTCTTCCGACCAGTTTCAGTAAGAGTTTGATCTACCAACTGGCTCCTCTGGTGGTGAAAAAGATGGAAGGACTCCAAACCGCATTGTGTTAATCGTGTCTCCGCTGGTTGCCCTCATGGACGATCAAATCAGAGAAGCCGGGAAGCTGGGGATCACTGCTGGGAAACTGGGAGAGTATGTGACAATCCTCCGTGGATGATGCCGGTTAGCCTGTGGTAGTCATGGTTACTCAGTGACACCGGGCAAAATCTGCTCTCCTCAGAAGTTTACCAGGAGAACTTGGTGGGGATTGTTGTTGACGAGGTTCATGTCACATGTAAGTGGTAAATGATACATCTGTGTGGTATAATTTAATGTAAGACAATAGTCTAATGACTGAAACGTAGTTTAAGCTAACGGCTGCTACGTCACACTGTGGCTTGATATGGATTGGTCTGTGATGAGTATGAGTGGCAGACCAATCACCAATCACCAGCTGCTGCTTTTGAAGGTTCAGCCCCTGAAAACATTTTCGAACAGCTCTTTCCCAGATGGACTAGTGAAATATTTCCATGACAGATATTTGGAACCATCCGTCTGGCATATCAGGTTAGCCTCTTTTGTAAAGTGATTGAAATAACACTTGTTTTGAAGTGGCGCTACACATATAAAGATTGATTGCTTTAATTGCTCAACCCCATTTATCCATCATGTTTTAGCTGAAATTCAAAGACATCAGGGGTCGCTCGTTAATGTTCCAAATGGCAGTGAGCCCCATGATAACCTGGGAAAAATAAACCGCTTCATTGATAAATTAATCAAGGCAAGCCTGCTTTTTGTTTTCACATGATTCAATGTATGTTATCATTTACAAACACAATCTAGCAACAACAACTTGCATAACAATTAAACGCTAGAAAAGTATTCTGAAATGAAAGACATTCATAAATTAGCACTAATGTAGTGCACCTAAAATTCTGTGTTGTCTCAGAAAAAAAGAAAAGGCTGTCATTTATCCAAAAGGTTTCTGACATGTTCTTTAATAAAAGATTTAGCACTGATAAGACAAAGTCAATTTATTGTAGTCTTGGTATGTCTTTCTAAAAAAAAGACATTTTCAAACTCTTACATCACTAGATCACTTTGTTGTTCTTCGAAGGAGTCCACATAGTTTTGGGTTGTAAACGTTTTCTCCTCTGTGTTTACAATGCAAACAGTCAACAAGAACATACCAGGGGTACATTTATTACGTTCGTTTCTCATCTTTTTCACCATGTTTGGCTTTGGTTCTTCTTCAGGGAGAAAAGCAACTATTGGACAAAATACAAGCTTATCGCCTCCAGGATCAAGTACATGAATCAGTTTATTTCCTCCTTATTTTTGCTTTTAAATGGAACAACCAGGAAACAGCAACCCAACTTTAAAACTTGTCAGAATTTGTAGTCTGTGATGGACTTAATTGTGAAATCAATATAGCCAAGTGTTGGTCAGTCAGTGGCGTTGCATGTTTTTACATGTCCATGTCTCCATCATAGGCCAGGGTCAAGGGTTTCTGGGGTTGAGGAGATGTCTCTGTGGTTTTGGACGGGTTGCTGTAAAATAAACAGACAAAAAAGCTGTAGGCAGCTAAAGCCACATGCACACTGAACTCGACTTGGGCGACCTGGGGGACCACTCCATGCAAAGTCAACGTACAGCCGCGATGGGGCCGGGCCAGCCCTCCCGCGATGTGATGGACGCAATCTGGGTGATTTGGTCGCCTTACTGCGTCACTTTGGATGAGCGACCAGGGCGCGGCGCTCGGTGGCCAAAGTTGAAAAACTTGATTTTGCGTTGTGTGGCTGAGTGACGACACCTGTGACAGACTGTTTTTATTCCAGATCACAGCGAGACAATCCATGTCCTATTAGTTAGTGAGTACATTACTTCTGCCTAGACAGGACCGCAGAGCTGCTGCAGCTGTAGTGTTTTGTGGTTGGTAAGTGAGTGAAAAGGACACAGTTGGAATAATGTCAGCCAATACATCCTATTATACAATATGATTTGATCATGGTGAAACTCGAGCGGGCGTGACGTCACTGAGCGATGCGATGGTAACGGTAACAAAATTAGCTGTTTTTGGACAGGTGACGCGACTTGGGTGGGTGATGCAATCTCTGTCCCCAAGTCAAGTTCGGTGTGAACACAGCTTTAGAGTCCCAAGACAACACAATTTAAAATCCATCTTTAAAAGATATTCTATTATCTGATGGTAGCTGAAAAGAGCAGACAAAACAATGTTGAAGAAAACAGACGTTTCAGTGTTTGTTTTCTCTTTCTGTGTGATACGTTGCTTTAAATTGACAATGTGTGTGAGATACACTGATATCTTATGTTATTGATATAACAGTGAAAGATCATAATAAGAAAGCAAAAATAGCACATACCAGATGAGGAATGAAAATGCAATTATGAAAAGTATTAAGATGAATCCAACAGCAGTCACAGCATAAACCCAAGGCTTTACTCTTCCATCTGTGAAAACAGATAAGTATGTTGAATATAACTTTCTATTCATAATCAAGCCTTTAGTCTGGATATCTATATGACCTTATCTTCAGTGAGAAAGCTTGAATATCTGAACAGGGAGAGATTTTACCTCTTATCCAGTGATCAAATATCAACAAAGGCAGAAAGACTTACAATGCTGTGAAAAAGTATTTGCCCCTTTCCTGATTTCTTACTGTTTTTTGCATATTTGTCAAGGTTAAATGTCTCAGATCATCACACAAATTTTAGTATTAAACAAAAAAAAACCTGAGTAAATACAAAATAAGGTTTTTAAACGATGATTTTATCTATTAAGGGACAAAAGCTCTCCAAACCTACATGACCCCATGTGAAAAAGTAATCTTTGTCCTAAACTAAAATTTGGGTGATGATCTGAAACATTTCAATGTAAGAAATACGCAAAAAAAAAAAAAGAAAAAGAAATCAGGAAGGGGGCAAATACTTTTTCACAGCACTGTACAAGCAAGTTAGTTGAGTGGTAGAAATAATTTCAATTTCAGTACCTTCGCCAACAGGTCGTAAGGTCCACTCCCTGAACGGGTCCTGAGCCTGAGATGGCCCAGGTTTTAATCTCCCAGAGTTGGTTTTCACATCAGCTTTCTTGTTGTTGTCTGTCCCTGGGGTTCTGGTGCAGTAGTCCAAGAAGCCATGTGTGGTCATTACTTCAGTGTAACCCTTCTCACACCCACACACTCCATTCTGCATTGGAGAGAGAAAGCAATCACCTCCGTCAGCAAACCTCTGCCACAACAACTGTCAGGAGTTTGTTTTAATCTTCATTATTTCTTTATTCCATTTTTCAGATTCTGCTCTCCCCTGTTGCTTTTTTATCGACACTGCTATTGACACAATAGTACATTACATTATTACAGGCAGTGGCAACTACCAAAACAATGCTACGGGTGCAATTATAATTCTGGCTTATTTCACAAGATAATATGATAATAAAGGGAAACGAATGGTGTATTCAACATGCAAACAGTAGGGGCACTCAACAAAAAGTACACAACATGGGGTTTTGTTTTAAAATAACCTACAAATACATGCAAATGCTGTAATTTGCCATATGCAAGTAAGTGTAGTGAATTCTGTGGGCCCGACTTAAAGACTTATTCCCAAGGTCAACTAATGATTTTCCAATATCATAAATGTTAATAAAATAACGTGTTGGTAAAACAACATGTGATATGGTACTTCCATTTTGAAAATCAGTGTGAAATAAAAAGGCTTCTCTGCAACCACCAAGACAGTAAGTTAGGGGCCTTCAAGGTGGCAAAAATGTGTTCCTTTATTCCAGCAAAAAGGTGAAGTTTTCTAGCAATGGAAAAAAATAATTTGCAATCAATGTACTGTGAACAACATCCGAAACAAACTCAACTGATACAGCCCTAGGCCTGGTAAAGCTGCTGATCAAAGCACAAGTGCTTTTGTTTTGCTTGTTACATGAAGAACACCCTATGGGGCAGTAACTATACAAGCTTGGGCTGTTCTTTGTTTGTTACATGGTCAATATTTGTGAGCAATTTCCTCTATGTAAAAGAAGTCAGTGACTAATACTGAGTTTACAGCCATCTGTGTCATACAACTATCCTGTTGATTAAAACGTCATCTGTCAAAATCCATTCTGATCCTCACCTAGTACGGTGGAGAGGCAGGAAACATCAAACAAGTGATTTTTCAAGAGATAGCAGCTGCCTCATTAAATAGCAAGAATCTTACCAGTGTGCAGTAGGAGAAGGGTTTGGTGCATTCTGGATGGCAGTGTCTTAATGTAGTTGGCTTTTTCTGTTGGAAACAACCCCCTGGTGAAAAACAACTGGTTATTGTATCTGTTCTTTTGCCCAGAGACCACTACACAAATGTACTGTCACACCTGATTAATAGGCTCAGTGGCTTATCACCATCCTTGATCAATTTGTGACCATTTTAATTCAAACTTGGAAAATTACATGTCAAAAAAAAGAGTAATGCTTTGCACTACTGCCTTCTCTTCAGATTGAGGTTATTTGTTATAGCCCCATATTTGCTTCTAACACTTCCTTACAGGGATAAGATCTTATTCACCAATGAATTTCAGCTTATCAAGCTCCCCTTAAGCTTTGGCTCTCTAAGCAATATTACCTTTGTTTTGCCTCTCTGTGCTTGCTTTACTTCCCACAAATACAAATGCATAATCATATTTGTATCGATTGAAAGTATCCCAGCTTGGAATCAGGCGTATTGATTAGTTATATTAGAAATAAATCAATGAAGGTTGCATCGAGAATGGGTAGATCAAAGGTGTTAAATTAATCTGAAACACTCCTTTGAAATCACTCTGCTGGTGCATTTCTCTGCAAGGGTACAAAAATCTTCCCAGACTGTGGTACTCTCTATCCTGAGTGGACAGTGCTGGTGTCCTCCTGGAGAGACAGGGAGGAGAGAAAAATGTATAAAGATTAAGGCTTTGATTTCTTCACTTCTCCAGTGTCTCAGTCCTCTGCCCCCCTCTTCGCTTCTTTCTCCTGTCTGCCTTTTTCTCTCCTCTCCCCCCAGCAGCCTCTGACACCTGATTGTCTTCAGCTTCAGCTCTCTCCAGCTTTGGGTGACCTGGCAGGGTAAGTATCTCTGATTGATGACCCTGCCCAGCTGGTGTCTGCTGCGCCCTCCTCTCTGGTGCCCTCTGCTGGTGATGAGGCCCCAGTGGTGGGGGGAGACACCACAAATCCCCCCCCCCCCCCCCCTCCCCCAGCTCCGTGCTCAGGCAGGGAGCGGCTGTCCGAAGGTCCTCATCCCTCCTGGACAGGCGTCGGCGTTGCTGTGGAGCCGTCCTGCTCGGTGTTCGACCCAGAAGGCATAGGCCTGCAACTCAAGGAACCAACGAGTGACCCGGGCATTGTTCCCTGTGTTCAGTGCCATCCACTGGAGTGGTGCATGGTCAGTGACCAGGGTGAATCTTCGGCCTCACAGGTAGTATTTCAGCTTTGTTACAGCCCAATTGATTGCCAAGCACTCCTTTTCTACAATAGCATAATTCTGCTCGTGCTTCAGTAACTTGCGGATGATGTAGGTGATCGTGTGTTCCTCCCCATTGATTTCCTGCGACAGGACTGCCCCCAAGCCTGATTCCGATGCATCAGTTTGCAGGATGAATGGCCTGTTGAAGTCCAGGGTGACCAGTTGATAATGCTCTCCACCTTCCTAGTCTGTGGCTTCACCAGTCTCCTCCAAACGGTGTAGCCCAGGTATTCTGCTTCCTCTAGACCCAGTCGGCAACCAGGACAGCACGAATGCGCGCCAGGTGCAAAGGCCAGTCCCAGCTGTGGATGATGATATCTTGATTGTAAGCAGCTGCAAAACTCTGGTGGGGCCTGAGGATCCTTTCAAAATCAACATTTTCTATGGCAGTGGTTCTCAACCTTTTTGGGGTCCTGGACCCCCTGCATGTTTTTGATCTACCCTGGTGACACAGTAGAAAGACAGTAGAAACAGTAGGAAAACAAGAGCTTTCATTAGATATAACTTAATCATTTTCTAAACAATCAAAACTTTAATGGTCTTTAACATATGAATGTTAACGTCTCAGGCGCAGACAGCTGACATCTCCCCCTCCTTCAGCCACTCAGTACAGCCTCCACACCAGAGTGAAGTCACGGAGCGAGACAGAGACTTTTATTTCTGCAGATTCAGGATGATTTTTTAAGTTATGAGTCTGATCAGCGCACATCTGATTAACCAAAGACCTTGTGTGGTGGTGAAAGAGTGAAGAGGGGCTCAATAACACGAAGAAACCAAAAATAAGCTGCGCAATGTTGGAGAAGTTCCCTTAACGCAGAACCTGATGTTGTCACATCTGATGTCACATCAAGCCATTATTACAGTAATTTTGGGTATATTTTATTTCTGATGATCCCCTCTTTACCGATGAGAGATCGCTGAGAAGAGAAATTAAGGCACAAAGCCGTAACACATGAGGTGAGCCACAGCGCGCAGAACAGGTGAAAAAAGAGACAAAAACTTTGTTTTATCGTCTGTTCTGATGTTTCTTGGTTTGTCTGAGAGCAGATCAGGCAGGAGCAGACTGTTCACTGACTGACGCTGTCTCATAGAAACACACGGGAGTGTGAAAATGTGCACGGATGAGATGGACAGCAGTGGATCATCAGTGATCTGTTCATTATAAAAAGCTCAGGAACACGTCTGTATGAACCTTCACTGTGAAATGTCTGTTTTTCTATAGAGCTGTTAAAAGCCGCCTTCATCATGAATTTTCCTCAATATTGCAATAATTTCACAAAAACGTGTGACTTTCTTCGTCCTGAAAACTGTTATTTCCGTCTGATAAATCCCATAAAAGATGTTGGTGTAGTGTTAATAAACTTGTTTCATCAGATATCTTAATACAAACAGCATAAAGACGTGTGATTCATGTTTTTGTCTCTTATCCTGCATGTAATAGAGACACCAAGTGTCGATCGCCCCAGTGCTCTCTCTCTAACAGTATTTAATGCTTGTAGAGGCAAAATCAACTAAAACTCTTTATTATAGGAAAACAAGGGTAGCATTTCTAAATAATCATCTCAATAGGCCCACTGAAACAGTAGGGGACTCATAATTTGAAAAGGATTCAGATTGTGTTAAGTTTGTATGAACAGGATCATGCAGAAACTTTAAACAATGCAAACAGGAGTGAGATTTCTTATTACAATACAATAAATTACACTTTGAAACATACGCAATTAAAGAAAAAAAGTCATCTTACCCTCTGCAGTTTGGTTACATAAAGGTCTATTACATTTGAGTCAAATAATCTTATTTTTATTAATGTCACCATCATCACTGTAATTGCAAGGACCCCTTGCAACTACACCACGAAACACTGTTCTTTGGCATACTATAGACCAATCCTGGGAAATACCGGAAGTTGGCGAGCCACCATTACTGCGGTATGTGACTAGCGTACCTTTGAATGAGAGAGATCAGCAGAATCAACAAAAATCAAAGTTTTTTTGTTTTATCACTGTAAAAATACATCCTCTCAACTCTCTTTGTGTAACTATCAGGTAGTGATACTCCTTCCTGTTCAGTGCCAAAGTTATTGAAATACGTAAGCAGCACATGGCTAATTGACTATTCATGAGATGAACACGGAGTTGGAGCTGGTGTTAGCATACCCAAGGCTATTCAGGCTCTGATGGAGGGATAAACAACAAAAGGACAGCACCAACAAACGGAGAACAACACTGTACTATTACTGAACCAGAGGACCCATTTTTCACGGCTGGATGTTAAAGTTTAAGGTGAACAGCGGCTGCAGCTGAATTCATCAGGTTATGAAGATCAGAATCGTCAATGGGTGAGCAGCATAGTTCATTTAAAAAGCAGAGTTTTGTGTTGGTGTTTTGAAGGATATGTGGCTGTGAGCTGCTAATCAGAGCTAATAAGCTGTGGGCTAAGTGGGAGTTTACTGAAGCTAGTGGTTGCTTAATGTGTGAAATGAAACAAAAGACAGATAAGAAGCAGATTGTCATACTAAATGATCTATTCTATCCAACTTGCAAGCAAAGAGATGGAATTATGAGTTTTTCCAGTCATTTTGGAGTTCTGGTCGTGTGTAATCTGTGTTCAGAGACGGCTGTAGAAACAGGATGGCCAGCTCAGGCTGAGGTTGGGTCGGTTTATCCTCTTGAACTCAGATGAATTTTCGACTGAAATATGATGAGGCTTCAGCCTTGCTCTTGTGAGACATGATACTGGATCAGTGTCTGTGTTTCTGTCTGTTTTGTTGCTGTTGGACGCTGCTTATGCTCGATAGTTGTTTTTGACTGAATTCTGGAGGTTGGTCAGCTACGAGAGTCTAGCGTGAACTCTTAACCTAATTTCACCTTTTTACGTTATTTTTTAAATAGATTATTGACGTGAGTAAAATCCTTAATCTGTGAATTATATCTAAAGTCAGACACTTGCTCAGACAGCAGGTGGGAGTAGACATGCTGTTCCACCGCAGTAATGGCGGCGCCCACAAATCAGCCGTAGGATTGGTCTATACCACAAAATACTCCCCCAAATGTGGGCCATTGATTGTGAACAAGATTTTTTTAGTTGCACACAAAAAAGTATTTTTCTCAATTTAAGATCAGGATGCAAAAATTAGTACACCCCAATCAAAGGGGTGGGAGCAAAGCTGAATTTTAGTTATCATATTACCCTTATTTTCATCTTCTGGTAAAAAAAAAAATGTTATGTTAAACTCAGCTTTGTCAAAACTTTGGAAATTTTTCTTTTGTTCATTTAGATATTGATTAATACATTACTTTAGGAGGTGTACTCATTTATGCTGGGCACTGTACATATAGATGTGTAGATAGGTTACGACACAGCCAAAACAAAACATCGTTCCATGACTCACCTGTTACATTGACACCATCTGAACGTTGACACCACACTTCTCTCTCATTGTTGCTCCATGCCCCTGTCCTCCACTGGTAGCTGTGACATTTTCCTCCTGTAGCAAGAGTAGACAAGCATTGACAGTGCTCATTAGCAGTTTGTTTTTTGGCATCTAGTCCTGTTTTTGGGCTGTCTTGTTTAAATCACCCACTCAGAAGCGGCCATGTTTACTCATTCTTGGAAAGGAATTGAACACTTTTTTTTTACGTGGACAAAAGCCTCTTGGAGTGGGTATTAACTGATTGGCAACTCATATTGAAATTAGATATGACATTTTCTCAGGAAAACCAAAGATAGTAATGATTTAATGACAAGGACAGTCAGGGGTGCAATATGGGGGAAGAAAAATTCAAAGGGCTGATGACCAGCAGGTTCCCTAAAATATACAAAGGCAATGGTTCATCACTTTTCCATTACAAACATTGTATAGCCAAAAGAGAGGATTTTCTTTACACTGTACTGGTAAATATAGCTGTTTCAAAATATGTTGTTGTTTTTATTACAGAACAGTAACTTTCAGTGATCTTCTGTATTGATAAACTCCCCCTCCATTTCTATAAAATGGCTTACTACCATCTTGGAACCAAACCTGCAGTTGTGTCCTGCAGCCACTGAGGAGTGCCGTCAGGAGTGCACCTTGTCTAAGCTCTGAGGACCAAAGTCTGGGTATAAAAAGTCAAAGGAAGACGATGAAAGAGGGGAGGAAGTTGAGAGAAATCTTCTGTGTAAATGACCATTTTTTAAAGAAAATAATGAGCAAAAATCACAAAGTTGGTGACATTGACCAGTAAAAGCATGTGCTTAAGCCACAGGTGTAAACAAACTAAATGGTAAAGAGCAAGAAGCATGATGCAGTTGGTGCTGTAAGGTGGAGCTATGACATGCAGGAAAAGTTTGCCAAGACTTCAAAACATAATTGTTACTTTTATGATTGCGCCACACAGAAACCAACACAACTGAATGAAAAAAGATAAATATTGGAGTGAAACTGTGAATGTACATCAGCAACCCTACTACTGCCATTAGTATTGACATCAACTTGGTGTACCAATTGTATTATGGTTTGCATAGACAAACAAATACAATGTCACACAGTAAATACAACACACTTGTTTACAGTCTTTTTCCTGGGATTGTCTGGTTTTAGCCCCTTCCTCTTCCTTCTAATGTCATCATTTCAGTCTTTATGATTGATTGTGTAGCAACATGTAGTCCCTTATATCTGATGGTCACATCCTAGCACAAATTTGGCTTTATGATAACCTAATCTGACACAATTTACCATTACAACAGACAATAAAAGATTGTATAGCCTTATCTCCTACTTATGACACTACCACTTCTTTAAAGAAGAATCAAGAAATTAGCTCAAATTATTGATTTCTAAACTAATACATTTTTTTTAGAAAGATAGAGACTTTTTTATATCAATGATATCTTAATACAGAAATAGGTTTAGAGTTACATCCCTGGCATGGTTAATTCTAATACTTATTTTAAAAATGTAACCTCTTACACTGTAATAATTCCAAGTAGAATTAACACTTTAATTGTGGTGAAATGACACAAGATAAAAGGAACCTCACAAAAGACAGCATGTCATGTTACTGAAAAAAGTGCTGCTACACTTATTTTGATACTAGTTGTACAACATTCCCACAACACTGTTTGATTTTCCTACTCTCTTTTCTGCAGTTTTGTTGTTGATAACTGCATTGCCCAGCACTTTATGTGTCCATAGGCATCTCTTAGGTTTGCTTTATTTTCCCTGCTTCTTTTGCCACATTAGACATGGTGAAGTTTAATGTACTATTCCAGATCTATAGAAGTTAAAAATCCTCCTCTGTTTCTGGGATAAAGACCATCTGTATGGACTTTTATCCCAAGAAGCCAAATGCTAAAAAAAAGTTGATTACTGAGGGCTATCCGTCAATTCCAAGGTGTGGTAAAATACAGCTCAATGAAGAACTGGGTTGTGCTTTTTATAATTACATATATTTGCTCTTATAAGACATACAGTGAGATGAAGTCACCCAAAACTGAAAAGAGCAGACTGAAGAGTCTGCAGGTGTTAAAATAATCTTTTTTTTTTTTTTTTTTAACTTCAGGAAACCATATTCCCAGCCAATTCCTATTTTAGTTTTTTCTATGAACAAGCCATCATTTTTAGTAATTTAGATAAAATTAATGGGTAAGATTTTACCAGAATGTAATGTATCTTAGGATATTGTCTGAAGGAGTCAAACACTCGTATTACTGACTGATTTTGACTATGAATTTGCATGAATAAACAGTGGACTTATTTATTCAAATATAAACATTTGAACTTAAAAGGTTAAATTTAATGAAGCAAGTTGATGGAAAAAGAAAGAGGCCTGGGGTGTCCATGTAATGTTAATCAAACATTTTCAAGGGATTTAGCCACTACAAGAAGGTTTAATTGTATACAGGGTAGGCCTGTAGCGACGAGTCGATGACGTCGACGCGTCAACTTCAAAATATCGTCAACGTCATATTTTGGCATCAACGCATCGCCACACATACGTGGGTCACCCAAAACAAACAGTTAGCACAGCACTTTACTGAATGGAGACCAAAACTGTGACCTCCTCACAGGGTGCCCAACAAACCCCTACAAAAAGACCCAAAAAAGCAGCTCGCCCTAAATCATCAAAAGTATGGGAATACTTTAAATTCACGACAACGAAAAGGTGTTGTTATCTGCAGCCTTTGCCAAACTGGGTTGGCATACCACACCAGCACAACAGCGATGTTGGAGCATCTAAAGCGGAGGCACCCCCTTGTCTCTCGTGGAGGGGACAATAAGTAAGTACTAACTTTGGCTAAATGAATTTTACATTTGTGTAGTGAGTTGTGCAGCTTAAGCTCTGTGCACTTCGGTAGTGTTCGTGTTTGTTTGGTTAGTAGGTAAAGTTAGCTAGCTACTAGCGGCTAGATAGCTGTGTTCTGCAGCCATAAGCTAGCTGTCATTCCACCAACATTAAATGCTAACAAACGTTAACTAATACACAGCTGTCTAGCCGCTAGCTAACATTGTTTGGCTCCGTTAGTTGACATTGGCGAACTGGCGTAGTGAATCATGATACTATAAGCTGGCTAACGTAAATCTAATGTTATGTTTGACTCGTAAACGGCTATAACGAGTTAGTTCTCTGTGCAGTTTGTTTGTGCTGGATTAGTAGCAGCTAGATAGCTGTGTTCTGCAGCCGTATGCTAGCTAACGTTACCATTCCAGCCAACATTAAATGCTAAAAAACATTAACTATTACACAGCTGTCAAGCCGCTCCTAACCCGGCACAAACAAACTGCACAGAGAGCTAACTCATGTTGTGGTCGTTTACGAGTCAAACTTAACATTAGACTAACGTTTGCCGGCTTATAGTATCATGATTCACTACACTAGTTTGCCAATGTTAACTAACGGAGCCTTACAATGTCCGGGCCAGGGCTGCACGTAAACTGGTGCGCAGTGATCATGAATGAATTAATGCTTTTATGAGCATTGAAAACATTAAAATGAGTGCCACATCCTCATATGAGTTGCACTACCAAACATTTTCACTGTGTAGATTACTCTACGAGCTTTTAGATGAACATGAAATGCATTGTTTGACTTAACATTACTTCAAAAGTAACCACCTTAGCCTTCAAGCAAGTTAATCATACCATAGCACTGCAATGAGTTTAAGAGTGAATTTAATATGCCCCACTGTCATAGCTGTTGTTCCAATATGCATTGCTATTGTGCTAGGACAAAGCAAAGAACTTTACCGTCCTATCTTGGGAAAAAGGCACAATGCACTCCACAGAAGGAAGCTGAACTCAGCAAAAGATTCTTGAGAGTAAGTAATTATTTGCTTGCTTTGAGCATCTATTAGGAGGGAATGGCTGTCCTGATCCCATTTATTGTGCTAGGTTATGGGTGTTTCTTCACTTGGCCTTTTTCTTTGAGTCCTTGTTTAGATTGTGTAATAATTAAGCCTCTTACACTGTAAGCAACAAGGCTCTATGAAAGGTGCTGTGCTGTTATTAATGATAATTTTCTTTATCTTACAGGTGATCGTCAAAGACATGAGGCCTTTGTCTCTTGTTGAGGGTGAAGCCTAAATAGATATGATTGAATATGCCTGCCCAGGCTACAAATGTCCCTCCAGGTGGTGGTTTACCAAGCAGCTGGAGAAGGAATACCAATGTGTTATATTGTGTTAAACAATCAGGAATTTTTGTACTGTGCACGGCACAGTGTTTGTTTTTGTACTGAATTTTTTATGTTTTGTAATTTTGTACAGGAGAGGTTTTTGTTGGACTGTAAGAGCAAACAGGCTGGCCTTTTTATTTTGTATAATTTTATTCTATATTTTTTATTTTGCTGTGCAGAACAGTGTTGTTTAATGAACTACATTATTAAGAATTTTTTGGCATTTATTTGAGATACATTAGGTTTTTATTAATTGAATAACAGAAAAATAATCGTTAGACTAATTGTCCAATTAGTCGTTAGATTTGATAATCGATAAAACATCGACCGATTAATCGTTTTAAAAATAATCGTTTACCTCCAGCCCTAATACAGGGTAATATTGGTCAGGTTTTCAGATTTGGTTGCCAGAATGTTAAAAAGGACATCAGAGAATGACTTGGCACTTTTAAAGATGAAAATTCCCTCTGTACCTTCACAGGGACGGGATTCAAAGATTTGATGTGGACAGCTCTCCTGGTTCTCCATGACTTGAATGATTACAGCTCTGGAGCGAGCTTGGTGACCAGTAGTTTCAAAGCTCCGTCCCTCCAAGCAAGTCAGCTGACAGGAGCTCCAAGGTGACCAGACAGTCAAATGGCAGTCTCCTGGGGGAAGAGAGATACAAAAATAGCACAGAATCAATGTAGAGGCATGACAAATCTTAAAACATTCTTTAACTGTCTTTAAATATTTGTTCTTCTCAGATATTTGTGGTTTGTGTTTATCCCGATAAATCAGGATGAGATCTTTTTGTTGGCTCACGTGCCTCTTGGAACATTAAGAGGGTATCTACATCAACTCTATCTTAAAGAGTCCATGTCATGCTTTTTGGGTTATATATGTCCTTTGGTGTTTTTAACATTTCTCCTCTGCATGACAGAGCACTTCTCTGAACAAGGAAAAAAGTCTGCAGCTTCCTGAAGCCACTCCTACTTCTCTCCTCGTTTATGGCAGCAGAAGCTGCCCAAAATGTGAATGAAATGGACCTACCAGCGTGACATCCTGCCATTGTTTCCTCTTTAGTTAAAGCCCATTGACTCATGGTGGCAGACCCATTGCAAAGCAGACCAATCGCCACACAGTTGACTTGTCAACCAATCAGAGCAGACTGGGCCCATTGGGGAAGGGAGCCTTAAATGGGCAGGAGGTCTGACAGAGTATCTCGGACAGAGCAAGAATAACGCTGTATCAGGGGTACTCATTATATATAAACTCAAAGATTTTTTGAACATTAGTGATTGTTGACATACCCTAGCAGTCACCAAAAATGAATAGCTAGACCTGATTGAAGGCAAAATTTGGGCTTTTTAAATCTCCAGAGTTAATTATGAACAAAACTCTCAAATATTTTCTAACAGCACAGTCAGTATTCAGAAGCAATTGCCTTACCAGAGCTTTAGATGATTAAATACTGTCATGAACAACAGGCACAGAACACTCTAAAGCAGACGACCAGAGTCCGAGAGGTAAAAGCAGGGTCTTTATTACAGTGCAGGTTCGATACACAAAGGTGGCAGTCAGACTAGGCAGAGTTCGGTACACAAAAAAAGCAGGCAAAAACCAGGCAGAGGTATCCAAAAAGCACAAGACAAAGGGCGATTTCCAAACAAAGGAGGTTGTGATCAGAACTATGACTACGAAATAAACGCTATAGAGAGTGACATTAATGTGCAACAATCCGGCGACAAGACAAGGGAAGACACGAGGGTTAAATACACGAGGTAATTGGGGGTGATGAAACACAGCTGGGGAAGTACAATCAGGGAGCAGGTGTGACAACGCCGGACAGGAAGCAAAACCTGAGGGAACAAGGAGAGATGGGTGAATTTTCAAAATAAAACAGGAAACATGAAGACAAGACAAAAACAAGAACAAAACAGGGAACTTAGCTAAACTTGAGGCAGGATCATGACAAATACAAGCTGAACTCTTGAGTGTTCAGTACACTATTATAAGATTCATTGGTTTCATGGGTCTTACCAGAGGCATGGGTTTGTCCATTTTCTCTGTGGACCCACAAATACACTATATTGCCATAAGTATTCACTCAGCCATCCAAAGTATTGAATTCAGGTGTACCAATCACTTCCATGGCCACAGGTGTATAAAATCAAGTACCTAGACATGCAGACTGCTTCTTCAAACATTTGTGAAAGAATGGGTCGCTCTCAGGAGCTCAGTGAATTCCAGCGTTGTACCGTGATGGGATCCCACCTGTGCAATAAGTCCAGTCATAAAATTTCTTCACTACTAAATATTCCACTCTCAATTGTTAGTGGTGTTATAACGAAGTGGAAGTGACTGGAAACAACAGCAACTCAGCCACAAAGGGGTAGGCCAGTCAGTGATGGAAAATATTCGGTTAATGCGACCCGTTTCTCGCCACAATGACTGCAGCCCTCTGTGTGTAACGCTGTGCCTGTGTTGCACCTGCTTTTCAAACGTGCAAAATATAAACGCAAATTTACTGCGTGTAATCAGTTGCGGGTTCAATAAGTCACATTGCGAGTGCTAAATGATTACATTTGCATCTCCTCCTCCCAGTATTTTGCACATTCTGATCATCTACATGTATTCTGCATATTCATGAAGGCAAACACGCTAAATGGACTGCGCATGCCATTTTGCTCATTTGACAGACGCAATCCTCAGTGCACTCTGTTAGTAGATCAGCTTTGCGCACGCTAACAAGTTTGCACGTGTTTTTATACAAGCAAACCTTTAGTAGATCAGGCCCTTAGCGTAGCTTGTAGCTTGGAGTGATAACTCCTGCTGTATCTTCTTAGCCAAAGAAAGCCTCTGGCTCTGTCATGAACAACTATTAGTGATGTTAGAGTCTCAGTCTGGTTGTGCGTTCTAGCAGTAATCGGAAGGTTGTCGGTTCGAGCTCAGCTCCAACTGTCACATGTCAATTTGTCCTTGGGCAAAACACTTAACCTCAAGTTATTTCCACTACTGCATCAGTGGTGTGTATATGAAAGGATGAGATTAGCTAATACTGATGGACAGCTTACATGGAACTTTAACCATAATTGACTAAATGTGAGAGAGAATGGGTGTGAAAGGGCAGTTGGGACCTGTGGTGTGATTTGAATGGGCAGAAAGACAAAAAAATATATATAGTATATTGTGTAAGTTTAAATCAATTTACCATTTTGGAGGACTGATGTATTTCTTTTATCTATATACAAGTCTATTCTTTTAGCTTTTCTCTTTATTTTACTATGACTAAAAAATATGCTATGAACAATCAATCAACCTTTATTTGTGTAGCACTTTTGTGGCACAGTGATTTGCACAGTGCAGCTTCATGGTTTGGTGTCCAAGTGAAGTGTTGAGCTGGAAAAAAACTTTGCAGATCTGGATTGTGTTTATTTTTGTTTAAACACTTCGTCATTATCTTTCAACATGACAAAAACATGCATAGAAGCATGCACTACATGGAATCTGAGGTATGACAAAATAATGGTTACACAAAATGAATACCTGCATGAAGACCGCATGGATAATAAAACTTATGGCTTCCAGTTTCCCTTGCCCAGACATGGGACAACCCCACCCCCCTCAAAGTCAGTCCTGGGGGTGGGGCTCGTAAGCGAGTGCCTGGTGGCCGGGTCTACCTCTATGGACCCAAAGAGGCGACGTGGGACCCTTCTCCCATGGACTCATTACTCATGGGAGGGGACAAAGACGTCAGGTACGATGTGAGCTGGGTGGTGGCTGAAGGCGAGGACTTTGGCGGTCCGATCCTTGGCTGTAGAAGCTAGCCCTAGGGATGTGGAACGTCACCTCTCTGGTGGGGAAAGAGCCTGAGCTGGTGGTCAAGGCTGAGAGGTTCCGACTAGATACAGTCTAGATATAGCCTCAGCACAAACCTTGGGCTCTGGAACCAGTCCTTTGGAACGGGGCTGGACTGTCTTTCACTCTGGAGTTGCCAATGGTGTCGGGCACGGCTGGCAGTACTTGTTGCCCCTAGGCTCGGTGCCTGTACATTGGGGTTTACCCCGGTGGACGAGAGGGTAGCCTCCCTTCGTCTTTAGGTGGGGGGACAAATCCTGACTGTTGTTTGTGCTTATGCACCAAACAGCAGCTCAGAGTATCCACCCTTTCTGGACTCCCTACAAGGGTAGCTGGACAGTGCCCCTTCTGAGGATTCCTTCTTTCTTCAGGGGGACTTCAACACTTACGTTGGCAATGACAGGGCAACCTGGAGAGGTGTGATTGGGAGGAACGGCCCCCTCAATTTGAACCCGAACGGTACATTGTTATTGGACTTATGTGCTCATTACATATTGTCCATAACAAGACCATGTTCAAGGATAAGGGTGTCCATATGTAGGATAAGGGTGTCCATATGTGCACTTGGCACCAGGACACCCTAAGCCGCAGTTCAATGATCGACTTTGTGATCGTGTTATTGGACTTGCGGCTGCAGGACTTGGACATTTAGATGAAGAGAGGGGCAGCGCTGTCAACTGATCACCACCTGGTGGTGAGTTGGCTCTGATGGTGGGGGAGGACGCCGATCAGACCTGGCAGACCTGAGCGTGTTGTTGGGTCTGCTGGGAATGTCTGACAGAGTCTCTGTCAGAAGGAACTTCAGCTTCCACCTCCGGAAGAGCTTCGACCACGTCCTGGGGAGGCAGGATACATTGAGTCCGAGTGGGCCTTGTTCCATACCTCCATTGTTGAGGCGGCTGATCAGAGCTGTGCCTGTAAGGTGGTCGGTGCCTGTCGTGGTCACCAAGGCAAAAACCTGGGCATGGGAGGAGTTTGGTGAGGCCATGGAGAAAGACTTCAAAGAGATTCTGGACCACCACCTGGTGTCTCAAAAGAGGAAAGCAGTGCGCTGTCAACACTGTCTATTGTGGGGATGATGCTGCTGAACTCGACTTGGGATGTTGAGGATTGGTGGAAGAATACTTGAAGACCTCCTCAATTCCACTAGCATGTCTTCCAGTGAGGAAGCAGGGCTGGGGGACTCTGTGGTGGGCTTTGCAGTCTCTGGGGCTGAGATTGCCGAGGAGGTCAAAAAGATCCTCGGTGGCAGGGCCAGGGATGGATGGGATCTGCTTGGAGTTCCTCTAGGGCTGTCATTACTGACGTGACTCTGCAGCATCGCATGAACATTGGGGACGGCGGCCCTGGATTGGCAGACTGGGGTGGTGGTCCCTCTTTTCAAAGATGGGAACCAGAGATTGTGCTCCAACTATAACCCCCACCGCGGCGCGCAGCCCTGTGCAGCTGCAAGGGAGAGGACACATGATACCCAGAGAGCCACAAGCTCTCATGTAAATTAAGATATCACACAACAACAAAACATATTTTAAACTGAGAAAAGAAATAAACAACACCTCGCTTCGCTTCTCTAAGGTCGCTTTGCTGGTCCCAACCATACAGCTTTGTGATTTATATCACTTCTATCTGCCTATATCTTTGTAGAAAAGATGTTTGGTGTCATATATAATGTTATATATACTGTATGTACATATACTCCATCTTTTAGCAAAGACCAAGTGTTATTTCTCAAAGGCTGATCTTGAAAAGACTATCCATGCCTTTATTACATCCAGACTATATTACTGCTACTCCTTGTACGTAGGCTTGGACAAGTCATCTATCAACCGCCTTCAGCTCATCCTGAAAGCTGCTGCTCGACTCCTCTCGGGGAAGAAAAAGCGTGACCACATCACACCAGTTTTAGCGTCCCTTCACTGGCTCCCTGTTCGCTTTCGCATCAACTTTAAACTTCTTTTGATCATTTTTAAAGCCCTCAAAGGTCTTGCCCCTCTGTACCTGTCTGAGCTCTTGCACTGCCACTACCTTAACCAGAGCCTTAAGGTCCCCTGACCAGCTGCTGCTGGAGGTCCCCAAAACCAGACTGAAGTCTAGAGGTGACAGGGCCTTTGCAGCAGTTGCCCCTAGACTCTGGAACAGTCTCTTCGTCTATATATTTCTGTACCTCCACGATTCACTTTTCTACATCCATGACATTGTGTTGCTTCTGGGACCCCCTGGCCAACTGTTGACCTGATGCTCGTGCCTCTGGTTGTGAAGTAACGATAACCCATCAAGGACATTTTCGTTTGGGAGTCCGTGCATTGTGTTTTATTTTGAAAGTACCGGATACTCCACATATGACTTCCCTTTCTTGTGCTTGAATGAGACCTCCATGCTGAATAAAGACCTGCAACATATCTCAAGCGAAGCTGAGCACACTGTCCGCCCTGGAGCATGGAGCTCGAATTGCTCTCGTAGACTAGAGAGGGAGAGAAGTGCTCTGCAGTACAGTTTGCTGCCGGTTTGCGGTGAGTTCACTTTAAGTGGAATTGGGGGGTAAGGGAATCACACTCCTCAGCCTCCCTGGTAAGTTCTAGTCGGGGATACTGGAAGGAGGGTCCGCCAGATAGTCAAACCTCAGATTTAGGAGGAGCATTGAATTTTTTGTCCTTGTGGAACTGTGGACCAGCTCTATACCCTCGTTAGGGTCCTTCAGGGTGCATGGGAGTTTGCCCAGCCAGTTTACATGTGCTTTGTTGACATGGAAAAGGCATTTGACTGTGTCCCTCATGGAGTCCTCTGAGGAGTTCTCTGGGAGTATGAGGGTACCAGACCCCATGACATGGGCCATCCATTCCCTTTACGACCTGTGCCAGAGCTTGGTCTGCATTGCCGGCAGTAGGTCAGACTTGCTTCCAGTGAGGGATGGACTTCATCACCGATTCTGTTCATAACCTTTATGGACAGAATTTCTAGGCACAGTCAGGGTGTTGAGGGAGTCCGATTTGGTGAGTTCAGGATAGTGTCGCAGCTTTTTGCAAATGATGTTGTTCTGTTGGCTTCATCGGACCGGGACCAGCAACTCTCACTGGATCGGTTTGCAGGAGAGTGTGAAGTGGCTGGGATGAGAATCAGCACCTCCAAATCTGAGTCCATGATCCTCAACTGGCAAAGGCTGAAGTGCCTTCTCCGGGTCAGGGATGAGATCCTGCTCCAAGTGGAGGAGTTCAAGCACCTCAGGGTCTTGTTCATGAGTGAGTGAAGGATGGAGTAGGAGATTGATAGGCGGCAGTGATGCAGACTCTGCACAGGTCTGTTGTGGTGAGGAGGGAGCTGAGCCAAAAGGCAAGACTCTCAATTTACCACTTGACCTTCATTCTTACCCTCACCTAAGGTCACAAGCTGTGGGTAGAGACCAAAAGAACAAGATCGTGGGTACAAGCAGCCGAAATGAGTTTCCTCCGCAGGGTGCCTGGGCTCTCTCTTAGAGATAGAGGGAAGTAGCTCGGTCATCCAGGAGGGGCTTGGAGTAGAACCACTGCTCCTCTGTGTTGAGTGGAGCCAGATGAGGTGGCTCGGGCACATATAACGATGCCTCCCGGATGAAGTGTTGGTGAAGTGTTCACATCCCACTGATAGGAGACCTCGGGGAAGACCCAGGACACACTTGAGGGACTATGTCGCTCACCTGGCCTGGGAACTCATGTCTATATGATTGTAAAGGTATTTATTATGGAGGTATAATCAATAACAACGACAGATAGAGAGTTCATTCTAATATTAACTTTAACATCTATAATGATCATAAACTGAAGAGGAATGATGTTGATTAATATAGCAGCATCTAGTTTAACTGTCATTAGTCACTTTGCAAGAACTCTATTGTAAATTATTCCATGAGATTTATTAAGAAATAGGCAACACTTAAATTACTTAGCTATTATAATTTTTTGTTATATTGTATCTTCTCATACAAGCCCTTATTTATGATATGATACTTCTAGTCATACATTTTTTTTCTCTAGCACACAAGCACACAGTAGACTTCAAAATGTGCCCAGCCAGATAATGCACATGTCAAAATGACTTTGGTTAATCCATAAGTTTTTGATTTCAAGACAGACCGTTGAGAAACGGTCAATTAATTGATAAGAGTGATGATTGAATCAAGACTTTCAAGTTAGTGGGTTTTTGTCAATGAAAAAAGTGAAAAATAGTTGGTATTGTACCTGGGCAGGGAACGAAGCAAGACTGTTCCATCTCCTGGTAAAGTTGCTGCCTCTGTTGATCTCCACAAAGCTCCCCATCCACAGGCTCAGCAGAAGACCCTGGCCAGTCACCCCAGTGGACAATACATGTTAGGTTCCTTCTGCGAAGCCCCTCACCGCATTTTGCACCCTGCACATAATCACACATGGGAAATATATGATGTGTGATATTTACCCAATGATTAGCCTCACTGGTATCAAAGTCCCTTAACAGATTATTTGATAAGTAGGTTATCATGAAAATTTTTGAAATAATGATCAAACCCTTCAGTTTATCAAAAGAGTGGAACTGACTGACGCTGACCTTTCTGTCTGAGTATAAGCTTTTTCCAAAAACTTAAAATCATTGTTTATATACTGGAACCCTCTCAGACCAAGTGTAAAAAAAAAACCTTAGGATACTGATAAAACTGTGGCGATAAATTGTTAACCTGTGCTTCTAAACAATGTATGTTTTGAAAAATAAGTTCAAAGGATAAAACGTCTTGACACAAACATATCCTAGAGAGCTTTTAATCAATGCTGCAATTTAGCACACTTTTTTATATATACAATATGAAAAGCTGCATATGTTCTCCCCTTATTTAAAAATGGAGATCCCTCAGAGCTAAATAACTGTCGCCGTATTTCTGAATTCTAAGTCCTATCAGAGATCTTAGAAAGCCTGGAGAAGTTGCAGTTAGAGGAGTTTCTACAAAACAAAAATATCCGTAATGATTTTCAGTCTGGTTTTAGACCTGGTTATAGTACCACCACTGCAGCTACGGTTGTAACACATGACCTTATCACTGCTCTGGACAAAAAACAACACTGTGCAGCATTATTTATAGACCTCTCAAAGGCATTTGACTCAGTGAGCCATGAATTATTGCAAATGAAACTTAGAAATGCTGCACTCAGTCTTAAAACTGTAAACTGGTTTAAAAGTTATCGTAAAGATCAGACTCAATGTGTTCATGCAGAGGGTCATCAATCGGATTTTCTAAGGATCACTAGAGGGTTTCGCAAGGTTCTATTTTTATCAACAACCTGGGTCAAGACATTGAAGCAAAAACACATTTTTATGCTGATGACATGGGCATCTACTCACAAGCTCCTTTCACCAATAAAGCTGTAAAGAGCTCTATATATATATGTATATATATATATATATACACACACACACACACACATATATATGTGTATGTATATATATATATATATATATATATATATATGTATATATATATACCAATCAAGTAGTTCTTTGTTCAAGCATACCTCTACTGTGCAGGAGGACCAGTCACTCAGCAGCCATGTGTAGCAAGGCCTTATGCGACATGGCTTGGACTGAATGAGCTGGTTAGGACAGGGACGGCCCTCCACATGAGCTTCCTGCAGAATTCTTCGAGTGCGCACGTACTGACCTGCAGGATATCAAGGCCCAGACATCATTAACAGAAACATTAGATCCCAGAAGACCTAGATTAATCTACAGCATTTTAAGAATTTCACTGTTTAATCTGTATATTGTCTTTTGTTCATATAAATTTCTTTTTTTTTTTTTTTTTTTTACAGAAAAATTGCCTGTTGTTTCAAAAAATGTTTCTTAGGCTCAAAAAACCATGTATGTGTCAAAAATGATTAAAAAACTCAACATTCTGTATCCCTATATTTGTACATGATAGGGCTTTTGATAAGTCATTCTAATTTATTTTATATTTTAAAATTTAACTATGCAGTACTATTGCCCCTTGAAAGTTGTTGTAGATTAGACAATGACATGTCACACAGAGGGCATGTGACTCTTTGTTACGTTTGGTGTTTGTTTTTATGAATTTAATGTAATTTGCTTTTCTAATATGTTTACCTTTGCTACCACAGGTGTTTGAGCATTCAGTCCATGGTGACCAATCAGAAAGTATACAGTTGACAGGACAGTCAGCCATGCACCTTTCCGAAAGCCTCCACTTATTGATCAGACCAAACTGTGAAAAAAATAAAAAATAAAAGTGGAAAATTTGTAAATAAACTTAAGTTTATTTTTTTACATTTAAATTGTGCTTTTTAGAATTTGCATTATAAGAAAGAATAGATACATAAATACTAACAGCAATAATCATACTACTAATAATAATATGCTATGAGATTATATGATACAGAAGGACATTATTTCCTCTTCCATCATCCCAGTCTATGACAGGTAAGAACAAGGACATTAAAGCGATAACATGTTAGTCCAGTCCATTTATAAAATAAACATTCTGTTGTGTTCACTTTTTCAGAGGTCACTGAGTAAAAACTATTGTATTTTATGGATACACAACTATATATGTTGTTTTCAAGACTCCTAAGATGCCTGCTTAGAACTTCCTGTAATTCTGAAAGCACTTAAAATCTCAGAATATACTTTATATATTCTACAGTTGTAAAATTTGTCACAAAACCCTTTGAGTGAGGTCTGACTCTTTACCTGCTCACACTTTTGTATCTCCACAACTTTGCCATCACTGCGAATACAATCCAAGAGACGCAACCGTTTCCCCCAGCCACAGGTAGCTTGTTGATTCAGATGGCATGTACTCCAGTCTGTATTAAAAACACACACAGCCCCCCACCCCACCACCACACACACAGACACACACGATACACAAACCATTACTTCAACATGGCATTAAAGTTGGGGATCATTAGTATTTGTTGTTTGTTCTGAAAACACCGTTATTTAGGAAAGTTTCTTTAAATTACTCTAGGTTGGGTTAGCAATCTTGGTTAATCACTTAGGCTAGGAATCATTTGTTTCCCTTTTAGTACCTGTAATTCACACAAACATAACAATTGTCTGGACTGTTTTTTACTGCCTTCACACCTCCAAGTTGTAGTAAAGATCCTCCTACCTGAGACTCTGAACTGATATGTGAAGCAGGTTCTGTTGAAGACACAGTGCTCTGACTGAACCAGATCAGGACAGGAAGAGTTTTCTGAGGCTGGAAGGCGAAGGATATGTCTGACTCTGTGCCTCGCTGTTCCTTTATCAAATTGCTGTTCAACAGTAGCAGAATAAACAAGAAAAATGTTAAAAAATGAATCATTTGTTCAAGTCCTAAAATCCATTGGTTCAAACAGTGTCCATTGACAAAGACACATAAAAACCCTTGCTTTATTGATGACCCAGTGGTCAACACAGAAGTTAATTATATAAATAATGCTATTTCAATCAGGACAGACCAAATTTCAGTGAACAATTATTTATTAAACAAGTTGGTATGATTGAAAAAGTGCAATGACTCTGATTGGAATCTCTTTTGGGCCAAAACTCCATTGAAATGTCTTGGTGTACTTCAGGGGAACTTTGGGTGAATGTGAGATAAGCTATCCCCCTTGGAGTCTAGATGGTGGTGAGGATTATGAATAGATGAGTAGTAGACTTTTGAGGAGCTTGCTGGGACCCTGATGCAATGGACTGAGGTGCTGATGAGGTGAGGGGCCAGAATTCTGAGGAGTTGGCCCTGGACACTGATGAGATGACTGGAGGTGGAGGAGGGTTGCCAATATTACCCATCACAACACCACCACACTGACTGTGGGGGAGGATGAAAATGTATCAGATCACGGTGGCAAAGGTTAGGGTAAAGTGTGGTGCACCTTGTCCTATGAGTAATGGTGAAAGTTCCAGAATTGCTCCTGCTTTCTCTTCTTTTCCACACATTTTTCTTTGCTTTCTGCTTTTGCTTGCATACTTTGCCATATGCTTCTTTGATTCTCAAAGCACTCTGCAGCGTAGTTACCTTTTCAATTATCAAATTAACTAGTACACATTCTTCATGAACATGGTCATGAAACATGATCACATATATGAAGTCATATGATATGGTCAAAAACATAGACACTATGAAGATTCGTAATATTGTGTTATGTATTTAAATGAGTAAATACTATTTACCTATTAAAAGCAGAATCAGAGAACATTCCATATCACCATATTATTGTAATTAATTCATTTTACTTGCAAAGGGACCATGAACAATATTAGACATAAATGTTTCCATTTGATGCATTGTACCAAAGTAAGCATTAACCTGATTTACATCTGCAGTCCATAGGACTTACACTTTGCGACTTTGCGACTGAAATTGCATCGCCCACCCAAGTAGCGTCGCCTCATTTTGGTCACAGTCGCCGTCGCTCAGTGACGTCACGCCCACTTGAGTTTCGATGCGATCATGTCGTATCATGTAAGAGGATGTATTAGCTGACATTATTCCAACTGTATCCTCACATACCAACCACAAATCTTACCAAGTGCCTGATTAGACCGAAGGAAAGGATGTGAAGGCATTCATGAGAGTTGATTCAATCAACCCTCCAGCTGATGCCAGTGTTAATGAGCAATTAGAAAGTGCTGACTGAAACCCCCAAAAGCCAAACCCAAAATACTGCTGCAGCACCGCGGTCCTTTATTGAAGACTTTGTAGACTACTTCACAAAACATGTGATCCTGGATCAAGCATGGAGCCAAAGGCTAACCCTGTTTAAAGTGGTCCAGATAAACTCTAATTGAGAATACAATGTAAAAAAAAACAATGTAATGAAGCTTTTCTGAGTGAGTTTTTGCAGAAAGGGGGCACTCTTTTTGACATTTAATCAATCAATCTTTAATTGTACGGGACCAAATTATGGCAAATGTTATCTTAGGAAACTTTATAAATGGCACCAAATCATGGCAAATGTTATCTTCGGACACTTTATGAAAGCGAAGGTTGAAGCAAATACTCTTCATTTAATGTACATACATAAAATTATGTATTAAACAAAGACACACACACACAGACACACACACACACACACATATGTTTTTATATAAGTGCATACATACAATAATCAGCAACAGTTACAGTAGCAAGAATAAACTTTTCTTAAGCAGTAGGAAATCGTCTATTCATGCTTACCCTCTCTTTTTGTGGTAATGATTATTTCTCAGCATTTTTAACGACAAATAGTAAACCTAGCTTCACATCCAATTTGTGAATACATTTGGAAAAATTAAATTACTCAAAGTATTATTTAAATTATTTTTTTCTTGTCTCCTACCAGGGGGCAGTTGCTCCAAGGTCCCCACGGACTTGTGACACAGTCGCCAGGGCAGGCCAGGAAGCAGACCTGGACTCTGGGAGGTGTTTCCTCATGATCACATTGACTGTCCTCCACACCGCTGGCCTCAACACCTGTTCCCTTCTTCACACACCTAGCATATTGACACAAAAACTGTCAGCTATATGTAAAAATATAGATCTATAAACAATGAATGCAAATCTAAGAATTTGTAACCAAGTTCTCGACTTGTTAACACATTTGAGGGTCTTGTTCTTTTATGGACCACCATCAGTGCTGTCAAACAAAAAGCTCTTCCTCTGTTCAAGGGAAGGAAGATCAGATCATCTTGGGGAAACTACAAAGATGGGCCAATACAAGCTTCTACAGTTCAACCAATAGTTTAAGAATAACGTTTTTAACAAACCTGGAAAATGGCAGGTGTCCTTTACCCACCTAGCTCACTGACCTGACCTTTCGACTTTGTACTCCCTCCCCACAGCCCAGTGGCTCATCCATAGTGTTGATGGTACAAGTCGACCAAGGTTGGGTTCTCCACTCATATTGGTTACATTCACCATGGCAGGCAACAGCCTCATACACCTGTAAGGGTGCATAGATAAACACAAATGTAAACAGAAACACACAGAAGCACAGCCAGGTGAACTAAATGAGCACTTGTAAAAAGACACACTGGCTGATACAATGTACTGATGCTATCAAAAGGATGCTTGCACTTTCTTTTAAAAACTGTATGCTGTCAGTAATGTTAATTCAGTTTTACAAAGTAGAATCCAGGGGGGTTCATTTGAAAAAAAAAAATGCTAAAGAATAATTCTGTGAGTAGCAACATATGATTCATTGATGAAATCTATTAGCAATTCATTCTGACATGATGCTGATATAAGACTGAGGCTTCAGAGACAACAATTTGTCTGTATTGTCTTAAGATAAGGCCAAATGCAGATATAGATATGTTTATTGTTTTTCAGGGATGTTTATGATGTCTTCATTGCTAAGTTACAGTCAAAGACAGATTCAGTGTTGTTAAATCTTCTTTAAATTTAGCATTTATTCCCTTATATTTCTTACTTATTAAGTCTGACTGGCTGGAAAGGGCACAGAACCAGAACAAGAATTTAAAAAGAAATGATTAAAATAACAGTTCAGTGTCATGTAATATTAAATTCTGGTTCGATGCTGAGGGAATTTAAACAAACTGACACATAATAATATGCTACTTTTACTATAAAGGATAAGAATCAGCTGTTACTCCCCTGTTAAGGAATACAATATATGCATGGTGTAGAAAATATGGATTGTGTAAAGGCAGTGAGCATTTAAGCCAATGCTATAATGGCTGTATTTTGTGTATATTTACTAGTCCCCATTTAACAACAGTAGTGATATTTGCACCATATCGGTACAACCAAGGGAACAGTCAGTGATGTGCTCCACCAAGTACATGTTTACTCTCAATCTATGACAGTTTGTCACAGTAAAAGGTACACTCGAGAGGACAGTCTGTGGAAAAAGCTATGACAAATTATAATGAGTGTGTGTAAGAGTGTGGATGTGTGTCTAAGTGTGCAGAAAAGAGAGAGTGAGTGTGTGCTGATTATTAACTCCCCTAGGGACCACACAGATGCCTATTACAAACTCTCATCATCTTCCATCTGTCCCAGCAGATGCCCCTGTTGGGTAATATGGCAACTGACGTGCTTCCTCCTTCTCCCTTACTTTCACAGAATCACAACCAGTAATTATCATCAACTGCAAAACAGCTGCCGTTCCACTGTGTATATGCACTTTGTCCACTGACAAAAAACTGCAATTGAAGAGTTTGTGGTGCAATATTGCATTGCTGGTGTATTTAACGCTGGTTGATGTAGCACAAAAACACATTTTCTATTACAAAAATCAAATGTTGATAAAAGACGTATTTGAAAATATTTTAGTGTGTTGAGTTTCATGGGAATTAATCATCCCTTGCTCTTAAGTGTTGTCTCCGACATGTTTAATGTCAAATAATTTTAAATAAACAAATTAAAAATGGTGTTACATTCATTTCTTATGTACACAGTAAAATTCTACTGACGAGGAATAAATACCTATAAAACTTTTGTTACCATAATTCTGAGAGCAGTGGAAAAAATTTTCAGACACACAGTAGATTTTTTTTCAACCATGCAGTCTCTTTGATGAAGCAATTATTCTCTCTCTCAGGGAAAACACCATAACATCATATAAATATTTGACGTGGATAACATGCATTTTATATTCATTAGTTAAAGGGCAGTATATGAACAGCACAATAACACTGACCTGAGCCTGCGTGGGTGTCCATATTAGCATTGCAAGTCGAGCCAGAAGTTGAGCGGGGAGAGGAGAACAATGATATAATTATTAGTATAGGTATAAGCCTGCAGTGACATTTTACCATAAGCTTATACTTAAAAATGAATAAATATGAAATGCATCATACAAAGGTTACCTCTGCTCTGTGTAACATAAAAAGGAATATAAAGTACTTCATTTATAGAGTATCTAGCAGCAAAGGATGCTTGCTTTGACAGATAAATGGCACTGGGACAGTTATTAAATGCTGTTGCTGGTTGCGGTTTTTGCAGATGGCGAGACCTGCGGCTGAAGGCTGTTTAAGTATTTAATTTTTTTGGAGACAGAGGAAATATGGTGGAAATGAGCATGTGTCCAGAGTGGCTGTGTACCCTGTATCTAACCATGAGTAAAAACAGTTGTTTTAATGCTGGTAAGACTTGGTTTGGGATGTCCAATATTTCTATTCATAGTAAAATGGAGGCCATTGGCACTCTGGACTAAGACACTACCATATTCTATACATGCTGCTAAGTCACAATTCAAGATTTCAGAAAAGCAAAGAAAGCATAACCATAGGTTTGAAGAATATCACCAAAATGTGAAGTGTGTTGACAATCAAAACAAATAACATATCAACAAATATACAATTTATTCTCAGTTTGAAAACCCCAATCAAAAAAAGGACATTGACAAAATAATTTTTATTAAGATATAATGGACTCTGAACTAAGTTGACCAGAATTCCACTTCCATTTATCAGCAGCTCTTAAGCCCCACTGACATGCAGAGCCTTTCACACATCCTGATGACTAAAGACTGGGAGGACAGCAGCAATGATCACCTCAGAGGAGTTGGACACAGCCATGAGAAAGGACTTAGATCAGAGCCCTCGTTGTATTCTCAATGCAGCCTGACCTAAAACCCTAAAATGTTCATCTGTGGAACTTGATCGAGGATGTATGTGATAGATTTAATGTATAAAACAAAACAGAGATGGTATTTACCTATGGAAAACACTTCTAATTTCTGTAATTTTACATACATTTCTTCATTATCATTAACAAGAAAGATCTGTAAAATTACATCACATTTTATGTAAAATTACATTTGAATATAATCGATATGTGTTAAATTACCTATAAAAACACAATAATAATGTAATATTATATATGATTAGTAATCACATGTAATTCTACAGGTGAATATTTAAATTACTGCTATTATCTGTTAATTCACAGTTATTGCACTGTCTCATGGAAAATGGTGGTAAACCCATAAAAAACATACAGAAAATTGTATGTAAAATTACAGTTAAAGCTTACGTCTTAAATTACGTTTAATTAACTGTAATTTTAAACATAAAACCTAAAAGTACTGAAAAAATCCACAAAATTACCACCATATCATTGTTTTATTGGAAAACAGGAAAAATCTGTAGAATGTTACAGAGCATTTCTTGTAAAATTATGTTTTTTTTTTTTTTTTTGTTTTTTTTTTACAGTGTATAGCATAGGAGAGCTATTAAAAAGTTTTTCAAATAATTTTCTTTGTCTTCATCTTCAGTTTTTTTAAAACATGAAAGACAATAATGAGCCAACTTCCTCACCTGTTCAGTTTATTTTCAGGCAAAAAAAAAACAAGTGTAATTTTTTTGGGACACAGACATGGCAAGAATGCTTTAAAGACAGATGATTCTCAAAAACTTCTCCCTGCAGTAATTTTAATCGTAGCTACTTGTATGATGCATTTTTTCAAATATCTTAAAACATCATGCCAATGGAAGATAAATTGTGATTTCTCTGTGGAATGCACAAGAAGAGACATGTCAAATGTTTAATGCATTTTTCAGATAAACAAATGCAAAAGCACCAGTGCATTCAATTAAAATAATGTTAAAATAATTTTTACTTACTGTTAATATATTAGCACATAAATGATTACTTTAACTGCCAAACTTCCACCAGCACATGATGCTGAGGATGCAGTATCAACCCTTGTTAACAACAGGAACACACACAATCTTCGAAAACTTTTAAATTATTTCTGTCCAGATGTTTGTTTTTGAAAATATAACAGTATACAATGCAGTGATAGTCAGATAAGATATATTGGAAAAATGTTAAATAGATGTACGATGGTGCCTTACTAGGGCAAGTTAGACTATAGTTATAATACTGTATTATATGGTTTTTATAACTTTGAACCATCAGTGAGTGTTGAAAATGGTAATTTTAGGCCATGGCCAAGTTTAATAACATTTACACATATACAGGACATTTAAAAAAACGGACCTTATAATAGCCTTGTTCTTAGTGATTCAGGCATAATACAGTAAAGAAAATAAACAAAAAATGATCCAAATAAAATAATCAGTGGACTGTATTTGTTTGTGATCTTAAGTTTATAGCTGTAATTTATTGTTCTGAAAAAAAAAAAGGACTTAAACATTACAGGTGTCTCACACCTGAACACTTTTTTTATACATATATTGACACTATTTTGGCCAATCTCCTTTCATAGAAAATATTATTCAAGCAATTTTCTGGTCACTCTTGCATTTTTAGTATTGTTTTGAATGTGTAAAGACAATGAGATAATTTGTTTTATTGTGAAAGTCACTTAGGTTGTCAGTGGAGTTGTCAATATCTTGAAATTTTCAAAGTTGTGTAAACATGTGCACATACAGTCATGCACAGTTTAAACTATGCAGCAACATGTTGCAAAAACCAGCATGCATTCATTCATTCATGCATGCAGGAACCTGCATGTCTTACAAAATAGGATTTTTCACTGAGTAGTGTATCATACCTAACATAATCAACTACTGGGTCCCTGGGGACCTTGAGGAGGTACAAGGCTACAGTTGCAAGTATCAACTGCCAATACCCTCTATTGTTTGTTTGTTTATTTGTTTTGTTTTGTTTTAATGACACATTATTACCTCCACCAAGGAGGATATGCTTTGCTGGTGTTTGTCAGTTTGTTACTTTGTCAGGTTGTTTGAATGTGAGCAGGCTAACTTAAAGGCACGGTTGGTAATCAGATTTAGATACAGTTTAGTTATGCTGGTTAAAATGATCCCTATGTCTTGATGGCAATCAATGCATGATGTGTTCTGAAGAAAGCAAAAAATAGCCGCTGTCAACAGCAGGAGTAAAGCAGGGAAAACACCAACCAATCACAGTGATTCGGACCTAATTATTAAACCAATCAAATCCCATACTGCTGTTCTGCCCACCTTCTGCGCGTACATTTTGCCGGCGTGCACTGACCCTGATTCAATGCGCACAGCCAAGAGGGATCCAAGTACGCTGGAGAATGGCAGAGAAACTACCTATACTCCGATTACTGGTGACCGCTCCTCCTGCTAAACAGAGGACGAGAAGAAAGATGGAGGCAGAGAAGGCCGAAACAAAAAAGAGTTTGGACAAAGCCAGGGCAAAAATGAGATTCAACATCGGGTTGTGAGTACTAACTAACTTGCCGTGTTTGTTTGTTTGTTTTTTTAACTTTACTATGATCATGTTTTGGTGTTTCCTTACTGCTGAGTGAGACATGACTTGGTGTAGTGCAAAACAAGAAGGATGTGCACTGGACCGGTTTTTCGAGTCAGTGGCTCGTGCATGTGAGCGGGGGCATGGTTTTGGAGGAACTCCGGGGGGGGGGGGGCTAGACGGACTCCTAAGGAGATGCTAGTTTTCTATGATTAACAACCCCACCTTTAAAATGCTGTTAATGGATAAATGTAATGTTACACCTGAATTATTATTCTAGCTTAATTCAGTGTATAACTTGCAATAAAACTCTTGCAAGAAATCCAAACATTTCTAAAGCTTACACACTGCATCCAGCACCTGAACCCGATTTGTACACTACAGATTACATTAACTGCTTTCCATCCAGCACATTTAATTAAATGATCACTAAGTTCAATTTTGGTCTATTTTGCCAAGTAGATTTGGCATTATTTACTTTTTGGTCACTGACGTACTTTTGATATCTTAAAAAAACAAGAAAGTAAAACACAAATAAAACTGAAAGAAACATTGGGAAAGTTTAACTTTTTGCAGCCAGAAAGCTGATTTAATATGGCTGTGGTTGCAGCTTAACAGATTTTTTTTTTTTTTATCTACTGTAACTTTTGTTAAATGTTTCAGCTGTAGTACTCATGGTGGATTCATGCTGGCCCTGCATCAATAAAATAGTGATTTAAATTAAAACAATGAAATGAAAAAAGAGAGTATGGCTTTGACCTACTCTTTTCAGATAACTTTTATTATTTGACACTATATGAATTAATTTTTGTTGATTGATTGAGTGATAAACTACAAGCACTTGTATAAAAACTTTTAAATCAGCACTCATTTCAAATTCGCTGTACTGTATTTACTGCAGATCATGGTAATGAATAGTGATAGTAAAAAAACAAACCAGATGTTGATACACTGACTTGAGGTAAAATGATAACTTCTTGATGTCTTCAAAACTTATTGGTTGTTAAAACCTACTGGACATTAAAACTGAACTGGTTGCCAATCAGCTCCCAGGGGTATTTCACAAAACCTAGATAGGGGATTAAGCCAGGATTTCTAGTTATCCTGGATGAATTTATCTGTGATTTGGTTTCACAAAAGCAGAGATATATGATAATAATATAAGATATATAGGAATGTTAATAATAATACATTTCATTTTAAAATGCTTTTCAAAGAAGTCAGGGACTCTTTAATATGAGGATGGAAGAGAAAATAGGATTTAAACTAAAGGAAACACAAATCATGAGTAACAAGCAAATTATTAAGATATCCTATATTCCCATGTAATTTGTTTTAGTTTTTTGTCTAATTAATATAAATTAGTTTTGTTTAGATTTTTAATAACAAGGATACATATTCTGAAGACTTTGAATCATATTGTTATTAGAATAGGAGTATTTGTAGGCTTCTATTAGTATGATAAATGGTATACTATTCTGGCTGTGAGATGATTACACGTCAGACAGAGCTGAAAATGTGTTTTAAATCACTCAGTCATGAATATGATCTGAAAGCCGACCAGTTTTCTCCCTTACAATAATATGCCCTTTCATAGACTAGATGATATATTTAACTTGTTGCAAAGTTCAAAGAAAAATGAAACACAAAAAAGTCCAATCTCGAATGAAAAGGAGCAAAAAACAATATGATCTGCCCGTTTTACAATAATTAACAAAGTACATTATAATATGTCCTCACATCCCTCTATTAGAAAATGAGATTAGATTTGCAATTTCCGAGAAAAAATAGATTACAACAAAATTAACCTGACACCATGATGCAAAACAGAACAAAACATCTTGTGTTCATATTTCATCATTGCTAATTAACATGATGGTTTTTAGTTCATACTATGTTATCATTATTTATTACTAAACAAATCTTCTTTACCACACAGACCAGGACCCTCGGTCATTACCACACAGATGAGGGCCTTCGGTCATTACCACACAGACCAGGGCCCTCGGTCATTACCACACAGATGAGGGCCTTCGGCCATTACCACACAGACCAGGGCCCTCGGCCATTACCACACAGACCAGGGCCCTCGGTCATTACCACACAGATGAGGGCCTTCGGTCATTACCACACAGACCAGGGCCCTCGGCCATTACCACACAGACCAGGGCCCTCGGTCATTACCAAACAGACCAGGGCCCTCAGTCATTACCACACAGAGCAGGGCCCTCAGTCATGAGGGGCGCCCCCTGCAGCATCTCCACATAGCCAGCTGCCGTTTGATGCCCCTGCACAGCCTGAAGCTCTGTTGTTCCACCAAAGGAAAAAGCACCGAGATCATGATGGCGCCCCCTCCACATGTAGAAAACATCTCAAGTGGATCTCCTTGTCATGCCGGTTATGTTGGAAGCCATCGGGACAGTCAAGGTTAAACTTCTTCCACCTTTCAGTGTCCCATATTTGGTGCTCTGATGCAAACTCCAAACCGGCAATTTTGTAGCGTTGAAGGAGACGAGGCCTTTGAAAATGTTTTTGTTCTTAAACCTTCTCTGGCAGATGCCGTCTGATGGTTATTGGACTGCAGTCGACACCAGTAACAACCTTAATTCAGGCCAAGGATCGTCCCGTGTCTTGACAGACAGCCAATCATATCCTCCGGCTCAAGGCCAGTGAAATTATTTTTGGGTCTACCACTTGACTTTTTTGTTCCATAACCCTCAGGATCTTTGAAGAAGTTTAAAATGACTGTCTTACTGCATCTTACCTCTGCAGCAATGGCACGTTGTGAGAGGTCTTGCTAATGCAGCTCAACAATCCGACTGCGTTCAAAGAGGGAAAGCTTTGTTGCCTTTGCCATCAGGAGGTCATGACAGTGTGAATACCTGACAGAAAATGACATTGAATCCACATTTTTACAAAGATTTTGGCTTTTAAAGGCTGTGGTCTTAAACTTTTGATCAGCTGATGAACAGCCTATTTCAGTTTAATGGTTGCAATAAATTGCTTACTCAATTTCTTTTGTCTCACTCCTGTTTCTTCTTTTTGCATTTTGAAGCCCTATTTAGAACCTTCTAAAGGTCCAACAGTGCAAAATGTAAATTCTGGCAATTTTTCAACTGGTCTTAAAACTTTGATCAGGAGTGTATTAATGTTCATATTAGATCGATCTCCCTTTCCATGGTCGTATTGATTATGCATCCAAAGTGACTATCTTAACAACCGTATAGACATGCCACATCTCAAGGGGCTTACCTTTAATAAATAAACATTCAACAGAGACAGCTTTGGTGCTATGCAAATACAGATTGATTGACTGAATCTGTAATCAGCAGAGGCAAATGTGATGAGAACAGATTTATGATCTGGGCATCCATGGGTTTCTGACTCTATCAAAAACTCTTATTTTTAGTCCCTTTGTCTCTGCCTGGCTGGACACATCTTTGGATGTATGTATGTGTATAAACAAACATTTATATACAAATATATATAAATATACAGGAAGAGTATGGCTTCAGCCAGCTCTATTTTAAAGTGCCTTGAGATAACACTTGGTATGAACTGGCACTATACAAATAAAGATTGACTGACTGATCCATCTTGAGGCCTTCTCTGCTGCTTCAGTACTGTGCTTAATGGAGTGCTTCTTGTTCACACCCATGATGCCCAAGCAATGAAATGCTTTGCAGAGGGATCGGCCAGCAAATCCTCTGCAGCCCACTTCTATGGGCAGGCACCAGGACTTCCAGTCCTGTCTGTGGCATTCATCTATGAGTTCAGCCTATTTGGCCTATTTCCTCTCATTAGTCTCCTCCATTTCTGACAGGATGACCACAACTGGTGTCAATGTGGTTTGTGTAATGTGCTCTGGGGATCCATTTTGTTTTCTTAAGTCAACCATAGCCTGCCATGCAAGGAGCCCTGATGGTGCTCTTTGGTGTGGTTGGGGCTGCAGCTTGGGGAATGGTTTTGCTGTTTTTTGGTGTTTTTAGTGGGCCATCGCAGAGCAGATGGACTCAGCTACTGTGTTTAGCACCTTGTCATGGCACCAACGGTAGCGACCCTCTCTCAGGGATTTATTAGAGCAACTACAGTATGGGTGAGCTCAAGGGTTCCAGTCCCAGAGCACAAGACACAGGTGGGGGTTTCAGCTGTGCCCTAGCAGTAGAGGTATGATGGTGTTGGGTGTACATCTTAAGGTTACTGAATCATATTCAGAACTTTCAGACTATTTGGTTTACTAGTCTATTTCTGCCATCCTTCCACTCAACACAAACAGAAAGCATGTGGCTGCTCCGATATCACAATATCACATCCCCACAAGTAATATTAGATAACTGGGTATTAACATTTTGGCCAAGCTGTCGGAACTGTTCTTTCTGCATTTCACGTGATTACTTAAAATGTATCCAAGATGACCTTTGTTGTTGGACAAATATACACATTTCACTATTCTAAAGAATTTCAACAATAAAAAATGTCAGTCTTACCAAAAATCAACATTATTCTCTATGGTCCTTATCACTCCCAACACCTCATGCTTAAGTCACTCAATGAAAAAGTAAAGGTATTACTAATCTGCACCATATCATACACAATTCACACATTTTTGAGCTTGAACATTTTGTCCAGAATTTTGTCACTGAAAATTAATCAATTGTTCCAATACATGCCAGTGTTGTAGGACTTGAGTCCATGATTTGTGGGACTTGTGACTCGACTCAGACTTGTGCGCTGATGACTCGGACTTGGCCTCGGACTTGGCCTCGGACTTGAGCTCTGGCTGCATTAGGACTCGGGGTAGGACTCGGAGGACTCGAGCTTATTTATCAATGAATCCTTTGTATTTTTATTATTTTTTTATTTTATTATTTCTTCTGGTATAAGGTCCTCATATCAGCAGGGGCGGATTTGGGATGGAAGAAGATCCAGGGCTTAGCCCAGACATTGCTTTTGAATCGTGGTTGAAAAGAACAATTAAAAAACAAAAACAAAATAACACTGTCCTGGACAAATTAAGGCACTTTGCTGATGAGCAGTGGGCCAAATTACCTGTCAAGGTGCAGAAGCCTGATTGAGAGTTACAGAAAACACTTGATTGCTGTGATTACCTCAAAGGGTTATTCAACAAAATATTAGTTTACAGGTCCCATCATGCTTGTTTGCTCAATATATTATATATTTCTGTTGAACCACAATTCAAAAGAAATGTCATGATTTTCATTAATTTTTTATTTCTTATTTCTTTTGTCAATTTCAACTTATTTCAGTAATAGCTGTTTTTTTCTTCTTTAATGGGAGGGAGGGTATGAATAAATTTGAGGACTATGTATGTATATATATATACATATATATATATATATACACATATATATACACACATATACATATATACATATAAATGTAAATGTTATTTTAAGTTGTTAACATTTTTCAAACATTTGAAGTTAATACATTCTTGAAAAAGAACAGCAAACTAACACTTGTTGCTTAAATTTGCAGTCATCTGACAGCTAATAATGTTCTGTTGAAATGGAGAAAACTGTGTTATTTATGTTTGATGAAGACATTTAGTTTGTATGTAATTTCTTAGGCTTTGCAAAAGTGGAGAGCTGAAGAGGATCTGGAATCTTGGCTCAGACTAAACTTTGAGGACTAAGACTTAAGCTCTGGGGACTTTTCTCAGACTTAAGCTAAGGTACTGAGGACTCGACCTGGACTCGACTCAGGCAAGGAGGACTCGACTCGGACTTGACTCGGTTTTTGTCTTTGGTGACTCGGACTCGACTCAAATTTATTTTTGGTGACTCGGACTTGAACACTGAGGACTCGGGACTCGACTCGGACTCGAGCTGTGGTGACTCGACTACAACACTAATACATGCAAAAAAAATCTGTTATTAAATTCCAAGTCCTTAATATCAAAAACAATGAAAGATAAATCACATCATAGAAAAAAATGTACATAACTAAAAAACTTCTGTCCAGAATCTACATCCATCTCAGCAGGCTAGATACTTCATCCTTCCAGATGGGAACAAGACTTTTCTAGCAATTTTAATGCCAAATTTTACACCCAAATCTGTAAAAACTTCTTCAGCTGCTGTAAAAGCACAAGCCTACAACTTATCAACTAAAAAGTAATTCATAGAACACATTACACAGGGGCGAAATTATATAAAAAATGGGTTTCAAACAGATACATACACTGCTCTGAGAACACGACAGACATTTACATGCACTCTATTCAGCTATGTACACCAGTGAGACATCTTATTTATTAATTACAGACCTCAAATTTCATATACTGGACTGACACATCCCTTTCTGTCCTAAGGTCTGCACCATAGGTGATTTTTAAGAACAATAACTTCACAGCCACACAGCCAGTACACTACTTAATTTGAAGTTCTGTATGTTAATGTTTTATTAAGAAGGTTGATATCACTGATCAGAGAACGTTCACTTTAGTTTATGAGATTGATACAATTTAAAGAGTTTATCTTGAAGATAAAATTTAAAGGTCAGGTGTCATTGGTCCATCTTTAATAGTCTAGCTTAAATTCTCACTTTTGTGGGTGTTGCCCCTTTTTAACAAGTGCAGAGTTAGTTATTAAAAGATATACATTTTCTAAATTAATATCAATTAATATCCAACAAACTATCACAAAACTCTTAAAGCTTGAACAACAGATGAACTTAAACAGACCAGATCAAATGTGACTCATGTTTCAATCGGTTAATGGTTTCCTCTGTCATACAGAAACAGCGCACTCTGCAATGTCCTGGGAGTTAACCTGATTTGAGGCACACTTGCACTATACTGATCTTTATTTGCCTTTATTTCACTCCTTGGAACAAATGAAGTTGTTAAGCCTATAAAAGGAAAGTCCAGACATCATGGGGCAAAGTACACCAATGCACTTTACCAAACTAAATGCCTTATTTCTAGGGTTAGTGTCCTAACTGTATCTTGGCAGATGGGAAACAAGTATTAATCAGCAAATAAAAACATCACAAAATGCAATTCCAAATTTGTATGACATTAGATATGTAAAGTGTCTGGCTGATCATAAAACAGTAATTTGCATACATCACCAATTTCTTGTATTATTCATGTCCAATGACACTGGACAAAATGTAACTGAAATTGTGTAAAAAGCAACAGAGAAACTTCACCCTGTAATTGATAGCACAATAATGGCTGGCTGGATAGCAAACCCACTTCACCATCTTTATGATTTTCCGATTTGGCTTTTCTCTCATGCTCTCGTTCTGTCCCCCTTTACTCCTTGCTCACTTAAACATGTGATAAGAGGATAGTGCACTGGTGCACAGTAAATTTCATCCCCATCATGTCAGTTCTGGCCATGACTCCAGGGAAAAAGGCCTGTTGATGTGCGTGAAGCAGTACTGAAACTGAAGAATATTTCACAGTGAGTGATAAGACAGCAAGGATTTGTGAGATTGTGGGTAGCCATAATGTCTGCAGATATTTTATCAGAACAATTCTGAAGTCCTTTTACACGCAGGGTAAATGCAGGAATGCTAAGGTTAATTTCAATACCTTTTTAAGACTTTTTAAAAACCATTCAAAAAAACTTAAAGACCTCATCACCACTTTAAGTTGTTGTTAGCAATACATCTTTAACAGTTGTAGTTCGCAATTTAAAGCCCTTTTCACACCGCCGCGCGGCAACTCACCACCTCCACTCATTTTAATGAGGGACTGGTGACAGACAGAAAGTGGTTTTGACTGTGAAAAATACAGGCTGGATTAAGAGGCAAAACACCCACACAGCAATCTAACATGGTTAACTAACGCAGAGAAAAAGCAAACTAACAGCCTAACACAGAGACTCGGACAAAGACTTAAGTGAAAACCACACCTATATAGACACACAGGTGAGTGAAACAAGACAGGTGAAACACAAGAGAAATCAACTACGGCAGGGGAAACATGAAAAGTAAAACTAACTACATAGGCTACACAAGGAGAAAGACATTGGTGTCTTTCTCCTTGTGGTGTAGTCTGGTTTATTCTGGTATACTCTGACATACTCTGATGGATGTTAATCCTCTTAGGGCCTCCATACACTGAAGACATTTTGCTACAGTTTTAAATGATTTATACACCATCCACTGAAAACAGCTCTGAGACCCACTTATGGGCCTCCACCCCCAGGTTGAGAACCACTGCACTAGTAGATTCTATTTGAAGCTTGATCCTTCAAAGATTGTTCTTATATCATGGAGAATAAGTGATGGAGGAAACCCCAGGATGAATTTATCATTTAGAAAACAGTGAGTGAGTGAAAACAGCAGCTCAGAGCTGGACTGATGAAGAAAAGTGAGCTCTGATTCATCAAAAGGCTGACTCGTCATTTTTTAAGTCTTTGGGCTCTAATTTCCTGGCGCAGCGCAGGGTGGCACAGGGTGGCGGAGCCTGGCGCACCCCACGCAGTGGTAATTTCGTCCAGCGCACCACCGTGCGCAGCCAATTTGGCAATTTGGTAGACCGATTGCACCGGGATGGGTGTGACGGCGCACCAGGGGGAGGTGTTGACAGATTCAGCTTGGCGCAGTGACAATTTTGTGCCAAAAAACTGCGCAGAAGGTGCGCTGAAAGCTCGCCAGCTCCAACCTGGTCTATTCTCGGTGCAGGCAAAGCACACCCGGTGCAGTGGTAATTTGGCTGACAGGCGCACAGTGCGCACACGTCACCAAAACCTCACAGGCAGGTATCCAGAGTGTCAGGCATATTTCAATGCACAGCAACCACTATTTAATGTAACCGTCTGACGTTTGTCATAATGGAAACTCAACCTGACTGCAGCTGGAAGTGTGACACAAACTAACGAGTCTCTCAGCCAACCACAAACAGCCACATCATCCAATACGGCATATCCAGCTTCTCTCATCTCATGAAATTCAAAAGAAAAGAAAAAAGAGAGAGACGCTCGCTGAATAAATGTAAGTCACTTGGTGTCTTAAGCCCCGTTTCCACCAAGTGGTCCGGTATGGATCGGCACGGTTTGGTTCAGGCCGGATCGGTAAAGCCTGATCCTGGTTGCGTTCCCACAGCCAGCCGTACCCTACCTGGTAGGTGGCTTCTAAGCCGGATGCCGATAGCATGACGTCATAGCAGCGCGACACAGTGTACCCAGCTATTAAATATAACGAAGAAGAAAACGCTACACAGTAAATAAAGAGCAACGATTTTCTTCACCAAGAATACTGAGGAAGGTCTGCACCTCCACAGTAGACCATGGGACGCTCGATCTTGATGCCATTTTCCAAACAAAAAAGCCTTGAGAGTTATCTTCACGAAGACCAGTGGAGATTTAAACATGGCGGGGCTGTGTTGTTCTTTATTACCGCTGTCGCACGGGAAGTGATGTCTCCTTCGACCAATCAACGGGCAGCAGTGTTTCTAGCTCCACCTTCTGGGGTCGGGATCGGTATGCTTGGCACCCCAACAGAAGGGTCCCAAAAAGTAGGACGGTACAGTTCGCTTATAAGAGGTCCTGTCCCTGTTTTAGGCTATGGAAAAGCCACAAAAAGCGAGTTGTACCGAGACGAACCGAACAGAACCCTCTGGTGGAAACGGGGCTTTAAGGACTTAGCTGTGATTGCCCATATTTCTCTGTTTTAATCTTTATTCTTAACCTGATCTAAAAAGATGGAGTACATTATTGCAAGAAGGATGAGGAGGAGATATCGGGAGAGAGTATTTCACCAAAGGTTCTGCTATTTGGCGATGACAGACCAGGAATGCAGGTGGATCACAAGCATGATGAATGGATTAGCCTGCTGCTGTGTTTAAATGTTATTATCACTTAATTTTGTACTCCTATTTATGACAGGTACAGATTTGATCTGTCCCGCAAGGTGGTCCACAAGGTGACGCGCATCGTGGCCTCCGATGCGCAGCCCGGTGGCCCCTTCGCTCTCCCAGTTGCTGTAATAGGGACAGCGGCTCTGACCTTCTTCGCCACTGAGGTGAAATTGTCACTGCGCCTCCCCACAGCACATTTAAAGGCGAGGAGAGGCATTCATTTGACTGGTGAAGATTACACTCAGCGGTGTTAAACCCACTCACGCCTTCTCTCCTTCCTCTCTGCCACTTGCACCACTAAGAGGGACGGAGGCTTGGGTGCGCCTCGCTGCGCCGGACTGCGCTGTGCACGAAACTTGCAAAATGCCCTGGACACACCCCGTTGGCGCGACGCAGGGCAGGTGCGCCGCGCCTGCACCTGGTCTACGAAATTAGAGCCCTTTGTGTTCACTTAAACTGTGCACATGAGCTATCAGGACACCGGTTAAATTATAAAATCACACAAAATGATGATGATCCCTCACTGTCCCCTGTGATGCGCGTCTATCTGCGTCATTACACACACTGGCACGCGGAGGAGCGCGTGCACACAGACGTGTGACTGACTCGTAGATGCTGCGTATCAAAGAAGGCGGGGCCAGCAGAGGATGATGTTGCGCTTATGAGAGAGCCTCGCAGGCTGTGCGTGTGAAAATGATCTGTAGTCTGCGGCACTACTGCCAGTTTGAACTGAATAATTAATTTATTTGACTAAGGTGGTGGAGCTCAGCTCTGGAGGGCTCCGGTCCACTTTAACTTTAAATCATACACGATGCTCATACCACGGCGACAGCAGCCGCCTTAAAAATGCTCTGCATTCAGGGCAGTTGCCACGGGTAGGTGGAAAGGGGCTGTTGCGTGACCTCACACCCGTAAGCAGCCCCGAGGCGATCTAGCTCCGAGTACACTACCGACACATCATTGTTTGTATAGTCACGAGGAGGAAAATAAATATTCATGGATACTTTTTGGAGTCAGAGCTTAAATACCACTAAAATTTAATACCTGATAAAATCGCGATTAAGACTTTTTAATACTTTTAAAGGGCCTTAATTTTCCCACAACTGATTTATCAACTTTTAATACAAGTCAATAGGTTCAGGCAGAAAGCTTGTTGTATGAGATTAAGTTAGGAAGTCAAACTTGACTATCCAGGACTCTTTTGCTAAATATAACTGTGAGGCCTTTTGAAATGGAGTAACGGTTAAAGCAACTTCACATAAGCATCCCAGACAAGTACTTTGAAAGACCAATTTAATTAACAATGAGCAACCAACCTACTTAAAGATATATAGTATCTTCAAGGACATATCCAGGAGCAGACTCCAAATTTGTGGGCGACAGTTATTGCAGTGCCCAACTACACAAGTAACTGAGGCTCTGTTAGTGGGCACTTAACCATATGTACAAAAATCCTGTCCGCTTAGAAAAGGGGAATTTTTTTTTCAGTTGTGCCTTGTTTACAACTTAACGTTTGGGTAGTAAAGTGTTCTTTCAAGCCTTTCTAAGCATACAGACAGTGTTCTAAAACACTTCCTTTCTTTGAACCATGACTCCATGGGAGATATGCTGTCACAAATCATTTAAGGCTAACCCCCAAATTCCACATAACACGAAAGCGTGTTGAATCGTACTGCAGAGCACTTCGCTCCCACTCTAGTCTATCAGAGCAATTCCACTGCCTGCGCTCCAGCGCGCCACTGCGCTGGAGATTCGCTTCAGGTCTATTTTCTGCGCAGCCGCTTACAAACCTCGTAAATTCACTGTCGTTCAGAAAGCACCAGAAAGGAAGTCAAAGGTGTGGAGTATCCGGTACTTTCAAAAGAAAACACAATGCACGGACTCCCAAACGTAAATTTCCTCAATAGTTTGTCATTACTTCACAACCGGAGGCACAAGCATCAGGTCAACAGACACCATGGACAAAGAAAAGTGAATCGTGGAGGAACAGAAATATATAACATTATATATGACACCAAACATCCTTTCTACAAGGATATAGGCAGATAGAAGTGAAATAAATCACGAAACTGTGTGGTTGGGACCAGCAAAGGGACCTCAGAGAAGCGAAGTGAGATGTTTATTTCTTTTCTCAGTTTATAATATGTTTTGTTATCGTGTGACATCGCTGTTCACACGAGAGCTTGTGGCTCTCCAGGGATCAGCCCTCCGCCTTAGGGGCTGCGCAGCGCGACGCATCCAGTGGGGTTTGTTGGAGCAAGATTGTGGTGCAGCGCTCTCACGTTATGTGGAATTTGGGGGTGAGGATGAAGGTAGACTAGAGACAACCACAATTTCCATTTCTGTTTTAAGGAAAGGGTATGTCTTGCAGGGCAAACAGTTTGGCCAGACTGGAGAGAACAGAAAATGAACAGGTCACCTAAGAGTCTCAAAAGCTGAGAGGTGAAAAACTTATTGTTGAAATTTGAGGACAATCCAACTGTTTCCTGTGATCAACAAAAGGCTGTAAAACAACCAGGACTGGTGGAATGTGTACTTCACAATCGCAATGCCCATATGTCTTTTAAAATTAAAACACAAAATGCTTTCACTATTACAATAACAACAAAAACGATCTATCAGCTTGAACAAAAATGGACTGGTCTAAATATAGAATATATAAATATTAATCCCTCAAACCCCACCCCAGTGTGTGTTTCTTGGATGACAAGACAACTGAACTGCAATAAATTAATTCTTGTATGTGTTTCTGAAAACAGTTGGACAGAAAAAAAGCTATTTAAAAAAACATGTGAGTCAATTTTGCTTGGCCCTGTCACTCACTTAACAAGAAAATCAATATGTTCCATATAGGTCCAGGCCATTTACGGTAAATGTGCAAATAGCACTTTTATTATAGACAGTAGCAATGGTCAATTGATGGAAGAAAACAAATTGGAGTTTTTTTTTTGTTTTTTTTTTTACCTTGAAAGACAGATTAAAATGGGAATTTGATGCTGTTAACTACACAGTATAGTTTCGTACAAAAGGTTATTTCCCTCTTGTGTATAAACCTCACCTGATTTTTCAAATCCAGTCTTGGGCATGGGCGTCCCCCATTGAAAGCTTTCTCCCTGAGCCACTTGGACCTGATCTTTAACCCACCACCACAAGATGCACTGCAGGCTGACCAGGGTGACCAGTCACTTAGCTTACAGTCCAAGGGGCAAGGGATGTGGCAGGACTCCACCACGTAGCCTGAAATCAGGACTTGGTCAGCAGCTGTGTTGAGGATTGATTTAATTAATTTCAGGCAGATACCACTAGACTCACTGGTTGCCTCACTTTTACACTGTACCAACACAACATGATAAAACTGCTGTTATGTCAGTCTTGTCCCAGGCTGAAGCTTTTATTTTGTTGTTTGTATTCTGTCATTTTGTATCTTTATTACAATAGTTTACTGTGTCCTTTTCACTTTAAACTGTGCAATGAAGGACAGAGATTAATAAAAAAAAAATTGCTTACAGATTTCTGTGTTATGGTCTTAGTCAAGATCAAATCCAAAACAACACAAAGATGCAAAATTTAAAATGTGCATTTTATGTAAGGCTAATCAAGTTCAACATCTTCAGGGCTTCCAGTGCAGTAAATGTACAAAGTATCAAAGAAATGTCTCTCACTTCAAACCTCATTTCATGGTGTTATTATTAGCCCTGTTCTAGGCCCCTGAAGGTAAAATGGAAAGAAGTCAGCCAACCAGAGCTCACTAAAGGAAATATTGATTATAAAACAAATAATGACATAATCATGAAAACAAATTAATAAATTAAATTATTATTAATTTGTAAACAAGCAAGCAGTTCTATTCATATTACAGGTCTATTAAAATAAACACAATGTAATCTAAAAATAATTTGATAACGAATACTCATAATATTTTCAGTTTTAAACTTGACAGGATTGTTTAAAAGGGACCAATTTACGAAAATAGTATGGCACCTGTTTTTCCTACCTGTTTCTGTACATAATGTGGGGTTGACCAGGTGTCCCTGTTGATTTATGCAAGCCACAGCTCTGAAACGCAGGCCTAGTCCACACTCCTTTCCTTCCCTTTGGTTCTTCCAGCCCTGCCGGCCAGAAACTGAAAGATAAGGGAGAATGCAAGAAGACCAGTTCCCAAAGGGCTGGGACAAATACTCTTCACAGGGACAGCTTTCTTTGTCCTCCAAAGGGTACAACTCCTCGTTGAGACAATGCTCTCTTTTTTTACTGCGACCTGTGAGAAAGACAGACAAAAAAATCTGACTTAACATATATTGTGAAGATCCTTTATGCATGGGCTGACCAGTTCCGAATACCTGTGGGTAAAATCCTAAAGAGACTTTCTTTCCCACTTTTTTATCTTTATCAATCTTTCAAAACCCAACAGAGGTAACTGTTCCCTAAGGTACATAAATTACTTAATTTGTTTTACTGTGATTGTTAATGTTAAATTCCCCAAGGACTTGGCAACTCGCATTTACCTCAGAATGACTGAGGACTGGTGCCTGAAGTAAAACTCACTCCAAATGAGAGCCCAATAAGCATGCCTATTACACCTATAGCTACCTTGGGCTCAATTCAAATGTGTAAGCCATGCTAAATATCAAAGTCACTCTGTTTCTCTTTTTCGGTACACCTGTTTCTCTTTTTCGTTTTTTTCCCCGAAAAAAAATATAAGGTGCACATATTAGCATAAGTAGAATTTACACCACAAAAAAAGCTAAAAGTTAAAAGTAAAAAAATCCTTCTCCTTTTCATTTTGAATGTAATCTGTATGCATATGTACTTGTGCACAAACAAGTTCATGTTAAAGATTTTATTCATCAGCAAGTAATGTTTTAAACCAAAGCGCTATTCCTCAGACTCAGAATATGTGTAATTATATTTATAAAACTATTTATATGTGTGTGTGTATGTATGTATATATATATATATATATATATATATATATATATATACATATATATATATATATATATATATATATACATATATACATATATATAGCAGTGTTGCAAAATGGCAAACATGAAATTACGTCAGATTGTTGTGTCTTATGCAGAGAACCGTGTTCAGTGCATTTACATTGAAAAGTGTTGCTCTGAATTGCAACATGTGTGTAAAGCAGTTTTGGAGACTTGAGAAAAGGTTTTGCTGTCTTTATGTTAGCTTAAATATTTGTGCGATGCATGTCATTTTATTGTGCTAGCAATTGGAAAAAACTATACACACAAACATAGAGTAACTTCCATACATCAGAATAAAAAGAAAATGTACACAGCATAAAATACTTTAATATAAACACATAAAGAAAAAACAAGGAAAATTATATGTAGCCTGCAACACTGTAAATAAAGCTGGTGTTTCACAATTAACATAAGACAAGAACTATTATTTTCTTGACTAATGTTGAAAGTTGAACAGCCTGTTGCCCATGTCAAAATGTATACAATGAAATGTTGCTGATATGTTTTGGAGAGAACAACCATTAGACTGAGAATCAACAATCAGTTTTGATCAACAAGAACTATTCACTTGGAAATTGTGCTAAATGTAGGCTAACTGTGCTAAGTGTAGGCTACCTGTACTTAATCATTTGAAAAGAATTGCCAAGTGGTTTGGGGTTTGTCCACGTTATTTTGAGAATGTAATTTCTGTTTCAAGAAATGAGCCAAACCAATGGGGAAAAACTGTAATATTTGGCAGCCAATATTAGGAATCTGAATTATTGAGTTTGAGATGAAGATAGTAAGACAACTGTACCATAGTTCATTTTCCATGTTGGAGGCTGAGCACAATATCCTGTTTTGGATAGAGGGAGCTCATTGGCCTGGGAAGGCTAATCTAGGAGCCTTTCCTTCTAGGAGAAGGAAAACTCTGAGGTCAAACCTCTGCTGTCTTGCGGCCATATTTGGTCATGGAAAAGGCTTCAGGAGCCAAGCTAAAGGAAAAATCTGGAGTTGGAGTCCCTAAGGCAGATTTGAGGCTGTATGCAGTCAACTCCTGCGATGGTGCTGGAACCAAGCACGTCGGCTTCTGCCTTTCCATTGGATCATTTCAGTGATGTGGACATTTACTGCAACGGTAACAGTCTATCCTCCATACCTACCTACCCAGGCTTTCGTGCGCTTGAGAGGTCGCTCCTGTTTTATTGACTCAGCATTTGCAGCTACCACCCACCTTAAGCTGGGCAAACCCTAGCCAGTTAGGTGCTGCCTTGCCACGGTCCATTAACCCCACGGAGTGTGTGGGGGTTTGGGTGAAAACCAATAAGCGGATTGATAACTCTGCACCAAGCAAAAGCAAGAAGAAGAAAATACCTGCCCTGAAGTTGGGCACTTGGAATGTCAGGACAATGACACCTGGCTTTTCTGATGACCTACAACAACTACAAAAGCAGGAAAGACAGCAGTCATGAATGAAATGAATGAGTGAAAGGATCCTGTCCCTACAGCTCCACTCTTCAGCAGGACCAGTCACTCTGATCAGCGCCTATGCACCTACTCTGACTTCTCTTGCAGAAGCTAAGGACAAGTTCTATGATGATCTGGCAGCCACCATTGCAACTACCCCTGAAAAGGAGTCTGTGTTTATCCTTGGCAGTTTCAATGTTAGAGTTGGTGCTGACCATATTTCATGGCGGACCTGTTTGGGACAGTTTGGCTGAACAGAAGATGAACGAGAATGGACAACGTGTTTTGGAGCTCTGTTGTCCTCACAGGCTCTGTGTCAGCAACACATTCTTCAACACAAAGCCTCAATAATAAATAAGTAATAATAATAAAGAGTCTCTTGGAGACACACACAGTGCTGATTGTGACACTGACCACTCCCTGCAGGGCAGACCTCTCACTGACACCAGCAAGATTTGCAACCAGGAGATGGCGGAGAAATTTGAACAAGCACCAAACGAATCTCTCTCCGGGTGCACCCAAGATGACTGCAAGTGAGAGGTGGGAACACTTCAAGAACACTGCTCATGATGCCGACCAGCAAGATTGCAGATTGGTTTGTGGCCCACTCTGATGAAATGACACCTGTCATTGAAGAGAAGAGCAGAACCCTGGCAGCATACAAAGCTTGTCCTGGTGAACACAACCTGCAGGTCCTTAGAGCATCGTGCAGTAAAGTCCAACAGAGGGCCAGAGGATGTGCCAACAACTACTGGCTTCAGCTCTTTTCTTAGATTCAGACGGCAGCTGACGAAGGCAACATCAGGGGATGTATGACAGTAAAAAGCAAGCTCTTGGACCTACACAGAGGAAAACTGCCCATCTGAAGACTGCCACAGGTGAAGTCATCCAAGACAGGAAAAAGCAGATAGAGCAATGGGTACAACACTACTCTGAGTGTAGCTGCTGAAGTAGCACTGAATGCCATCGAACACTTGCCTGTGTTGAAGGAGCTTGACAGAGAACCAACTCTTGAGGAACTAAGTGAGGTCCTTGACTCGGTTGTCTCTGGAAAAGCACCTGGAACGGATAGCATTTCTGCTGAAGTCCTGAAATGCTGTAAAGAACAACTGCAAGAGAAGTGCAGGGAACAACAGCAACCACTCTTAATAGCTTTAATATACCTCACAAAGGCTCACCCAGGCTCTTCAACATCATCAGATCCCTCCATGAGGACATGAAGGGCGCTGTGGTCATTGATCGATCGAAATCTGACCCTTTGAAAATCCAAAGTGGCGTGAAACAAGGTTGTATCCTCTGTTTAGGATCTCCTTTGCTGCTCTCCTCAAGCATGCCTTTGGATCTTCAATTGAAATGCATCAATCTCCACAGTAGGTCTGACGGGAAGCTCTTTAACTTATCCAGATTATGAGCAAAGTCCAAAGTCCAGCCAAAATGTCTGCGACTTCCTCTTTGCAGACGATGCAGCAGTCAAGACCTTCAACAGCGTATGAATCGCTTCAGTGTGGCCTGCCGAGACTTTGGACTCACCATCAGTGTGAAGAAAACACAAGTCGTGGGCCAGGATGAGCCACCCAAGAATACTATCTCTGATCATAAACTTGATGTCATCCATGACTTTGTATACCTTGGCTCTACCATCTCAGACACTCTCTCCCCTGACTCGGAAGTAAACAAATGCATTGGCAAGGCAGCTACCATCATGTCCAGGCTGACAAATAGAGTATGGTCCAACAACAAACTTACAAAGCATATAAAGATCTAGGTTTACAGTGCTTGAGTCTTGAGCACACTTCTGTATGGCAGCGAATCCATTCTTAAATTTTCAGGAAATTTGCATTTAAGAATGGCTTGCAAATAAATGGCTCACTCACAACTTCAAATCGGTTTTCATCTTTGACTTAAAAGAGCTGTTCAAAAGACTCGACACGTTTGAGTCACATCTCAAGCGAAAACCACCATGGAAGAAGGTCAACAAAATAAAGCCTCTCTTTAGTAGAAGAAGAAGATAATACAATGATTGTAAAAGATAACATAACATAACGCAGTTAAAAAAAAAATGAGCCCCAACAAGCACACAGGACCATTCAGAGTTGCTGAAGAGTTTATCTGATGACTGTAGGAAGAGGCAGGCTAACACCTCCCATTGACTCCCAGTGTTTGAGCTAAGCTAATTAGTAGTGGGTGAGCTCTGCTCATCTCTTTCTTATTACTGCATGCACAGTCAAAAGAATGGTGTCTATCTGCTTGTCATGGACTCGAGAGTGAGGCAAAACATGAAAAGAAAAAAAAATATATCCCTTTAAAGTTAAGATTTTAAAAAAATTGAACGTAAACTGTTACAACACAACAGTGACTTTCTGTTAAAAGAAATTTGCAATCTTAAATAGCAGTTGGACAAGACTGAAAACAAGCTGGCAGAATACTCCCTCTTTAGATTAAAATCAACTTTCTATGAAAGTGGAGCAAAATCTGGAAAGCTACTTGCAAGCAGGTGAAACAAAAATGCAACCTGCAATCAAAGACAATGAAGAAAAGGTTTGTTAGACAAAGCAGATATAAATAACCTCTGTAAGATTTACTATGAAAACCTGTATAAATCAAAGACGTCTGTGAATATAGATAAATATCTGGACTTTTTTGGGAAAGTTAAATTTTCCTCTGGTTTACCCTGCCAAGGTGGGAATATTGGATTCACCTATGGAAGAGTCTGGAGTAACGGGGGGCTATAATGTCAGTAAAGTCTGTTAAATCACCAGGTTTAGATGGCTGCCCAGCCAAGTAATATAAAAAGAATACTGACATAGTTGTGCCTGTATTGACCAAGGTTTATATAGAAGTAGTAGCACAGGGGCAGTTGCCACAAACATTTAATGATGCAGTGATAACTGTGCATCTAGAAAAAGAAAGGGATCCCTATGAGCCAAGTAGTTCTAGGCCAGTAAGCCTGGAAAATTTTGATTGTGCGATATTGACTAAGGTTTTAGCAATGAGACTGGAGAATGTCCTGCCAAAAATTATTCATGAAAGTCAGGTTGGTTTTGTGACGGGAAGATGTGCATCTGATAATTTCAGACATCTCATGTGGCTTACTCTTAAAAAAATGTTCCTATCAAATTATTTTCATTAGCTGCCTTGAAAGCATTTGATAGAGTGAAAAACAGTTACCTTGTTTATACTCTAAAGGCTTTTGGCTTTGGGGAGGGATTTCTTCAGTGGGTTAACCTTGGAAGGGGGATTAGACAGTGTGACCCGTGGTCACCAATTCCCTTCACTCTGTTTGTGTCTGTGTGTGTGTGTGTGTGTTTGTGTGTGTGTGTGGGAGGGCAAAACAGAGTGAATGGTGTCTATTTCTCTCCCTCTGTGCGGCCCCTGTAGCCCTCTTTACTGGCACTATATAATTCTTGGCAGCGAGACACGGTCATCTTGCGAGAAGTCCAAACGGCTTTGTGAAATGAATGTGAGTTCAACTATAACCGGAAAACAAATAAACAACACGAATGGCAGTTCACATATGCTTGTGCCTGGTTTCAAGAAAGCTGAGGCTATGATTCAAAAGGGAACTTTTATGGATAAGGATCAAAAAAGACAGGAGAGGAAAAACCAAGCAAGTAGCCGAGCCAGAATAAAGACTGGACCAGCTTTAACGCAATGGCAAAGATGTCAGGAAACAACAGGCTGAAGTCAGACACTGACCTGGTTATGCTGTTGTCAGAGGGTGAGTAAAGAAGACTTTAAACTTTTCATTATTTTATTTGAGCAGTTCTTTATGTCGTTTTACTTTTGATCATGGTCGCCGGGTTCAATCCCCGGGTCGGGCCGGGCCTTTCTTTGTGGAGTTTGTATGTTCTTCCCGTGAACGTGTGGGTTCTGTCTGGGCACTCTAGCTTCTTCCCACGGACTAAAAAAAAAAACATGCTCATTAGGTTAATTGGTGACTCCAAATTGCCCTTAGGTATGAGTGTGAACATAAATGGTTGTCCATCTCGCTCTGTGGCCCTGTGATCGGCTGGCAACCGGTCAGGGTGTACCCCGCCTCTCGCTCAGTGGCAGCTGGAATAGGCTCCAGCCCCTCATGTGACCCCGAAGGGACAAGTGGTATAGAAAATGAATGAATGAATGACTAATTTTGATCAAAAAGCCAAACAGTAGCTACACAGTTACTGTTAACTTGTGTGTTGGCCACACATGCTAGTGCTAGGAGTTAGAATCGATTAGATTTAGTATCTAAAAATATAATCATAATAAGTAAAGCTGTGACGCAGACTGTTGCACGGTTCAGAGGCTGTCGACCAACAATCAGGTGGTCTAAAGTCAGCTTATGTCTCATTATTCTGAAATACTGGAGCTGATAACACAGAGAACTTCCACCTGCGGTGTATCAGACAATTATATATTCTGTAAAGGTCACTGCAGCACTGACTTAAGTATTTATTTCAGAAAACAGTCGAGGTTGATCAGCACTAACTCCTGACAGGAGACAAGCCCAACACCACGTCTACAGGAGTCAGACAACGGGTATGTTTTCTGAAATGTCTGCAGGGCTGAAAGTTTCTGATTATTGTTTCACTAATTACTGTAATTAACAGCCTTTGTGTGCTTGGAATTTTCTAATAGTTAAAAAAAACTGTGGTATTACTCTTGTCCTTTCTGTGGGAGGATTATATTTTGCATTCATTGTTAATTTGGTCAAATGCAGTGTGCTTATGCAAAACTATGACTCAAATAGAGTACAAAGTATTTTTAATGATATATTTGCAGTACATTTCATATTAAAAGAACAAAGTGCCCTTCAATTCTCTTGTATTGGTGAATTTATTATTAATTTTACTCTTCTGTGGTGAAATAACAAACAGGCTTACTCGTTATAACCCATATAATCTTTATACACCAGAAAGTGTACTCAAAATACCTGGTACTTTTTCTAAATTTTATTTGGAGAACTTACTTATTTACCAAAAGATTCATTCTGAGCTACTTTTTCATGAGTAAAACATGACCAGTGTTTCTTTACTTTTCACAATATTTTTGTATTTGCTTTATTAGCTGCACTACAATCATACAGGTCCTCACAACTGCAAACTAAACAGATCTGAAAGTTACTAAAATATATAAATAAACTTAAATTTTATTAAAATTGCTATTCTCTTTCAAGTCATTGAGGGTACTATAACCAAAAAAATCCCAGAGCTGGAGTATGAACACTTTTTAAAGAGATAAAAGAATACGGTTACATCCAAGACCTTCAGGAAGCCGTTGTTCTGATGAGGATTCAGAGTGGACCGGGCCTTCAGTGATCCCAGACACCTGGGTCTGCCTGCTGCCAGTTCTCTCATTTCTATGAGCCTTTTTCTCTATAATGCAGTAAATTAGAGGGAGACTATTGGCAGTTTTATTTTCCACATTAGCAAACACTACAGTGTTGACACATGAGAATATTTTTTAGTCATTTAAGATATCCTGTATGATTGCACTGAATGAAAACATTTATCTTTGCTTCTATAACTTACTACTGAATATCTATGTACTAAGTTTTTCTCTGTTGCCTTTCAGGCATTTTTAAATTTGCCTCTGTTGTATTACATACATTAGCCTTACATTCTGTCTTATCACTTTGTTTTTTCTGTATTTTGCACTGAATCATCGTACGGTGGTAAGTAGTTTTACTTTGCCCAATAGCAAACACTAAGACATTCACATGAAACATTGAGCACAAGAAAGTATTGCTTTGCAATCCTGCACGTAAATATCCAGAATATCTGAACTAAATGAAAACATTTATTCATGCTTATATTAACAACATACCACTGAATACCTCAGGGCCAAGGTTTTCTATTTGCTTTTCAGTGTGTTTATCCTATTTTCTCATAACTTTTGATATTCAAATTCCTGCACCAACTTGCTTGAGGAGATTTGAATTGCCTTTTGGTGAACTGAAATGGTTTTCAGTTTTATTCTTCACAATAACAGACACTTAAACCTTGATATAAGTGAAAATAACTTTAACAATCCAAATAAAAATGAGTTGCACAACTCGAAATCTGTGAGTATTGTACATCATTACTGAAAACAATAAAAAGTCTCCTCTGGTCAGTTGGATCTCTCTGACAAAAACACTGCTGCTCCTCCAGAGCTCACACATCCCCTCCCTCTGCTTCTACTCCTCTGACCTTCATGACTCTCCTGATCCTTTAACTTCTCAGGAGTCTGAAGTGAAGGCTGAGTCTTGTTTCTAACATACACAAATGAACCGTTGCAACATAACTTTATGTCATATAATTACTCACTGCTTTCACTGTCAAACACATGGGTGTTAAGTTTGTTACATGTATTTCTGCACATGATGGTCTGAAACAGCTGTGTCGCATCGCTCTGCTTCATCATCAGCGTCACCTTTGTCTCATGTTTAGCAGCTCTGCAGAGAGCATCGTGTGTCAGAGGGTCCTCAACTTAGCTCAGAAAGTTTGTAACACATAAAGTTATCTCTAACGGGGTGTAAACGAGTCCCTCCACCGTAACCTTTAGGCACGGCCTAAGAGCAATGGTCAAAGTTTCAGAACACACTCAAACACTGAGCTAACAACTGGAACCTTCATCTTGTTTTCAGGACCCTCCTGAAAACAAGTTGTAGCATCTCAAGAGGCTAACCTCTAATAAATTTTTACCCAGCAGAAACAAATTTGACGACGACAGGTCTATGATTGGTCCATTGATCTGTCACTAGCTTTAGTTCTTACTTTAGTCCACTTGTCTCCACTTACCTCCCTCCCTTTGCCCACACACCCAACACAGCATCGTGTGGATTTGCTGTTCATCATGAGACTGGGGTCCACATTCAAGATTTCCTGCTGCTTAACAGAAGGTTTTTTCTTGCCGCCATGATGGAGGGATTCATGATTGGCTATATGGATTCATGTTGAGTGTTGGTTGTATGTATTTGTATATATATGTATATGTGTGTATCTCAAGTGTCTTGAGATAACACTTGTTATGAATTGGTGCTATAAAAATAAAGATTGATTGATTGATTGATTGATTGGAAGCTGACATTTGAAAAGTGATGTATTCGAAAAGAAACATGATAATACTATACCTTATCAGCCCACATGGTTTAGTTTTTTCTCAGAACGTCCTGTCGTTTTGCTTCCCCCCTCTCTGTGTCAACAAATGAACGTTGTTGTGAGGCGCTTTGTTTTACGACAATGCAGTTACACGCTATAGTGGCCACGTCTATGGTGGCCACTCGAGAGCAGAAAGACTAGGATCTTACATATTGCTGCTTTGAATAGCTTTCTTCAGGTATGAAATATCTAGGTATTATTTTAACAACAGATTTTGTGAAGATAGTTGAAATAATTATTGATCCAGTACTACAACACATTCAAAGTATGTTTGTCTAAGTGAAAATTAATAAATACCTCATTGTGAGGGGAAAATAAACACAATTAAAATGATTGTCTCCTCAAGGATTAATTTTATATCTGTGATGCTTCTGTTAAAATTTTCTGTGTTAGTTAAAGGCATATTAATATATCAGTCAAAGATTTCCGCTGTAATGGTAAGAAATATTGGATTAGTCTGACTCAATTGTTTAGTACTAGAGAGAGAGGGGGGCTTGTGCTGCCAATGATTGTGACATTATTGCTTTGGAAATGTGTAAGCTTGGTAAACATTGGTTTGATACACAAAGGGCCTGATCTACTAAAATCCCAAATAACGAGCAGAGAAAAAATTGTTCATAAGATGGGTTGGCCAGTAAGGGATAGTAAAAGTAAATGTGTACATAAAAAAATAATTCAGATACTATTGGACCCCAGTTAAACTTGAAAAGCTTGGCCTGATTGAGAGTAATGAGTGTTGGAAATGTAAAGGCTCCTTGGATACTATGTAAAGGCCCCTTGTGTGGGAGCGCTCTCTGGTCCCTCCATTCTGGTCCCAAGTGGTAAAGGCAATTGAGGAGTGATTGGTTTGACCATTGCCAAGAACACCTTGTCTTTGCCTACTCTGAGACCAATCGGTTCTTTTAAATGGATTTTCTAGGGCACAATTTTGGTTAGCCTTTTGCAGGCTTTCTCAGAAAATATCAATCCTTTAATTAAAATATTTCAAAGAAATATTATCAAGGTGGAAGTGCCTCCCTATGTCTTACCTTGGCAGAATTAATCTAATTAAGGTGACAGCCTTTCCTAAAATAATATACCCTCTGTCCATACTGTTTGTGAATTTAGATACTAATGGCATTAAAATGATCAACCAAGCAATGTCAGATTTCATCTGGAATGGTAGGAAACTTAAAGTTAAATCAACAACATTGCAGCTCCCAAAAGAACGTGGTGGATGGGACTACCAAATACTGAATATGATATATAACCCATTCAAGCCAGGATTATCTCTTCCTGGGTGAATGAGTGTCCAGACTGCTCTTGGCTTGACATGGAATCAGTTAAAGCCAAAAATGTTCAATAACACTCACCCTCTTCATCTTATAATGACATTGACAGATAACCCTGAGCTTTCACCACAGGGAGTGGGAACACAGTTTACACCTCAGGAAAAAGCAAGTATTGTTAGGGTCTATGACCTCAAGAACAATAACTTGCTGGAACCAGGGGCGCCGAAAAGGGGAGAATAAGGAGAAGGATTCTAGGGGCCCCTGATTGACAGGGGTCCAGAGAGGCCCCTAATACAATTATAACACTGACAAAAAATCATCACACTCAGTAATAAACTTACAATTACACATATATTTTATATACAATGTATTGGTAACACGAAGTTTATTTGTTTTGCAAAACATTTCTCAAGCTCCCCCCCCTTTATTTACCTAAAATGGTTGAGTCCACCTGCTCTGTCAGACAACCTGCAGAGCGCTAACTTTTCACAGACAGCGAGTGGAGGTAGTGGGAGCAAGAAACAAAAAGAGAAAAGGCTCAGACAGGAGAAGGAAGCAAGGGTTCTTCCACAAGCAAGGTGGGTCTGTTAGTGGTTCATGGAAAGTTCTGGAGCATCAGCCTGTTGTCTGTTCCATACTTTGTCCATAGTTTATGAACTAGCTCACTTTTCTCTCCATATTAGCTCATATTTCTGAAGAAAACTCTGGACATTTCACTGTTGTTTTAGTTAAATAATCAATGCAGGCAAACATTTAACAAGCTTCTCTGCCCATAGTCAATCATTTCCCCCCCACAGACACGTCAAGAGGAGCAGCAGCTGTCTGTCAGTCCCCCCCGCCCCACCTGAACAAGCCCAGGTACCCCCTGAGGAAGGAGGTGAGCAGCTCTGTGTTAAATTAATCCATTATTATGGAGAAAAAAAACCATTAAAAAATAAAAATCATTCAAAAATTAAAAAAAGGCCTATAGTCTGTATTTATTTTTATGTCCCTTCCCAACAGCATTACTCTCACTGCTCACATACTTCCATGCGTCCTTTCCGATGGCATTGCTGTTATCCAATACATCCACCGGGGGGCTTGAACAAATCTGTCTCGCACAGACCTCCACTTCTCCTTCGCTATCGACCAGCTGATATTAAATTGCTCTTTTGCATTTGTTTGTCCCGGTGTGCAGGCGAAGTAACATACAGACGTTTGTAATTTCTAACTAACTAACAGAGTTTCTCTTCAAAAAGTTCCACCATTATTATTTCTTCTTCATGTCTCACTGGAGCTACATATTGGGTAGTAGCAGCAACTCTGCCCCAACGGTTTCCAGTGGTACTACTCTGTTTTGCCTGTATCCGTAAGCTGTATGGAAACGTGGAAAAGTACAGATGAAATGAACACAGAGCACGGACAGAATGCTCCGTCCGTAGCATGACAAAGAACATCCACTATTAAAAGCCTGTACGTCTGCTTGCCTTATGTCACATATAAGATTTAAAGTGATGTTTAAGACAGAGCCCTCACACTTTAATGGTGAGGACAAGAATTGCATGCAGGACGGCATCACTCTCGTGTGCAAATCGTACACTAAAAAAAGCCTAATTTTACACATGATCCATGATTATGACAATACAACAAAACAAAACAAATGTGATGCATGAGAAAAAACAATATTTTGCCAATATTTTAGAGACCCCCCCAAACTATCACAAAACATGTTTTCAGGGGAGTTCATGCTGAGACCCCTTTGGTTTTCCGTAGTTTGCACAATGTTCGTAGCAAAATCACATTTTCCTTTGTTATTTTTGGTCTAATCACTGAAAACACCTTTCCCCTACCAAGTAAATGTCATGTTGTTCTTTTCACAAATATGGGAATGATAGTCAAAAATATCATTAAAATGCAGTGTTATGTAAAACAGTATTAAAATTTTCTGCCGGCCTTAAGGCCAGCTACGGGGGGCCCAGTAAGATTTCTTTTCATGGGGCCTGAAATCCCTGGCAGCACCCCTGGCTGGGACTCCCGAATGACTAACTTGATAGATTTTTCTTCGCTTGAAGCAACAGAAACATGTCACATCCAAGATGTTGAATTTGAACCCGGGTAAACTTGCATAGCAGAGAGTACCCTGGAGTACTTTAATCAAATGTGAACTAGATGATGATATGTGGGATGAGATTATGCAAGAGATTTACAGAATTTCAATCTACAATCAATGCTGAGAATTACAATACTGTATTTAGCACCAAATTTATTTATGTATATGTCATGTCAGTGTCTGTTTTGTTTGATTTTTAAGTGGTTGTTCCCCTTTTGTGAGTTGAAAAAGTCCCAGTAATACGGGGGGGTAATATTAATTAATGAAAGACTTTGCAGAAGATTAATGCAGCCCTCAAAATTAGGAAATGCATTTCTTAATAAAAGTCTTTGTTTCTTCAACATAAAATGTAGTGTTAGCTTGGTTCCATACAACTCAATTTTTGAAAATCAAATAGAAAAAGAGTAAAGGGTAATTTATTTCACAAATTTGCATTAACACATTATCTGGAGGCATAGGGGCATAGTAGTCATGTCTACCCTGCATGCATCATTATATCCTGGGTTCTATCAGCCTCCTATGTGCCTAGAGAGCAGCCCATCTGTTTCTGAAGTGGGTCTGATTGCAGACATTCTTCACAGAGTGTGAACTCACTGCCACCATACTGCAACACACAGACAATCTGTTCAGTTTATGTCACTGTGGGTGGTTGATTGAGGAACACCAGCATGAAACATTCCTTCACTATGACAACTACATTATCTTGTGAAACAACAACACAGGCCAACAGGCAGTGCAAACAATCTGTTGAATTTTGGAATATTGAAGTTGCTTGGGAACTTTTTTTTACAATTAAAAAAATTATATGCATAGCTTTTGACAAGTTGCTACTTTAGACACCCAAATATCATTGGATAGCATGACTTTATATGTACCATGTAAAAGATTTTGCTTTGAGTGGATTGACAGAGCAACACGAAAACTATCCAGAGGAAAATAAAATTTGAAAAGAGATCTCAAAAATGTTTCATTTACTTCTCCTAGACAACTATGAGATCTGTGTGACACCAAACTGAGAATAAGGTTTATTGCTCCTGTGTCTTGTCTTTTTCTCCTGAGCAATAAGATTCACTTCATCTCAATTTAGTCTCCTTTTAAGTTTTAGAAGAGATCTCAACAAGCTCTAATCTGTTTCTCAGAGTTTCTCAACTAGTTTGTCTGTTTGTGATCTCATGCAGAGAAATCAGAGAGCTCTCTCTATGAGCTCAATCTACTCTCATCCCAGCTTCAGTTCATGCATCTCATACTGAGCTCAGGATGAGATGCATCAGATGAAGAGCTCTCCTCAAAGACTCCCGTTTCTCATGACGATTGTGCATGATTGTCTTAATCCTGATGAAACGTGCTTTGGTCGTGGTGCATGAGCTACTTGATCTGGTTTAGCGTTGTATAGTCATGGACGAACGCCGGGGAATGGGGAAGGGTTTGTGCCCTGACTGGTTCCCGTTCAAGGCGACGCAAGTGACGGGGCTCAATAGGGGCTTCACTGGACATCACTCGGTAATCATAACTACCTTGGAGTTACGGCGCATTATATTGATGAGAAGTGGGCGCTACATTCACATGCTTTGTCTGTAATGAAAAAAGAAGAGTGACATTTTGCTGAAATATGCGCGGGACACTTCACTGAGGTTACACAGCAGTTCTGAAGATTCAAAAGCAAGGCAACTGGACTGTGTAGAGTTTGCAGTCCAGTTGCCTTGCTTTTGAATCTTCAGAATGACCATGACCTGGATGAATGAGAATCTACACAGACGTTACACAGCAGTGGGATTTGTCACCACGCTTAGCACAGATAGTGCACGGAATATGGTTGCTGCAGCAAGACAACTGCCTTTTGATCATGTCCCCTGCTTTGCACACAGTCTTCAGCGTTGTATCACAGTATCTCTGCATAACAGTGCGTTTGACAATGTCCTTGCCAAGTGTAGAAAAGTTGTGGGGCACTTTAAACACAGCCCAGCCAATGCAGCAGAATTGGAGCAAAAACAAGTCGAACATGGGCAGAAGAAGGAGGCCCTTATGCAAGATGTCCCAACTAGATGGAATTCAACTCTGGATATGATAAAAAGCATTTGCAGAAATGAACAGCCAGTGAGGGACGTCCTCGCCACAAGCACCAGGATTGTCATGCCAACTACACCTGAAATGGACAAGCTGCGGAGGTTAGAAATGCTACTGGAGCCTTGCAGGTATGGTTTACATATTACTGTCGTGTGTCTGATTTCATGTGAGAGAGAAAAATAAATGTAAATGCAGCATGAATATGTAGAGGATATTTTTTATGTGTGTAAGTGAATGCAATTTATTTTTGACTGAAGTGGAGTTGATTTTCTGTTGCAGGTATTTGACTGAACTTTTGGGAGGAGAAAAGTATGTCTCATGCTCTGTGGCTCTCCCTGCTTTCTGCCATCTCTCTCGGGTGATGGAGAGCTCAGATGATGACCCCGCCTATGTAACCAAGTTCAAGTCTACATTCAGAGAAGACCTGGAGACACGTAAGGGAAATGCCCACATCACACACCTGAAGATTGCTACTGCATTGGACCCAAGGTTCAAGGACCTCAAGTGTATCCCCAGAGCTGAGAGGAGTGAGGTGTGGGCCTCGATCACCAACTTACTGAGGGAAAAGAGGGTTACTGCAGAGAAACCTGTGGAAGAAAAAACCTCAGAACCGCCAAAGAAAAAGTTAGCCCTGTTAGCTGCTTCATCTGAGTCTGATTCTGAACATGAGGAAGACTCAATTGAGAGCATTGTGCATCGATACAGATCAGAGCCCACCATAAGTTCAGATTCCTGTCCATTAGAGTGGTGGTCCAAACATGCAGGCTCACACAGCAGGCTGGCTCCATATGCACAGAAGTATTTGGCCACGCCTGCAACCTCTGTCCCTTGTGAAAGGTTGTTTTCTCTTGCTGGTCATATTGTGCAGAAAAAGAGAGCTTCTTTATCTTCTGAAAATGTTAACAATCTTGTGTGCCTTAGCAACTGGCTTAGTGCAGAGGAGTAGAAAAAAAACAGAACTCCAGTGTAAACATGGACTTTATGTTCTAGTCCCCTGTAAAGGAAGTTTCAATAGTGAACTTTTTGTGCTTCACACTTTGGTATTGAACATAGACTGGTAATGCTGCTCCCTGTTAAAAGTTTCTGCTGTTACCTCAGAAATTGCCTGTTTGTCCTGATTGTGGCTCAGCATTTTGTTGGTATGTTTTTTTTTATTTTTCATAAAGAGAATGTCCTGTCAGTGGCAATAAGCTTTAATTTATTATTATTACTATTATTATTTATTTTCTTTATTATTATAATTATTATTATTTTATTTTAATTTTTTTAATTTTTTAAGCTGAGATTTACACTTAATATGTGTTACTGATAAGCGCTGATGTTAAAAGTGTTTGCACAACAAATGTTATGGCACTTTCGTTCATATGGCAGCAGAACATTGAAATAAAAGTGCTCTTTACACTACTTTTGAATTCATTCTTGGAGTTTGCGTATACATTGTGATTAATCGTGATTAATCAGGCAAATTATGCAATTAATTGCGATTAAAGATTTTAATCATTGCCCAGCCCTACTTTGCAGTAATGTGCTTTTCTTACTTTTTTCTTCTTTTGATTGAATTTTTGTTTTGTTGAATGTAAATATGACTTTGACGACAATAACTTTATGCTGAATTCATTTACAATAAACATTTTCTGTTATCTACATGCCCTGGATGCTGTGTCTTAAATTATTTTATGTAGTTTCTAATGAATAACCTGACACGCCAGATGGACAGTTCCATATATTCGCCACAGAAATATTTCACTAATCCATCTGGGAAAGAGCCGTTCAAAAATGTTTTCAGAGGCAGAGCCTTCAAAAACAACAGAAGCTTGTGATTGGACGATCGTTCAGCTTGTCACACTCATCACAGACCAATCATATCAAGCAACGTTTGCTACGTATGACGTAGCAGCTCGCGCTGTTGTTAGCCGTTAGCTTAAACTACCTTGGACTATCTTCTTATATTAAATTAAACCACACAGATGTATCATTTAACATTTATATGTGACATGAACCTCGTCAAAGACAATCCCTATCAAGTTTTCCCAGTAAACTTCTGAGGAGAGCATATTTCGCCAAGTATCACTGAGTAACCATGACGACCACAGACTAACCGGCATGTCTGTGGAGGATTTCCGCATTCTCTCCCAGTTTCCCAGCAGTGATCCCGTAAGACAAGCTTCAAGTGACGTTCTTTGCTCCTCTTGCAAAAAGGCTAGATTGAGTCCATTTCTGATTTAAAAAAAAACGCAGATATTGAGACCGCTTCAGAAGCCGCCATTATTTTCAAACATGCAGTCACTTCCTGTTGTCATCACATCTCTCTTCCCTGATTGGGCCGTTAATCATTTAGCCGAGTGAAGTCGTTGGACAATGGATGTTGGCAAGACGGACATGCAGGATTTCAGACAATGAATCTGCTCTGCAAGGCTATCTAATGAATGCTCTGAGGTGAACATTACTTGCTGCGGTATGGTATGAACACAATGTTTGGTTTTGAACACAGAATAACTGGTTTTAAGGTGATAGTTTGATTGTGATAGAAAAGTCTGGGGTTTAGTGAATGTAGTTTGAATTTTTGGATTTGTGTTTAAAGGTCCTATATTTTGCTCCTTCTCTGCAGCTTCACATGGATCCTTGATGTCTTCATGAAACTTTAGTTACATGCTTTGGTCCAAAAAGCCTATGAATAGAGCACAGCTGCATTCTTTCCATGATCACATAACCCCTCAGAATGGCTGGTTTTGAGGGCGGTCGCCCTCATATGCTAATGAGCCAGAGCAAAGCAGCGTACATACAGCAATTCACGATAGACCTGCAGCATAACTCCAGTTAAGTGGACGCTCCAGCCTCTTGCCACCTACAACCTGAACACATACAAACCCTTAATTCATACGGGTTACCACACACACAGTTACAACAGTGAAGCTTGTTCCCCCAAACATCACAGGCTAAGGCACAACATGCTAACCGCAGTGGGATAGCCACAACTTAGCCTACCTTCCGGGCTAACATTAGCACAAACAAGGGAACCTGAGGTCTGGTAAATGACTCATATTCAGCCAACTGTTAAAATTCTCTTCCTTTACACACACAAACCATAAATTCATGCCGTTTAACAGATGACAGCGATCTCGTTTCCCCCAGACATCACAGGCTAAAGCACAACATGCTAACCTCGGCCTAGTCAACACAGTGGGACTGATTATATTCAGCCAACTGTTAAACTCCTCTTGACTAATGTAAGAATGCTCATACATTGAAGTTTATCCTTCAGAATTCCAACAAGTAACGTGAACATTGACGAGCATGTTGTGCAGTTACCTCTAGTTCACTTCACCTGGCTGTTAGCATTAGCTCATAGCAATGAGCAAAATAAACACTACACAGCATTAAAATACTCAGATTTCTATCATCAGGTTTGGTGACAGATTGTTGGTACTGAGCCTGGATTCAGGAAAAGTCTAGTTCCCAGTCCTGTGTTGAACTGACTGAAATTGAAGAAGCAGTCGGACGTGAAGTGACTGACACACACATACAGGTTTTAGCCGACTGTAGCTGCTCATTCCCTTCAAAAATAAAATTAATCCACTGGGCCCTTTGGTCCTCTGAGGCTGATAGCCTATATGTGAAGATATATGTGGCTGTTTACAGCCAACAACTGAGCAGTGACAGCTTCTGAGCTTAGACATGCTGAACACAGATCTCTCACTAAGAATAAAAACAACATGGCGGCACTTCACAGAGGAATCTCTCCAGCAGGGGGAGGGAGGGATGCTCAGGTAAACCAATCAGGTTAGGTATGCAAATAAAAATATACTGTTACATAACAGTGTATCCACAGACTCAACAGCTCATCAAATACCATGAGTTTACCTTTATGCAGCCTGCTAAATACAGGTTTTGTTGTCTACTATCACATTTTGTGGGCTGGGAGGAAAGACAAATACCCAAAAATTGTTTCAAAAGCCTTAAAAAGTGTTTTTTGGATAATATGTCCCCTTTACGGTTTTGAGAAAATGGGTGGAGGTTTCAAGAAATGTGCTTTAGCAATTGTGAAAAACTGTATTGTTCACCTAAATTTGGCCTGTCCAGATCAAACTAATGACTTAAACCAACACTATGTAGTTTATTCACCCTAATATAATATTTCTAGAGTCATTCAGATGGTACATCACCTTACAACAGGTTGAATGACACCTCTGTCATGGTCTGAGGAGGTCTGTATCACCTTCACCGGCACTAAGTAACTTCGATGTGGATGGTAGGATCACTTCCACACTAACTTGACTGCTTTACGGCATACGTCACTTCCCCCTTGAGGCGAAAGCTAAACGTTGGGAAAAGGAGAATATGAAGCAGTTTTTGAATTTTTAAAAAAGATTTAATGAACAGAATTTAGTTTAAAGTAAATATGCACTTATTTTCCTAATGGAATTAGGGACCTCTGGCTCACACTCCTGCATAGTGGGTGGGGGTAATGCTCCTCTGACGCTGGATGCCACCCTCCGTTAAACAAGTCTGTTTTACGACAGTGCAGTTACACGCAACGACCATAGAGGCCCCTAGAGAGCTGAAAGCCGGAATCTTACATAGTGGGGCTTTAACCTGACACACCAGACAAACAGTTCAAAATATTTCACTAGTCCATCTGGGAAAGAGCCCATAGAGTGTTTGGGGAGGGCAGAAACTTTCAGAAGCATATTCGGCAGGTGATTGAATGATCGTTCCATCAATCAACATTTATTACGGGCCAATCAGATAATGTCATGATCATCCGTCCGTTAAGTTTCCTATTTCTTATTTTTCATGTCATGTCTTGTGTTTTCTGTTTTATGTTGAAATCATTAACCCTTGTTTCTGTTCTAGGTCTGTTGCTGTCTGCACCCCCCCATCACAGCTGTTCCCGGATTGTTCATCCCGCACTTGTGTCTAATGACTCCCAATCACCTCATGTATTTAACCCTGGGCAGTCCTTATCTTTTCTACACTTATTTGGATCCTAAGCGGGTCAAATTTGACCCGAACAGGTTTGACTATATAAAAGCATAATACAATAACAAAATAACACAAGTTTGGGTTTTACCTGATTCTCCAACTTCAGACCAGTCTATTGACACCAAATTTATACTTATTAGTGGAAATTCTAGTCACATTTTCACCATATCGTTGAATTATGACCTCATTTTTTATTTGAAAAAAAGAAAAAATAAGAAGTTATGAATTGTGTCAAATTCACATCAAGATCAAGCTATATAATTATGAGTTACTTTTTGGAGTAGGCCTATTAAAAAGAAAAACATGTCAAGTATTGAACATACTGGTAGTAAAGACACACAGAAAACAATGAAAAGGCTGTTTTTAATAAGAAAAATAGATATTCAAAAACATGTAATGCTTCAGAAACAGGACCCTATAATAACAGGGACTGTTACACGCAGGTGTGACAGTGTGTACTAACAAAAGCATGGGTCACACAGAGGAAGGCCTTACACCTGTCACATTTCATGAGGTTTTTTTTGTCAGACCCTCTGCAAAAGTGGCATCTCGCCCTTTTGGTTGATGGCATAGGTGCAGGGAGACTTCCCCAGCTCCTTCAGGTAGACACGCCTCCTGTGGCTCTTCCTGCAGTTCCATGAGGGGTTGATCTCTGACCAGATGACGAAGGCATTGTAAGCGGAGACATCCACCATGTTAAAAAACAACACGAGTGGCCACCGGGCAGTCATACGCTTACAGGAGTACAGGCTTGTCGACTACAATGTAAAAGCAAAAACAATTACTAAAAAAATCTTGCATGGATTTTCTACCTGCCAAAAAATTACAAATTTTCTAAAATAAAGACTTATCGTGATTTCAGAAAAGGTAAATATTATTTCAAAAATGTGTCATTGCTTACCTTGTCAAGATTATCAACTCCACTCTTGCATTTGTTGTAGTCAAGGATCATCTGTGGCTTCCTGTCCTGCCGTTCACTAACTGCATTGTTGCGGTGCAGTGTGCTCAAGATGATCACATTTTTGCCTTTCTTGGGGCAGTACGACACAACTGCATGGGTGTCAGTAAATGCGAAAATGCAGGATGCCACAGCCCAGCCTTTTGTTGGAATCAGGGCCCTGGGAAGTTCTGGCTTATTCTTCCGGACTGTGCCAACCATGCAGTTTTTTGCCTGGAGGAGCTCGTTGCCAAGAGAATGGGATGTAAAAAAATTGTCACAAGTTATTGTGTGGCCCTGGAGACCCTGAGTTAGCTCCAGGACCACCCTTTTTCCTTGAGTCTTCTCTGGCTGGCTGTCCGCTTTTTTGCTTTTTTTTGTAGACCTGCATGTTCCATGCATAGCTAGTGTATGCATCGCATATGACCCACAGCTTCAGACCATATTTTCCTGGCTTCGATGGAATATATTTCTTGAAGCCACAGCGTCCTCGAAAGGGGACCAGGCGCTCATCCACAGTGACATCTTCACCAGGGTAAAACATTTTGCTGAGGCCATCAACCCACTTATCCCAGATGTCTCTTATTGCAGCAAGCTTGTCATTTTGAAGTCGAGCTGCTCCTGTCTCCTTGTTGTCAAAACGGATGAGCCTGGACAGGATTTTGAACCTTCTCAGGCTCATGGTGGCACGAAAGATTGCTCTTCCTGTCTCCGCATCCCAAAGACTATCCACCGCCTCTTTGCCAGACCTGAAGGCCCCTGCCAGGATGAGAAGGCCCAGATATCCATGAAGCTCAATGATGTCGATATCCATCCATTCTTCTCCATGCACTCGACGTCCCTCCTGGTTAGTCACCACCAGGATGGTGTCCAAAATAGGCTCCACAAAAAGCAAAAAACTTGACTTGATATCAGTCACATGGGCTATGGCATACCTGGTAGGTCCACGAGGGCCCCTCAATCTTGCAGCACCTGCTACCCTTCGTCTGTCCTCAGGAGGGATGGAAAACCAGACTTTCCCATCTTTGGACAGCAGTTCCCCCTGCTCCATAGGTTCCTCTGTATTTGGAGGTTCCTCTTCATCAGAAGACTCAGATGCACTTGAAGTTGAAAAATCAGGATCTTCAATCAAGTTATCCTCATCCTCTGACACGTCCTCCTCAAAATCAGGCTCCTCCAGATCACTATTTTCCTGATCAGGGCTCCAAATGGCATCAAGAGCCTCAGCCACAGAAAAACGCCTCTTCATGTCTTTCACAAAGTCTGTACTGCAATATCTGACCATTTGAAGCTGTATTTATAGATTTTGCTTGTTTATGTCCAGTAACCAATCAGAAAGAGGCACATTTTCAAAATGTTTTTCTTTTTCCAACGAGCCCCTAAGAGGGCCGTAAATTGTTACATTTGACTCTCTTTGATGACTGTGTGCATGTGTGTGTGCGTGTGTGGTGTCTGTGTTGCTCGCAACAGGTGCTACTGCAGACTCTGTTTGTGTGTGTGTGTGTGTGTGTATGTTTTATGTGTGTGTATGGGGGGGCTGGGGGGGCTGGTGGGTGTTGAGGGTGTGGGGGGGGTGTGCAGGTGGCTGTCTAAGTGTGTTCATTGTGCTTGGGATCACAATATTGGGACATACTACTCCATTACATCACTCAGTATCATCCTGGGTCAAATTTGACCCGAAAGGGTCAAAAGTGCGATAAAAAAACCTTACAGACCCATAATGCAATGCCAGAGCCTGACCATACATTTTATTTATTACTAGTGTCATTTGGAATTGTATCTCAAAATTTCAGCCAATTAAATAAAAGATAACCCTGTTTTTAAGATAAGCGAAAACTGTTTCGGGTCAGATTTGACCTGAAGGCCATGCCTTGTCTATCTCTGTCTCGTCACCAGTTCGCTGTCTTTCTTGTCACATTCCAGCATTCTTACTTTTGTTCATGTTCTCTGATCTCGACCCTTTTTGTTTGACCCTGCTCTTGCCTTTGTGTTTTTGGACACCTCTGCCTGTGAGCTTTTGCCCTGCCCTGTACCCAGGGGCGTACTTAGTCATTTGGGGACCCAAGGCAAACCCAGTCATAGGGGCCCTCCATATCCCTGTACTGCTCTGACAAATGCTTTAATATTATTTGAATCTTGTACCCGGTAATGTAATGAAACTAAATGCATTTCCTCAAATTATGTACTTCTTTTTACTTTTTTTTTTTTTTTTAATTATGTACTCAATTTTGACAAAAGGTGAGTGTGTTATTTAGGCCACTTGTCCTGCTTTTGAAATCTGTTACAGTTATCTGACACCTCAAGTTACTAGTTACATAACAACGTTTATATGTCTCCCCTTCCAGTGAATAAGATTTATCACCAAAAAACGATTTTGAATATTAATGTTTATCATTAAGCAGCCCCTAGAGGGACATTGGCAATAAAATAAAGTTAAATTAAAAATTCTCATGCACACATAAAACTATCCCATGCAGGGACCTTATGCTATTCATACTACATGTCATGTAGTTTGAAAATTTATGAATTAAAATATTTTACAGGATATTATGATTGAAAATAAAGCCAATACAATCAAATGTCTGAGGTCTACTGACAAAATTATCTTAAAATATGGTTGTTGATCTCCTCTACTTCATACAACAGCTCTTACATAAAAGAAATGGGTTTTAATTTATATTTTTTTTAACTCCAAGGGGTTAATTAATAGGTACTGACTATAATAATTGTAATAACTGTACTGTTGTTAACTGTAGTGACACCAAACTCAGCCTGATGATCAACCATCTCCTCTGGTTTATTCTACAGCTCTTACTTTAGAGAAATAGATTTATATTTATATGGTTAATAGGTAAATACCCTTATACCTGTAACAACTAATGTTGTTAACTGAGGTTATTATCTAATAAGTGTATCATCACAATGCTTTTACTGTAATTAATAAGAACATGTATCAACGTTTAATATAATTTACGATTTCGACTGCTTTACTCCTCACATCTTAACACCTCCGGTAGTTTTGATAAAAACTGTTTACTTTCTTCTCCTCTTCTCTGCTCCACTGGGATAACTCCGCTTCATTTTCTTCAAAATCCTCATAACCATCTATGCTTATAATCATGCCAACAAGTCTGATTTTCTATTGTCTTCCTGAATCAAGTCTGCACATGCTCAGTAACATGGAATATTCCATTGCATGAGATGGGAGGGGGGAGCAGTTGAAACGATCATGATAGATTAAGCATTTTGATGTATTTTTAAGTGTGTAAATCAAGAATATAACAAAAATAACTGATTTGAATCGAAGGAAACTTTATTAATAAGTTTTATAAGCAATTGGGGGCCCCTGGAAATCTCGGGGCCCCAGGCAATTGCCTGTGTTTGCCTAATGGTAAATACACCCCTTCGTGTACCGAACGTTGGACTGACAATGAACCCTGATTTTTGCTTCATGAATCTGCCTTGTCTGTCTCGAGTTTGTCCGTTCTTGACAAATGTAGTGGGCGGGCACTTCTGATTTACAGAACTTGAGCCACTTCATGAAACAAACTCTCGTCAAAACATGTCTGAAGCGTAACGACAATATCCTTACTACAGAGAAATTTGATGTGTTATTTGTTGTTCATCTAATAAAGAAATGCAGTCAAAATTTGATGAAACGGAAAATGAAGCTGTTAGCATCTATACTAATCTCTATAAGTGCAGTCACTTCCTGCTGTCATCTTGCTCGTATCTCCCACCTCCTGGGCCATGCATGAATACAGACACTGATTCAGGCTGGTCCAGCTGCTGCGCAAGGTTACTAATGACTGACTCAGTATGAATTCAGTATGAACTAGAAAGCACTCGGAGAGCGCAAACATCTGCAAAGGTAGCTCACATATTATTGTTACATCTATAAGGAATAGTTCCATGATAAAGGCAGCATCACAATATGATTCTTTGACCCTGAAAACCCACACTCAGCACTTGGGGTCATGTTGATATCTATTCTGTCCTCATGATTGTGTTTCTTAGCAAGGCCAGACAGATAGTGAACAAAAACTCCAACAAAACTGTGGTTGTTCCCAAGGAGGCTTTGCTGGTGGCTGTTTCTGTAAAACTGAAAAACACAATACACAGCTTGTATCAATAAATTGCACAAAAACATAAACAGAGTATGGAATTACACTGTACATAGTTCAAAGCATAGCTGTTTAATAGCTTAAGCTTCACCATAAAATTAAACTGTCTCATAAATTCCTCTTCTTTTCTTTAAATGCGAATTTCTTAGTAAACCCTTAACAAATGTTTAGCAAGCACGTATATTATTTAGTTTAGTGTTAGCTGATAAATTGTAAGCACTTAGCTTGTAAGCACTTAGCTTGAAACAGGCCGTGGTGCAAACTAATTTTTAGCAAGTTAGCTTAGCAAACAAGCATCTTAGTGATTGTTTATATTTTCCATTCATCTAAAATAAACTTAAACATAATTACATTTTCCATCACAGTTCTCTTTGCAACAACAATAACAATGTTTGACTTACGGACATATCAACTCCAAGGCTCAACGTAAGGAGATAGCTGGTCTGCAGGCACATGGCAATAACTCTGTGAAAAGTGAAACTAAACCAGGAGAAAACATAAGCACTAACTTAAAGCGTCCACCGGGGACAGTAAGTGCCATTTGACCTCATCACACATTATTCATAATATCATTATTGGTTAGACAGTTATTGAGCAAAAATAATCATTCTCTAATGCTGGTTATCTAGATCACCACCAAAATCTAATCATTTTTAAGTTGGGCCATTACCAACATCTCCTGAAAGTTTTCGCAAGATCTGTCCAGTAGTTTTAGCGTAATCTTGCTAACAAACAAACGCAGGCAGAAAAACAATCTCCTTGGCAGAGGTAATAAGGGGGATTTCTCCACAGAAATTACAGGAAGGGTAATTTAACTATTTTTTATAATGTTTGTGACATATTCTGCTGGTATGAACAAAAATATTTGCTGAAACAAGGCAAACCGGGCTCTCTACTTTTCATTTTCCTGTCTGATCGGCCAAGATATGTATGTGGCTTGCAGGTTAAAAAAAAAAGTAGAGCATCCTACTCTTAAGATTTTCAGCATGAGATGCACATGAAACATGCTGCTCACACCAGCAGTCTGTTAAGCAACTCTTTAATATGCTTGCCAGAAAAAAACCTAGCCACAGATCAAATTCATCAAACGGAAAAACCACCTTTAATGTAATATTAGTTTTCAACAAATGCAGTTGTCATTTCACGGTCATTTGTGTGGGCAAATGAATGCAGTACATGCCCACCTTGTGCCATTGCTATAAAGTATCATTCAGTGCTGAAACAAAAGAAAACATAAGCACTAACTAAAAGTGTCCACCAGGGGGCAGTGCTGTCACACACAGTCTGTGCAACCCCTGATGGCTCTGGAGATGTGAATGTATAAATGACTGTTTACTGCCCTCAGAATGAACTACACTCACATTTAGCTCAAGAGTTAAAATGAAATGCTCAGTTCACAGTCCATCATTCATTTAGCAAATTGTAACATCCCACTGGAGATCGCTAGACCACCATGGATTGTTGTCGGCTCCAGCAGGAATCACAGACGGAGAAGGGAGCAAAGGCAGATGCGGGGATGCCGGGGAGGTCTACATGCAAGGCTAAGGAAGAGACCATTCAAACCCCGGCTCCCGAGTGTCTTCCTCACTAACGCAAGATCCATCATCAATAAGATGGATGAACTGGAGCTTCAGGTCGCTTCTCACTAATCTCTTCGAACCTAGTTTGCAGGTTCAGGAATGATGATGACCGAAAGCTGACTACATCCACTCCCAGTTTCTAACAGCATGTGCACTTTGCAGCTAGGGGGTTACCCTGGACCATGTTCATTCCAACATCCAGCATGCAAACAGGGCTGTTTCCCTCCCTCATCTCGGCCAGTCAGACCATCTGTCATTAGGCCTGTCCTCCTCCATGTGCTCCTGGATCAAGGACTTTCTATCAGGATGCTCACAGAGAGTGAAAACTGGTCACTACATCTCCTCCTCTACCACTCTCAGCACCGGCTGTCCACAAGACTGTGTACTGGTCCCACTCCTCTACTCACTGTATACATCCGGCTGTTCTCCAGCACACTCGTCCAATGCTGTCATCAAGTTTGTGGATGACACAACCATTGCTGGGGTCATCTCGGGGGGGGATTAATCTATATACAGAGACAAGGTGAGGAGGATGTCAGAGTGGTGCTCGGCTAACAATATGACTCTTACCACTTCCAACACAAAGGGAATGACTCTGGACTTCAAGAAAAACCACAGTGCAGCCCCTCCCCCCTGCATAAATGGAGTATCTGTGGAAATGGTGCAGATCATCAAGTTCCTTGGAGTCCACATTTTAGACGACCTCTCATGGTTATCCGACATGAGGGCTGATTAAAAAGACTCAGCAGAGACTGCGTTTCCTTCAGGTGCTCAGAGGGAACGGTGTGGGGAGGAAGCTGTTGGTGGCGTTCTACAGGGCTGCGACTGAGAGCGTGATCACCTTGTGCATACCAGTGTGTGGTATGCAGGCAGCACGGCAGACAAAAAGGCTCTACAGAGAATTTTTAAAGCTGCAGCGACAATCACAAACTGTCCCCTCCCCTTCTGGCCACCTCCTGCTACATCACCCATGCAAACAACATAATTAAGGATCCATCTCATCCTGGTCATGCCTTTTTTGAACTGTTGCCTTCAGGTAGATGGTACAGGGCAGCTAAAACGCGCACATCCAGACTCCGAGACGGTTTTTATCCCACAGCAATCAGCACACTGAACAAACAGAACATTTTTTAATATACCAGCCACAATGGCACTTGATAGCTCTCAGCCACTTTTGTCTTTTTAAATTATTTACTGTCATTTTTGTCCTGTGTGTTATTTTTGTTACGTGTTTTTTTTTATCCTAAATTATAAAGGAAATACACTGATTGATGGTCATACTAATTTTGTTGTATTTACGTACAATGACAATAAAGAGATTCTGATTCTGATTCTTATGGTACAGTCAATGTGGCTGTGTCGTTTTCAAGTCTTTACTGTCTTTGTTTCTATCTTATTTTCTTCTCTCCATAACACAATAGTGTCTGTCTATCTGTATGGCTGTCTATCTCACATTGGATGTCTTATCAAAACATTACTCAGCTCAGTAACTGAGCACCAAGCTAAGTGCGACACACTCACACACAAAGAGAAGAGATGCAGGAGGAAATAATATGCTGCATGTTAATTTGTGTAAAGGGCTTTGAAGAAGTGTTTAGAAAATTCAATGGTTGAGGCAGCACTCCTCTTAAACATGGCATCTTAAGGTGATCACTTGTATTGGGAAAGCCTTAAGCTTGCCCTACTGTGGTAACTGCAGGTGGAGGGCCTGTCTATGTAGAGATTAGCCACAGGTCCCTCATTAATGTGCATATGACCAAAAAAAGCATATTCAATTATTTCCATGAACAGATCAACACTTGTCAACCTGAGCATGGGCATAGGAAACATGATCTTGTGCAACCAGGTTTAAATTCGGTGTGGACTCACACTTCAGCATAAAATCTATGTAAAGAAAAATATTCTTTATATTACTGTGTATTTTTTCTAACAATTTGTTTGTTGAGTTTGTGATATTTACAAAGTAAAACATTAAATATATGAGAGAATTTTTTTTTTGAAAAAATAAACTTAAAATTTTAATTAAAAGATAACAATGATAATTAAAAAAAAAAAAAATGAAGAAACGCAGTTTGTGTTTGAGAGCACCCTTAGACATTTGGATCCTTTGTATGTCCTCAAGTTCAAATATTATATTTAATTACAATAAAAAATTGCAAATATCCAGCTTTTATACAGCTATTCCAGAGACGAAAGGGCAGAGATGGAAAGTAACGGACAACATTTATTCTCGTTAAAGTTATGAAGTTGTTTTTTTTGTTTACTTCTACTTTTTTAAGTATTTTTAAAAATCTGTACTTTTACTTTTACTTGAGTATGTATTGTACTAAGCTATGTTCTAATTTGCATCCGTTACTGAATAAAAAAATGTTGGCCTGAAAAAAAAAAAAAAAAGCGCACCGGATATACGACAGTAAATGACTACGGCATGTGAATCAGCAAGAACTTAATCACAAGAATGATGGACACTGAGCAGCCAGACACCAGCGGTGCAGTCCAGTGGTGGCTGGTGAGAAAAATAGTAGGTGGGGCTGAAGGTTTGGAAACCTGAGTCCTGTAGGGGGGTCCGGGGGTATCCTTCCCAAGGAGATTTTTTTTTGGTTTTCACATGTAAATGAAGCATTCTGGTGCATTTTGAGAAAATAATTAAGGAAATATAAGACCTTGACCTACAAAGACAAATGGGGTCAGGAAACTGTATTTCATCTTATTAACAGGGCATTATAGCCTACACACAGCCTATCTAGCACACTCAATGTAGTCCTATGATATAGAGACTAACAGTAGCATACTTGTGTACATTCACCTGCATCTCAACAGGTTAGGCTACAGCACAGGAGCACACAAAGACAACAGCAGACTAACAGTAAAGAGCAGGCCTACATTTATAACCAATCAGGCTGCATATCAATATGATCAGCCAAAGGAAAACACAAACGTGCTTTAAATAAATAACAATTTTATTTAATTAGATATTTCAGCGGAACTGAATTGAAACTGGATGAACATTTACAAAATGAACTATAATAAAAATATAAATAAAAAAATAAATAAAATCTATGTGTCTGTTTGTAACCAATCTGCTTATGAACATGCTGATGTTATGCAAATTAGGAACGCTTGGGCGCTGGTCCCTAACGCCCCTTAAGGGTTTTTTTTATATGGCTAGGATAAGCTAACTTTTTAATGAAAAACTCTGATCTGAGCATGCATGACACAACAAATGCTCTAATTCCGCCCCAAGGCTGGGCGGACAGATCGCTGAGGGACTGAAATACACATTTAATGGAATGATTACCATAACAGCACGATTTCCTTGTTTTGATAATAATTTGCAGGTAGACAGCAGACATCTCTTTTGGCTCATGCAGCTCAGACGGGGCCCCGCCCACAGCGCCATCATATACCGGCAGCCCCAGCTGAGTTATGCCCTTTTGCAGTGCAGCTGATGTACATGAGTGTGGAGAGAATTTTGTGTTTTTATTCTGCAATCAAAAACAATGGATCTGAAAACAAAAAAAAAAAAAGCAAACAAAATTATGATTTCAAAAATAAAAAAAATGCGGATGAACAAATGAAATATATTTGTGATTAAAATTGTATCTTGATAAATCCACAGGTTTTGTTTACAAACCAAAATATTATTCTCATGAACTACAGATTCGTTTGCGTTTCCAGAAGTTTTTTTGCATTTCCAGAAGTTTTTTTGCGTTTCGTGAAGTTTTGCTTGCATTTCTTCATGACTCTCATGGGCGGGACCTCCTGTGAAAACTGTAAGAAGCCTCCTGATTGGTCAGTCTCACTCAGAGAGACGGGGTGACAACTTCCACCCCCACAGTGAGCTGGCGGCACGGGAGACATGGAGAGAGTGAACTGAAGGACACAAACATCGATAAACAGGAATGTTTTGCTTAACTTTTCTGTCTTATTGATGCTAATAAGGTTACACTTGTCGGTCTTCTGGTGCTTTTTTTACTAACCAGCAGAGATAATGTTATCAGACATTAACACTCATAATTTAGACCTACCAGCTCAGTGCTATGCACTCGTCATAAGTGACTGACGACTTTATTACAGTCCCTGCTTCAGTGACAGTTTGCTTAATCTCACAGATATTGGCCTATTTATGTATGAATAAATAAACTTTAATTAGATATACTATCAGAACAAATCATCAGATGTGTGTGTGTGTGTGGATTGTTGAGTCATTCCTCCTGTAAATTAAGTAAATAATTATATTTAATAATATATTTTTATATAATTATAAAATGGGGCATATTTTCACTGATCTTCATCCATTAGGGTTTGATCATGATGGACTTGTTCTCCTGAAGTTGCATAAATGAAAGATACTGTATTTATCACTTCTACTGGTACCAGAAAGTGGCATCAGTTAGTAGGTTACTGGGGTACCTGTGATTATGACGAGAATAATTTCCCTCGTCTTCACAGCAGAGCTGGCTGAATAAATAATAATAGTAATAAATTATAAATACAACAATCAACGCTGAATAAAAATATTGCTGCCAACCTGTTTCTTTGAGCATGGAAGGGTCAATGTTTTGATCATGTTTACAATTCATTTACTTGCGCAACTTAACCATAGAGACATCTAACAGTCCACAGTGGTACTGGATTCTCTACAAATTATCGGAGAGAAAAAATAATTAAAAAGAAAAGTCACAACTAAGTCATCATAGTCCATTCAGACTACAATTAATTTTACTTATTTCTATGTAAAACCTGATGCAGAGCTAGGGCTGCTTTAATGCATTCTAAGAGAATTGCAGGAGACAGAGTATATTTACAACAAACCCTCTGGCACTGGATCAATTATTCATGAAGATAAATAGTATCCAGCCCAGTCTAAAACCACAACATGTAATTTAGATTTTGCAATGAGCACTGAGAAGAACATAACAAGCACTGAGAGACCTAATTTAGACTTTACATAACACTACAGGAACAGTATAAAGTTATGTAACATTAGGATCAGAGAAGATTGTGTTTGGGCCATATCAAGTCAAGGCACAGGGGCAATTTAACACAAGTTAAGAACACTAAAATGACAGCCCCCCCTAAGATTAAAGAATCTGACAAAAACTTCCTCTCAAATAAGTCATGACAGCTACTTCCCTTGTTGCCACACAAATTCCAGCTACCACTGAAACTGGCTATTAGGTGTATAAAAAGATAAAACCATAGCAAACAGTTTTTCAGGTAGTTAAGAGTATAGTGTAACAGCAACTGTGCCAATTTGCAAAGATCATGCTAGAGTATTTACCTGCTGGTGAGCGTTTGCGGCTGCGGAAGCTGCCACATCCTGAGCAATCAGAGAATTTGGACCATGCAGTTAGGGTGCAGTCATCCTTGCAAGGAACCAGACACAGTCTGGTTTGATGGGGCAATGGCCCAGCCCATTGCAGGCATTCTGTCATACTGGCAGATTCCCCATTTTCCTGAGTGCAACTAACTCCTGCAAAAATGAAGAAAGTCAGGGATGTCACTTTAGTTTAAGAAACAATGCAAAAATGACAGATAACTTTGTTAGGTCAATAAAACTACTTTTTAGATTTCCAGAACAACATTTTTAATGGTCATATGTGCTCAGGTAGGACGCAATTAGTAGTAAGGTCCCATAACCTGCACCAGAACATCATGCAAAAATGGGCTGGGTGGGGCCAGAAGGGTGGGACGGGTTGGCAAAGGTACCCTTAAAATCTGATTTGCCACCCAAGATGTCACCCAGCCAGAATTAGAATGGGATGTGAATGGTTATTTGACCTATCACCAATAACTGTCTGCAAATTGTTGTAATATAAGTTTTATCAGTCAAACGGAATATTTTAAGTACCGTGACGATTAATGATAAGTTAGATTTTTTTTTACATGTATCATTCACAGTAGGGATATAAGAAAATATCTTTGCATCAGTATATCGCAATATTTTATGGCATGATATTTTATCAATGCTTGTTAACATTTGACAAAAACCAAGGCACTTGTGCTGTGCCATAATGAAAGGATAAGCGCAAAATGAACATAACCCCACAAGCATAATTTCTAAGGAGTTACATTATCTACTGCATTATCACCTTAAACTGACTCAGGTTCCATACATGCAAAGTTTAGACAATGTTGATGCTATCTACTCTACTAAAAGGCCTCTTACCAGCCCTCTAAACCCACTACATAGAGTGATGAGCAGCAAAGAGCCAGAAAATCACTGGAGTCATCAGGTGGGGACCTACCGTCTTGGGTGTTTTGTCTTATTAGCCCCCACAACACTTCTTTGAAGCAGGCCAGTGAACTCTCTGTGTTACCTCTCACTGCCCACCATGCAAATACCATTTCTTACTTCATCTTTCAACTACATGACCAAAAGAGCCCAAACAGCACAGTCAGCTTAAACAGGTCCAGGCCCTGAGCATGCAAGCTCCAGGTAGTGATGTGCTAACACTACCTTCCCCAACCCATACTCATCAAACTGGTCAGCAATAACTGACACCCAACATTACTCATTAAAACTGGACAAAAATGTAAAAATGGTTTAAATATAATTTTTACACAAATTTAAGAACACACAGACGCTCACACAACAGAATAAAGGAAATGAGTGCTTTTGTCTATTTCAGTTTTGGACCCCTATCTACTTTATTCCTCCTCATTCAGATCCACTGACTGGTTCTTCAAGTAATGAGACTGTTGATCTTGCTATGAACCAGCTGCACCCCACCTCTACTGAGGAAACCCTAAATTTGCACCCTTGCTGCCCAGTTTCTGTCCCCAGGTCTGCATGTCTAATAATATTGATGTTTTTATGAATACTTCAGAAGAATGCAGGACATTTATTTTGTGTTGTAGTTCAGCCTCAAAACTGTTAATTTGCAGCTGACATTCAGCCTTTTGCCTCTCCGTCTCTGTTACATTTACTGTGATTATTTCTGTCATCAGACAGACAATAAAGTGTACCCATGTTGTAGTGACCAAAAAACCTTGAGACATATTGCTGTTCATACAGTATTAAGTTAAATCTGGATAGATTGTAATATATTGTATCATTGTCCCTGTTAAATCATATATGATTCTTGCCAATACACTCCTAATTTGGATAATTTCTTTGAACACTTGAAATTTTTTCACCTCATGCAGCACAACTTGACTCCAAGATCTTTGCTATCAGACCAAAGCAAGGAGCGCACCAAAGTTTGACAGACAGTGGATGGCTTTTGTCCAAACCCAATTTCTACCCTAAAGCCTGAGGATCGAGCCCTCATGGACTCGAGAACGGCAGGTGTGAATGTGTGAGCATGTGTGAGACCAGGAGAGCTTGAGATTGAGAAAAATGAGTAGGCTGACACAGTATTGTAACATTACACACTTTCTGGAAAAATGGGTGTAATTAAGAGGAAGAAAGTTCACTATGTGTATGAATGTCTATCATTAAGATATAAATTTCTGCATGAAGTTATAGGGGAAACTGATGACAACAAAAGTTCACATTTTGCATCACCAAGGATATGGGCTGGAAATTTAATGGTTTAATTTTTATTTTGTATTCAAATGTGAATAAATGTTCCTAATGTGTTCACTAAGAGCTCAAACCTCAAAGAAATGCAGTTTACAAGAGTACATCTCCAACACAATGCGCATGCGTTGGACAGACTGGTGAGGAGGAGTCCGGAAGAGCAGCACGAGAGGAAGCACATGGTGGGATCTCAGGCTGAGGTTGGAGAATTGTTTGGAGGGCTGTAGGCGCAAAAATTTGATTCTCTTCTTTGCATTTTGTTTCGTTTCTTTGCAAGGGCAGTGTCGGAGAAGGTAGGGAAAGGGAGTCGGCAACGTTCTGCTACCACGGAGCTTGCTCCGCTGTGGGTCAGATGAATGGATCCTGAGGAGAGCGGGGGGACTGAGAGAGGGGGTTGGCGGCAGCAGGGGAGAGTAAAGAGAGAGAGCAGCACAAAAGGAGTGGGATGAGGTACCTGAAAAGCAGAGGAGAACTAAAAGCCCAGAGGAGCTCGTGGTGCTGCTCAGAGTCAAGGGAGCTAAAGCTGGGGATGAAGGATTTAAAGCAATCAATCTTTTACAGATCGATATGTCCTGACAGAACCATACAGGCGGGGGGTATGTGGCCAAGATACTATACATCCTGTCAGAACAGGACTTTTTGGATAATGTAAGAGGTGGGGAGGTAGTGGCTGTCAGGAGATTCTAGGGAGGAAGCCCAGGGGGACCCGCCGGTCCTGCTGACATTTAAAGACACTCAGCTGCCAGGGAGGGTCTATCTAGGGGCTATGGCATATCAGGTGAGGGAGTGTGTAAGACCACCACTGCAATGCTATAACTGTCAAAGATACGGGCACAGTGCAGACTCCTGTCAAGGTAGGAAAAGGTGTGCAAAGTGTGGTGGGGAACATGGAATAAGGGAGTGTGAAGCAGACAGCCTGAAGTGCCCTAACTGCAGGGGGACCACGAGGCAGCATATGGGGGATGTGAGCACACTATTAAGGCCCGGCAGGTGCAGGCTGTGAGGGAGCGAGATAAAGTGTCTTATGCCGAGGCAGTCCAGACAGTAACAAGGGAGAGCAGAAAAGAGAGGAGGGGGATAGTAACGCAGGGAAACACAAGAGCAGAGCCAATCGGTCTTCTAGCAGACATGTTGATAATGAGTAAGGAGTCATTTCTGTCATTTGTAGTTGAGGTATTAGCAGCAGCAAGGCGAATTTTTGCATCAAAAACATCTAACAGTTCAGATATCATTCAGGAAGTGGTGGGGGCAGCTGATAAATTCCTCGGGGCAAAACTGGGAACAGAGAAGTTATTCCAGCACATGTCAGAGGTACAAAAAAAAACCTAAAAGGCAGAGGGAGGAAAAAGAGGGGGAAGAAGACATAGCTGACCATGAGGAAGGATAATTTATTGTCATGTTTTGTGTCCTCCAGTGGAATACCAGAAGTTTAGTGAGAAAACGGACAGGAATTAAAGAAGTTTGTTGATAGGTTTGAGAATGAACCAGAGGTGATTTGTATTCAAGAGACATGGCTGCGACCTTGTTTAGATTTTGTAATTCCAGTATATGAGAGCTGAAGACAGGATAGGGCAGAAACAGTAGGGAGGGAGTCAGTGGAGGTGGATAGAACTCATGGGGGCTGTGCAATTTTTATTAAGAATGGGCTGCAGTACAGCAGGGTGGGAGTAAAGGAAAACCTTGAATGCATTGCTGTGGAGGTATGGGAGAGTCAAAATCAAAGGGTAGTGCCAATAGTAGGGATAATGACAACAAGGAAGGAAATCATATCGAGGGTGAGAATGGAAATTGAAGGGCTGGTAGTAATAACAGAAAGAGTGTCACTGTGATTAATTTCTACAACCCCTGACACATCGACAATGTCAGACTTCGATGAAGTAATGGAGAAGGTAAGGTGGCCAGTAATATGGGCTGGAGATTTTAATGCATATAACCTCTTATGGGGCAGTAATAGGATAGTCATGGGACTGTTGTAGAGGATTTTTTTAGACAAGCATGGGCTGGTAGTGATAAATAATAGAAGGACAGCCAGGTACGATATTGCTAGGAACACCTCTAGTCACTCAGACCTTACTATAGCTTCTCCCAGCCTAGCTAGAGTTGGAGAGTGGGATGTATTGGAAACTAATAACTTGGGTAGTGACCATTATCCAATTCTAAGTATTTTTGGGGTAGATTTAAGGAGGGAAGAGGGAGAGAGGGTGCCTGGACACAGCTTTTCTCGGGCAGAGTGGAGTAAGTTCCAAGAAAAAGCAAAGAGTTCATCTGGAGAGGCTGACAGTGAGGGCTCAGTGGAAAGGTGGAATTACAGCATTAGCTCCATGATTCCCTGAGAAACAGGAGCCTAAAGCCCTAATATGTGTACCTTGGTGGAGTAACAAATGTGATGATGCACTAAGAAAAAGGAACAGAGCATATAGGAAATTAAGGAAATATCCAATGGAAGAAAATGTAATTGAATCTAAACGGTTAAAGACTTAGGCAAGAAAAGTCATAAAAGAGGAGATGAGGAGCAGCTGGAGGAGATTTTGTAAAAAAAAAAAAAGGTCCTGAGAAGTCAGTGGGGCAGCTGTGGTCAGCAATGAATATGTCAGGAGCAGACACAAAAAGATCTATCCCCGTATTGCAGAGGGGGGGAGGTACAGGCAGTGACCAACAAGGAGAAAGCAAATATGCTTGTGGACAGCTTTCAGGAGGTGCACAGATCAGAGAGCTTGGGACCTGAGAGGTATAGAAGGAGGGAAGTTAGAGAGAAGCATAGAAAATGATAGCTCAATTAATCTGTACTTCTCTGTTAAGGAGCTGAGGGAAGAAATTACGTCATGGGCAAACACCTCTCCAGGGCGAGATAGGCTATCATATGAGCTTTTTAAACATTTAGATGACATAGTGTTCGACGAGATCTTAGCATTGTTAAATACAGTGTGGGCGGAGAGTTGTTTGCTGAGGGAGTGGAAGCATGCAGTGGTGGTGCCAATCCTGAAGCCAGGTAAAGAGGCATCTAGCTCACACCGTCCCATAGCACTCACAGCAGTGCTCTGTAAAATAATGGAGAGGATGGTCACCAATAGGCTAGTTCATTCCCTGGAAACTAGTAGGCTTCTTGCTAATTTCCAGAATGGTTTTAGGAATAGATGGTCCAAGATGGAGTTTGTTGCACTATTAGATTATGATATCAAAAAGACATTTCATAATACAGAGGCAGCAGTGAGTGTGTTCTTGGATATTGCGAAAGCGTACGACTGTCTGTGGAAGGAGGGACTACTTATTAAAATCTACGATCTAGGAGTAAGGGGACAAATGTTTAATTGGATAAACATTTTTTAAAAAGAAAGAACCATACAAGTCTGGGTGGTTGGTGTCATGTCCAAAACAGTAGAGATAGAGAACGACATCCCACAGGGTAGCGTTATTTCACCAGTTTTGTTTAATGTAAAGATAAATGATATCTTTGCTAATGTACGAGGGGGATTTGAGCTATCTTTGTTCGCAGATGATGGAGAAATCTGGAAAAGGGGACGAAATGTAAGGCACAGTCTGAGACAGGTCCAAAAAGCACTTCAGGCAGTGGAGGAATGGGGAAAGACGTGAGGTTTCAGGATCTCAGTGTCTAAGACTAATTATGTCATCTTTGGCTTTAAAAGAAAACTTCCTGACCTTAGACTGAGTTTGTATGGGTCTCCGTTGGAAAAGGTAAGGGTTTTTAAATTTTTTAGAGTATGGTTTGAGGAGCGTATCACTTGGGCCATGCACATAAGTAAAATAGTAGAGAAATGTGAAAAGGTGATCAATGTTTGCAGGAGTCTTGCTGGGTGTAAATGGGGAGCTGATAGAGAGACGCTGCTGCCAATATATCAAGCCATGATCAGATTGACACTAGATTATGGGTTTATTATATATGGTACTGCATCAAAAACAGCATTAACAAGGTTGGATGTCCTGTAAGCCAGGGCGCTGAAGCATTGCTGCGGGGCCTTCAGAACTTCCCCAATCCCTGCATTACTTAGAGAAATGCCTCTGTGTATCAGGCGCTTAAATTTAGGTCTACAGTACTGGACAAGGATTAGTGGGAGTACTCAAACATTAACAGCTAAGTGCCTATTACAAGAGGTGGAAATAATAAACAGATACAAATCATTTATATCCAGTGTTAATCAGTGGGCCAAGAAGCTCGGAATGAGACAGGACGTAATAGCACAGCACACTAATTGGTCACTGACACCACCATGGGTAAAACCCGAGCTTGACATCGAGCTCTGTTTCCTCCAGAAGGAAGACAAGAGGGAGGTGAAAACCTGTGTAGAGGAGTATCTTAGGGCAGCCAGGGGAATAAGATATTAATTTTCACAGATGGTTCCAGAGACCCAGTTAGTCGGAGGGCAGGGTTTGGGATTTACATAGAGCAGCCTGAATTTAAGTTTAGTTTCCGAGTATTGGATGAAACTCCAGTTTTCACCACAGAGTTGATGGCAATCCTTTGGGCTCTAAAGTGGGTGGAGGGGGAAAAAACCTAAAGAAGCTGTCATATGCTCTGACTCTGCAGCAGCACTGGAGGCCTTAAAAGCTGGTAAAAGCAAAGCTCGTACTGATCTAGTGATGGAAATTCTAAGCATCATGTGCAGAATTGATTCAGAATATGAGGTCACATAGCCTGATCCGCATTTCCGGCAGTACATCAGAGCCGTTTCCAGTGAGGGTTGGACTCCACCAGGGCTGCCCTTTGTCACTGGTTCTGTTCATAACTTTTATGGACAGCCAGGGCGTTGAGGGGTTCCGGTTTGGTGACCTCAGGATCGGGTCGCTGCTTTTTGCAGATGATGTGGTCCTGTTGGCTTCATCAGACCGTGACCTACAGCTCTCACTGGATCGGTTCACAGCTGAGTGTGAAGTGGCTGAGATGAGAATCAGCACCTCCAAATCTGACTCCATGGTCCTCGCCCGGGGGAGGGTTGAGTGCCCTCTCCTGGTCAGGGATGAGATTCAAGTGGAGGAGTTCAAGTACCTCGAGGTCTTGTTCATGAGCGGAGGAAGGATGGACCGGGAGATCAACAGGCGGATCAGTGCGGCGTCGGCAGTGATGTGGACTCTGCACCAGTCCGTCGTGATGAAAAGGGAACTGAGCCGCAAGGCGAAGCTCTCGATTTACCACTCGATCTTCACTCCTATCCTCACATACGGTCACGAGCTTTGGGTAGTGACCGAAAAAACACGATCACAAGTACAAGCGGCTGAAATGAGTTTCCTTTGCAGGGTGTCCGGACTCTCCCTTTGTCCGGACACCCTGCACCCTGCACCCTGACAGGGTCAGAAGCTCGGTCATCCAGGAGGGGCTCTGAGTAGAGCCGCTGCTCCTCTGCGTTGAGAGGAGCCAGATGAGGTGGCTCAGGCATCTGGTTAGGATGCCTCCTGGACGCCTCCCGGGTGAGGTGTTCAGGGCACATTAGAGATGCAGTCAAGCTGTGCAGGATGAGGCTCGGACATTGTGGATTAAATCAGTATCTGTTTATAACAGGAAAACATGACACAGGGCTATGTCAGTGTGGGCAGCCAGAAACAGTTAAACATGTGTTCCTAGTATGCAATGGTTGCAACACAGAAAGATGCCATCTATTTTCAAGAATGTCAGACGTAGAAGTGGAGGTTTTCGCTATTTTTTCTTTATTCAGCCATAATGAGAACCACCAAATGTTACCCAAGGCAGTGCTGCAATTCCTACATGAAACTTGAGTATGTAAGAAGATCTGATGAAAAAAGAGACCAGTGGAGGGCAGTAATACACCTCGCTGTGTCTACGCTGCCGGAAATGAAGAAGAAGAAGAAGAAGAAAAGAAGAAGAATGTGCATGAGTTGGCGTGGTGACAGTCCACCAGATCGCTCTGAGATAGATTGGCTTTTAGTCAACGTTTGAACTGGTTTTACACTCTTTTGCCATATTTTTTTTGAAGTTTTTGTTTTTTAAGATAATCATTTACTGTGCGAGGATTTTTAATAAACATCTCTCCCGACCTCAAGTTATTAAAGGGACAAAACGCAGGCTGCCAAGGGAGGCCGTGAAGAGGAGAGGCCTGGCCTGCGCCATCCATCCAGTGGTGTCGCCCCTCCGCCCCCCTCTCCGGTCTCCAACTGGCCACTCATCCGGGGAGCATCCAAACGCCCTCACCAGAGGGCTCCGCAACCCTGATCATTGGAGACTCCATCCTGAGGAACGTGCAGGTAAAAGGCGCTCTCACCCTATACCCCCCGGTGTCACTGTTCTCAACATCACGGCTAAAATCCCAGGTATTCTAAAAACACATCCCGATGCTGATACAGTCCTGATCCACGCTGGCAGCAACGACATCTCCAAACAGCAACCATTTGTTGCTCCATTTGAAACTTAATATCCACTTTATCAGTTTGACAAGCACTTGATGTTTTCGTGAATAAGAAGTTTTGAACTGATTCCATTTTTGGAACATCTGGAGTAAAAGAGGATGTTGGTTTAAAGCATAGAACAGAGCTAGGATAATAATAAAGTAAAGTACAAAGTAGAAAGCACTCTGAGAACGAAACCTATATATTTTTATATATATATATATATATATATATATATATATATATATATATATATATATATATATATATATATATATACATATACACACATATACATACATACACATACATGCACATACACATATTTGCACATATCTTTCCCAAAAAAGTATCATAATAAATTGAAAATTTATATCAAAATATGCTCTTATGATTCTTTTGAAATCATATAGAAAAATAATAAACAACAAAACAAAAATAAATAGCAAAACAAATAACAAAAAATCAAACAGACAACAAATAAATAACAAAACAAATAAACACTTAACACCTGGTGAAAGCCACACCTTATTCCTCCCTGTCCCTTGCAAAAATAAGTTCTTTGTACTTCTTTTTGAACTGAATTATGTTTGGACATTCCTCAAGCTCCAAATTCAGACTATTCCACAGTTTCACACCACAGACAGAAATACAAAAACTTTTCCTCTTTGTACGCACCATCGTGACTTTAAAATTAGATTTACCCCTAAATTGTGTGCCCTTCCCTTTCTGTGAATAATTTTTGGATATTTACAGGTAGTAGTTTGTTTCTGCTTTATGTAGGATTTTGAGTCCGAAATTCCACAAGGTCTTTAAATTTTATTAACTTTGACTGTATGAATAAAGGGTTTGTGTGATCCCTGTATCCCAGCCTATGGATGATCTGTATAGCTTTCTTTTGCAGAATGAATAGTGGATGTAAAGTTTTAGTGTAGCTATTGGCCCAGACTTCTGCAGTAGAGAATGTGGAGTAATTTGTGATCCAGAACCTGCTTTCCTCTATTTAATACTGCTATGCTTTTTGAAACTTTGGTTTGAACATGTCTAATATGTGATTTCCAGCTGATTTGATTGCCTATTGTCACCCCTTGGAATTTGATTTCATTGACCTCTTCAATGCCCACCCTATCCAGCTTAATCTGCATTGGTGTATTTCTTCTAAAGTTTCCAAAGAACATTAACTTGGTTTTCCCCAAGTTGAGTGATAATTTATTGTTTTCAAACCATAGTTATGCATATATGTGTACCTACAAAATGAAGAGTATGGCTTCAGCCTGAGAGAACACCTGTTATGAATTGGCACTATACAAATAAAGATTGATTGATTGATTGATTGATTGATTGATACGATCTTCCCTCTTAAAACAGCTTTGCCTGTTTCCCATAGCAAGGCTAGAGATGACTTTGGGAAATCATTTAAACCTAGGAAGGATCCCCACTCAGTCCTGATAAGAGTATCGATTAAAGATGTATTACACGCCATCTACTGATGGGTTTATGTAGCCTAGGTGAGTTTGTTCTGAATGATACTGGGACATGACCACTGATGAGGATCGGATGGACTTCTAGACTGGTGATGTATTGAATGATCAAGTAACTGGTAAGAAAAAAGCAATAGTGAATATGAGCCATGGACACTTGACAAAAAAATAATATTTTCTTGTAGCAAGACTTTGTAGCCGCAAACCATCGTAATGACCAAAATCACTCATGATCACAACCCACATGTTTAGCTGTGTTGCTCATTCCACAAATGCATGAAACATACAATTTGAACCTTGTTGTAAAAGTAATCAATCAGGCTTTCCAATGACATAAAATATAAAACCATTTGGTGTTATTAAAGGGGAGACATACTTGACTGAATTAATGATTCCCAACTTCTTTGAGGACTATAGTTTCATGTAGTATCACAGAGACAATACTTCTTTTAAGGTAACTATAGTAAAGTATCAGTCAGCAATTCATAAAAGTAATAATTTACAGTTACAAATCAAAGAAAAGCTTAGTCATGCAGTTTCTCTTTTTTGTCCTTGGTGGGCTACTGTAGTATAATGTGTCTTTACAGTGATAAGTTATAAAGTTCAACCCAAGCATGGACTTTTAGAGAGCATGAGCATGAGCTGTACTTGCATTGAATCAAAATTTTGTTTAAACCTGAGACAGATCCTTCATTTTTAGAGGGAAAGTGGCAAGTTACTTAAGATAAGTTAAGTATTTTTTTTCTAGTGGATTATAATACATTTTTGAATGCCTTTAACCACAATTGACAGGAACCAGTTATTGAGTGCCTCTATCAAAGTGGCTGAATATCAGTGTCATGTGGTATACTTTATTTGATGGTGATAGACTGTAGTTTAAATAAAGTTGTAGTCAGGTAATAGAGGATCAGAGAAGGTCATAAGAAGATGAAATAAAGTAAACTAGAAATACTAGACATTTAATCTCTGCTACAGTCTTGTTTAAACCCCTCAACAGGGTCCTATTTCCAGGATTTTGTCTCAGTTGTGACATACCATTAAATTTTTATGCTATTTTCAGTCAGTTTGGTTAAGATATGTAATAATAATTGGGAAAATCATTTATAAAGTCTTTGTTGATTAAAATAAAGTTTAGATTAAAAAATGTGCATTTGCATTTAAAATTGCATTTAGATGAAAAGATCTACAGGCCAACAAGGCTTACTTTTAGCATCAAAACACTAACATAACAGCTCTCCACCAAAAAGTCGAATAAATTATCCTAAAAATGTCAGTAATTTTTATTGCTAGCTACTTAGCTGGCTGCATGACTTGATGGGAAAATGGATGGATAGATGGATGGATGGACAAAGGATAACAAACAAACTTGCCTCTTGTCTCCAAACCATGTCCACAGGCTGCTCCTGATCCAGGTGACCTATGGTGAATTGTGTCTGATACCAGTTCACAGCCTTGCCACTTCTGTGCCCTCCACCTGCATGAAAAAAAACAGAGATAGGTTGTTTGTGAACAGAATAGGTCACAGTATGGATTTTTTTTCCTACAATTGTTTCTTTTTACCCTGGACCACATAAAGCCAACATACGAACTGTTAGTCAGCCATTCGATGTTGTGTTCTGTCATCACAGTCCACAGTGCAGTCTTTGATAGACCATATTTACAACACTATTAAAAACTAGCCTATTGTGGGCCTCTAGATCTGTCCAAGGACTAAATTTGTTAATAAATCCTTTTTTACCTTGGCCAAAGAGGTTGTTTTTGCAGAGATTTTTCTGTTTTTCTGTCTGTCTGTCTGTCTGTGAGTAAGATAACTCAATAGCTTCTCAACAGATTTTGATGAAATTTTCAGGAATTTTTACAAAGATTTGTTAACATTGCAACATAAGGCATTACACATTTTCAATAATAACTCTGCTAAGGATGTCAGACATACCCTGGCTGTTTGTGCTCACTGAGCACTTCTAGTATATATACATATATATATATATATATATATATATATATATATATATATATATATATATATATATATATATATATGTATATATATATATATATATATATATATATATATATATATATTGCAGCTAGAAATATCAGCTTATTATATTGTACATAGTTATGACACTGTCAATATCATTTGTATGACAAATATCTTGCCTGTTTAAGAAATAGGAAATTAAAAAATTTTACTGTCTTTTTCTTTTCGTATGAATCATCATAATCATCATCATCATCATCATCATCTTCAGGACAACACTAACCCAAGCAAAAGAGCCCAGCTTGATTCTATAGCTTAATGCCTCTTAATGCCTTATTGATGCATACAGCATGAGCTATCTGAATGCTATCCCGTGTGCATGTGTGTATGTGTGCATGTGTGAATGTGTATGGGAGGCCCCTTGAGAAATTAATCATACTTGCTTTTACATTCACCATCATACTCTCAAACATACACTGGTATACTCTCTTATATTCATTGTCAAACTATTATATTTACTATCATACTCTCAAACATACACTGGTATACTCTCTTACATTCACTATCAAACTCTTATATTTACTATCATACTCTCACACATACACTGGTATACTCTCTTACATTCACTGTCAAACTATTATATTTACCATCATACTCTAAAACATACACTGGTATACTCTCTTATATTCATTGTCAAACTATTATATTTACTATCATACTCTCAAACATACACTGGTATACTCTCTTACATTCACTATCAAACTCTTACATTTACCATCATACTCTCAAACATACACTGGTATACTCTTTTACCTTCACTATCATACTCTTACACATACACTAGTATACTCTCTTACTTTCAGTATCAAACTCTCACATATACACTATAAAACTCTCTCACATTCACTATCATACTCTCTAACATTTACTATCAAACTCTCTTATATTCACTATCAAACTATCACATATACACTGGTATACTCTCTTACATTCCCTATCAAACTCTTACATTTACCATCATACTCTCAAACATACATTGGTATACTCTCTTACATTCACTGTCAAACTATTATATTTACTATCATACTCTCAAACATACACTGGTATAATCTCTTACATTCACTGTCAAACTATTATAGTTACTATCATACTCTCAAACATTCACTGGTATACTCTCTTACATTCACTGTCAAACTCTTATATTTACTATCATACTCTTACACATCCACTAGTATACTCTCTTACTTTCAGTATCAAACTCTCACATATACACTATCAAACTCTCTCACATTCACTATCATACTCTCTAACATTTACTATCAAACTCTCTTATATTCACTATCAAACTCTCACATATACACAAGTTTACTTTCTTACATTCACTATCAAACTCTTATATTTACTATCATACTCTCACACATACACTAGTATACTCTCTTACTTTCAGTATCAAACCTTCAAATATACACTATCAAACTCTCTTACATTCACTATCATACTCTCTTACATTCACTATCAAACTCTTATATTTACTATCATACTCTCACACATACACTACTATTCTCTCTTACATTCACTATCAAACAATCTTATCTTCACTATCACACTCTTTTATTCACTATCAAACTCTCACATATGCACTAGTATACTTTCTTACATTCACTATCAAACTCTTATATTTACTATCATACTCTCAAACATACACTGGTATACTCTCTTACATTCACTGTCAAACTATTATATTGACTATCATACTCTCAAACATTCACTGGTATACTCTCTTACATTCACTGTCAAACTATTATAATTAGTATCATACTCTCAAACATACACTGGTATACTCTCTTACATTCACTATCAAACTCTTATATTCACATTCACTATCATATTCTATAACATTTACTATCAAACTCTCTTATATTCACTATCAAACTCTCACATATACACAAGTATACTTTCTTACATTCACTATCAAACTCTTATATTTACTATCATACTCTCACACATACACTAGTATACTCTCTTACTTTCAGTATCAAACCTTCAAATATACACTATCAAACTCTCTTACATTCACTATCATACTCTCTTACATTCACTATCAAACTCTTACATTCACAGTCATAATCTCACACATACACTACTATTCTCTCTTACATTCACTATCAAACAATCTTATCTTCACTATCAAACTCTTTTATTCACTATCAAACTCTCACATATGCACTAGTATACTTTCTTACATTCACTATCAAACTCTTATATTTACTATCAAACTCTCACAAATACACTCGTATTCTTTCTTACATTCATTATCATAATCTCGTGCATTCACTATCAAAGAGAAAAAACAACATGACATAGAATATAAGACAGAATAATAGGATATGTGAATGAGAATAGTTGTTTGTGTGTGAGTTTGATACAGAAGCGAATTTGATTGAAACAGAAAGCGCACTAAATTCTCTGTTCCTGATTTTTTTTCGTCTTTGAAAAAGCTGGGGGAGGCGTAATTTTACATACACGGCCATGATTGAAACGACAGAATGGTGGATAGAGAGCAACTGTATGAAGCCATTGGCCTCCTTAATAACATTTTAAACTCTTCAACCATCACAACAGTGTCAGACACATACAACAACAGCAACAGCCATCCACTCCGCATCCAATGCGGCCGCTGAGGAAAAGAAGTAGCGCTTTTCAGAGCTGAATCAGGTTTAACTGGGAGCCAACGAGGCACCTGTACTTCGCTTGGAGCTAACGCGAGCGTCAGTGTGATACCTCCCAAGTCGCTCAGCGTCTATGTGCTTGCACTCCTCCGTGTGACTGTGAGCATAAAAACGCAGATAGGCACGCATCACAGGGGACAGTGACGGATGATCAGTCACTTTGGTGTGATTTTATAATTCTTGATAGCTCATGTGCTCGGTTTAAGTGAACACAAAGACTTCAGAAATGACGAGTCAGCCTTTTGATTAATCAAAACTCAACATTCTTCAGCAGTCCATAACTGGGTCTCAGAGCTGTTTTCAGTGTATGGTGTATAAATCAGGTAAAAATGTGGCAAAAATGTCTTCATTGTATGGTGGCCCTAAGAGGACAAACATCATCAGAGTATGTCAGAGTATACCCACTATACCCACTAGAATAAACCAGTCTACACCACTGATCAGACCCAACAGCAGGCGGCTGGGTGTTTTAAGTAGTGAGGGCTGCCAACTGAATGAATGAATGAGTGACGTAATTGTATTTCATGGGAGGCCCCTTGAGAAATAACTCATACTTGCTTTTACATTCACCATCATACTCTCACACATACACTGGAATACACTCTTACATTCACTATCAAACTCTTATATTTACTATCATACTCTCACACATACACTATCAAACTCTCTTACATTTACTATCAAACTCTTACATTCACTATCTTACTTTCTTACGTTCACTATCAAACTCTCACACAGAATAATAGGATATGTGAATGAGTTAACTACACATAGTTGTATGTGTGTGAAAGTTTGATTAAAACGGAAGTGAGTTTGATTGAAACAGATAAAGTACGAAATTCTCTGTTCCTGATTGGTTATCTTCTTTGAAAAAGCTGGGGGAGGCGCATTTTTACATACATGGACATGATTGAAATGACAGTTTGGTGGACAGAGAGCAACTGCATGAAGCCATTGGCCTCCTTAATAACATTTTAAACTCTTCAACTGTCACAACAGTGTCAGACATATTACAACAACGGCAACAGCCATCCACTCTGCATCCAGTGCGGCCGCTGAGGAGGGAATGCGGCGGCTTTTCAGAGCTGAATCAGGTTTAACCGGGAGCCAACGTGGCACCTGATAGTAAATGTAGTTTGACAGTGAATGTAAGAGAGTATACAAGTGTATGTGTTAGATTATGATGGTGAATGTAAAAGCAAGTATGATTTATGGGAGGCCCCTTATAAATAAATCATACTTGCTTTTACATTCACCATCATACTCTCATACATACACTAGTATACTCTCTTACATTCACTATCAAACTCTTATATTTTCTTATCATTGTCTCATACATACACTAATATACTCTCTTACATTCACTATTAAACTCTCATACATACACTAGTATACTCTCTTACATTCACTATCAAACTCTCTTACATTCACTATCAAACTCTCTTACATTCACTATCAAACTCTCTTACATTCACTATCAAACTCTCTTACATTCACTATCAAACTCTCTTACATTCACTATCAAACTCTTATATTTACTATCATACTCTCATTCTCTCATACATACACTAGTATACTCTCTTACATTCACTATTAAACTCTCTTACATTCACTATCAAACTCTCTTACATTTACTATTAAACTCTCATACATACACTGTTAAACTCTCTTACATTTACTATTAAACTCTCATACATACACTATTAAACTCTCTTACATTTACTATCAAACTCTCATACATACACTATTAAACTCTCTTACATTTACTATCAAACTCTCATACATACACTATTAAACTCTCTTACATTCACTATCAAACTCTCTTACATTTACTATTAAACTCTCATACATACACTGTTAAACTCTCTTACATTTACTATTAAACTCTCATACATACACTATTAAACTCTCTTACATTTACTATCAAACTCTCATACATACACTGTTAAACTCTCTTACATTTACTATCAAACTCTCATACATACACTGTTAAACTGTCTTACATTTACTATTAAACTGTCTTACATTTACTATTAAACTCTCATACATACACAATTAAACTCTCTTTCATTTACTATTAAACTCTCTTACATTTACTATCAAACTCTCATACATACACAATTAAACTCTCTTACATTTACTATCAAACTCTCACAGAGAATAATAGGATATGTGAATGAGAATAGTAGTGTGTGAATGAGAATAGTAGTATGTGAATGAGAATAGTAGTATATGTGTAAGAGTTTGCTTGAAACGGAAGTGAGTTTGATTGAAACGGATTTAGTACTAAATTCTCTGTCTCTGATTGGTTATCTTCTTCGAAAAAGCTGGGGGAGGCGTATTTTTACATTGATGGCCATGATTGAAATGACAGTATGGTGGACAGAGAGCAACTACATGAAGCCATGGGCCTCCTTAATAACATTTTAAACTCTTAAACCGTCACAACAGTGTCAGACATATTACAACAACGGCAACAGCCATCCACTCCGCATCCAATGCGGCCGCTGAGGAAGAGAAGTAGCGCTTTTCAGAGCTGAATCAGGTTTAACCGGGAGCCAAAGACGCACCTGTACTTCACTTGGAGCTAACGCGAGCGTCAGAGTGACACCTCCTGATACGTTTAGCGTCTATGTGCACGCGTTCCTTAGTGTGCCGGTGAGCATAAAGACGCAGATAGGTGCGCATCGCAGGGGACAGTGAGGGATCATCAGTCCCTTGTGTGATTTTATAATTCAACCCGTGTCTTGATAGCTCATGTGCAAGGTGAATGAGACGCCGTTGGCTCCCGGTTAAACCTGATTCAGCTCTGAAAAGCCGCCACTTCTCTTCCTCAGCGGCCGCACTGGATGCGGAGTGGATGGCTGTTGCCGTTGTTGTAATATGTCTGACACTGTTGTGACGGTTTAAGAGTTTAAAATGTTATTAAGGAGGCCCATGGCTTTATGTAGTTGCTCTCTGTCCACCATACTGTCATTTCAATCATGGCCATGCATGTAAAAATGCACCTTCCCCAGCTTTTTCGAAGAAGATAACCAATCAGAGACAGAGAATTTAGTGCTATATCCGTTTCAAGCAAACTCACTTCCGTTTCAAGCAAACTCTCACACACGTACTACTATTCTCATTCACATATCCTATTATTCTGTGTGAGAGTTTAATAGTAAATGTAAGAGAGTTTAATAGTTAATGTAAGAGAGTTTAATAGTAAATGTAAGAGAGTTTAATAATGTATGAGAGTTTGATAGTGAATGTAAGAGAGTTTAATAGTAAATGTAAGAGTTTGATAGTAAATGTAAGAGAGTTTAATAGTAAATGTAAGAGAGTTTAATAGTTAATGTAAGAGAGTTTAATAGTAAATGTAAGAGAGTTTAATAGTTAATGTAAGAGAGTTTAATAGTAAATGTAAGAGAGTTTAATAGTGTATGTATGAGAGTTTAATAGTGAATGTAAGAGAGTATATTAGTGTATGTATGAGACAATGATAAGAAAATATAAGAGTTTGATAGTGAATGTAAGAGAGTATACTAGTGTATGTATGAGAGTATGATGGTGAATGTAAAAGCAAGTATGATTTATTTCTCAAGGGGCCTCCCATAATGATTTATTTCTGTTCATGTTGTACTATGTGGATCTACTTATTGTAATGGTTTCCACTACTATTTACAAAATTCTTTCTTGTTAATATTGTGAAAGATCAATCATAATACCATACTGAAAGTTCTTTGTGATCCACAATATACAGCATGCAACTGCAATTAATTTTGTCCATTTACAACACATGTGACCCTGTAACCCTGTAGAGTTATACTGTTTTCTTTAAAACTAGCATCATATTCAGTTTTCATATATATTAATCCACCCAAACAATGCCTGAAAATACACACTTTTCTCTTTACAACCTGCTTCATTTGAAAAACTGGGAGGAAAAATACTGAAGAAGAAAAGGACATATTTGATTATTGAGTGTATTTACCTGTAAACTGGACAAATAGGAAGTGATTCGCATTCCCTCTCCTCATACAGTGTGTCTGGACACTCTTGACCTCCATTTGCTGACCCCTGAATGATGATCCTGTATCGAGACTGTATGGCGACAGTTGTATTTTCTGTTGAACATGAAACGCAGTTGCTATAAAAAATGTCTGTCTTTAATGGTAGAGTGGCTGTACTATTTAGGTAAACACATAAAATAATATAAGGATGCTGAGACATTACATCTTGAATGCCAATTCAATAGAAAAAATCACAGCTTGAGCGGAAAAATATCTTCAGAACATGACTTAGAAACAAGTAGCCACAGTGTTAATTTGAATGTGATAAATTGACCAATGTGGCTGTGATGTCCTGAAATTCAAAAAAGCCAATTTTCAGACATACCACAGTGTTATGGCTAAATTTGTCTCTTTTTCACAGCCTCATCACATTACCCTAATTACCACATGTAGAAAATGGTGCAATCAAAATGTAACTAAATCATTATAAACCAAAAAAACTACAGATTATTTTCAGAGCAAAAATGCCACCCTGTTATAATGAAAAGTTAAAATCACTGACATTAAATGAATTATTCAGTGAACAAAACAAAATATTATTTGTTTTGTTATGAACTTAAAGGAGTTATCTCAAGTATCCTTGTTAAGTTTTTTAAGTAAAGTTGGGCTACTTTCTTGACTTTAGTTGGCAAAACTTAAAACAATTAGTTTAGGGTCAGGTTTGGTCAGACAAGGTCAAGTTCTGAGCACAGGGTTCATATAAGGACAAATACTGTGGTTACCCACAGAAAGTGGTTGCTACAAACTGAACCGTCACGTTAGACTTAATTGACCCTGGGATTGTTCCAGGACATGTTCACTTTTTTGTTCTGCTGAGACTTGTGATTCCAGTGCCACTGTGTGACCTGCGTGAAGCTGGCCCCCCAGCCCACGCAAAATTTCGGGAAATAGTCTGTTAGGTTTGTGCATCGTTTGTGCATCTTTTGTGCTGGTTCGTGCTGTAAAAATTGTCATTTGTGCTGCTACGGTTTTAAAGTTATTAAATATTATTTTATAGGTCATCCAGAGTTCACCCAGCCCACATTTGCTTCAAATGGACACCAAATGGTACCGTTCGTTTGTGCTTCGTTTGTGCCGTAAAAACTTTTGTTTGTGCTGATTCGGTCTAATAGAAATTACACACTTTAATTTCTGGTGATAACGTCATCCAGCCCCCCATTTGCTCCAAATGGACCCAAAATGGTACTGTTCATTTGTGCTTCGTTTGTGCTGCTATGGTTTTTAAGTTATTAGATATTATTATATAGGTCATCCAGAGTTCACCCAACCCCCCATTTGCTCTCAATGGACCTGAAATGGTACCATTCATTTGTGTTTCGTTTGTGCCTGTTTGTGCCGTAAAAACTTTCTTTTGTGCTGCTATGGGTTTATAGATATTACACACCTTAAAACACTTTGTTTGTGCTATTACGGCTTACTGATATTATTTAATTATCATGTAATTCCATTAAGCCCTTGTCATATCTTATTTCCCCTTATATTTCTAAATTAACAAAAGGTAGTACACTTGTACTGGATTAGCATTGTTGTTATTCCAATGATTGCATCTCAGTCATGATGGCGCCTTACCTGGTCATCATTTCTTGATACATCTGCCTTGATTACCTGCTTCAACAGTCCTGTCAACCAAAAACATGTCTGAAATACCAATAAACAGATCACATTTCACAGCCAGCGTTTTGTTCTTTATTTGAAAGAAGGACCTTTTTTGCCACTAAGGTGCACTCATATAGGCGAGTTTAACTTTGGGATAAATAAAAAAAAAGAAATAAACCTTCACAAGCAATAGACGAGCTTTGTTTGATCACATCCAAAAAAAAATGAAGAGGGTAACTCCTAGAATTAAAGTGTGTAATATCTATAAAAACGTAGCAGAACAAACAAAATTTTTTATGGCACAAACCAGCGCAAACGAATCACAAACGAAGCACAAACGAAACAGACCATTTTCCTGAAATTTTGTGTGGGGTGGGGGGCCAGCTTCACGCAGGTCATTGACCGTGCATGTTGGAATGTGGCAGTGCCGTGCACAGATATTTACAAGGGCAGGGGCAAAGAGGAAAAAAAAAGGGCACATACAGCCCATTCTTACCACTGAAGAAGGCATTAGGTTTCATGTGTTTTCAAGGGCACCTTAGACATTATTATATGTTATACAAAAGGCACATTATATAGCCCTAAAACCGACTAACGAGACAGACTACTCTAGTTAGTTTGTAGTCAGGATCAGCATCCACAAGAACTGTGTTGATTCATCGCCAGACTGTGAAGAACACACAGAAATAAATAAATAAATCCTATGGAGTCTGGGGAAATTTTTCAATTAAGAAGGTGCCATTTTCCTGTATTCCAGTGTTTTCAGGCATGAAAATGGTGATAAGGATACGACCCCTCTAGGGGGGTCCGGGGGCATGCTCCCCCATAAGAAAATATTGAATATTTCATATTTAAAAGCAGCAATCTGATGCATTTTGATCAAGCAGAATCACAGGACAATATGAATGTATAATAAAGTATCTATCTATATATGGTCACATTATGCTTTATAAGAAATGAGACTGATAACTTCTCTCATGAAATGCGTTAACAATTAATTTTCCACTAGAGGTTTGTTAAGATAGCTATGTTATATCTCCTGCTGTGTTAGCTAACGTTATGCATCAATGACATGATGCCTCTTTTAGCAAGCTTTAATTCTTCTGGTGATATATCACCTGTAGCTAATGTTAAGCCTATTTCAACAGAGCTCCTGGGTAACTTAGATATGCCAGAAAATATTGAAATGACTGAAACCATCACTTACCAAATTCAGTCAATAAACTATCGTTCGCTATATTCCACTTGGATCGGCGAGGCGTCTTAAGCTTCCGAATGCTTCACAAACCAATCATTCAGCAGTATCCCCCCATTTTCCCAGAGAAAACACTGCTGATATTAGGCCCTCCCCACTAAAATTTCCATGCTCTTGTGCTTGTAGAGTGAATGTTTTTCTCTAATTACAAGGCTCCCTTCAGGCACGTTCAAATGTTCGCAGTTCACTAATAATCTCTGGGATACCTCCATGTCCCATCGATTACCAACCCCGCGCCCCACCCCCCGTGCACACCCCTGCTGACAGACATGTTTTGTGCCATGTTCAGAGCCTAGAAACACTGTTCTGTTAACCGGTGAATCATATGAATGTAAGAGCTGTTGTGTGGGTAAGACCCCGTTTCTGTCCTGTTCATCGAAGTCATTTAAGAGCCTGCTCCGGCGTGTAAAGCACAGATAGTAACGGCTAAGCTAAGTCACGTCTCAGATCCTTTCTTCAAACCTAAGCTCGCCACAATATTATTATGTGCCAGACTGATGCAGTGGTGAGCACACATACATGATAAATAACATGCTGTAATGAGTCTGGGAAAAAGTCCTGCCTGGGCTTATACTTATTTAAATAGTTGTTCTCTCAACTCAAAATTTGAGTTTTGACCCAAAACTCATAAATCTAGGTCACCTGCATAGACCTACCAGTGGGACTTCATACCATTGTTTCATCTGCAGTGTTAAGCCCATTTGCTCAGAGTGGGTAGTGGCAGAATGAATGCAAAGTCACTGACAAATTGTGCAAAGCAATGCTGAACTGATTGTTTCCACTGAGTAGACTGGCCAACTAATGAAAGGACTGGGTGCATGTGGGGAAGGAGGCCTTAAAGAGCAGGAACTCAAAGACAGACTTGCGATACAAGGTGGATCAAGGGTACTTAGCAAATGAATATTGGAAGGCTTTTTTAACATTAGCAATTGTGACTATACCCAGTTAAGACAAATATGAGCCCTTTAAACAATTGCTTGTTTATTTATTTGTGTTGTTTGTTAGTTATTTTTTACGATATTGGATTAACACATATTAAAACCCATTTCCTTTCTTTCTAAAGATATCAATAGATGAATATTCATATGAAAAACACTTAACATCATTTCAAAACTTTTGTGAAACTGTTTTGCAACAGATACCAGTTATTAAATAAGCATTTGTTTTTTTTTATAGATTTATTGATTGCTGCCTCAACAAATGTAGTAATTTGAAGTGGTTTGGATTTATTAAAAAATATAATAACATTTGTGTAATCATATGAAGAAACATGAAAAAAACATGATTTGTCATTTTATAATGTACTTTGCAGATAATTAGTAAGTTACAGGGGTGTTACAGTACGCAACATTTCGGAACAGTTCTGTACATTTCACTACATCCTGCTACAGATTCAGTTGTGTACATTTCAATATTTACACACATTTTCTTTTACAACACACGATTTCCCCCACAAAACTACACACAAATGTGTTAATATAGTACACACATTCTTCAGGCACACGCATACGTCATATTACCCACAGTCTGAGTCCAGACGTCAGAAAAGGCGTCATCATTTTCAAACTTATGACATGTTTTAATAGAGAGAAATATACTTTTAACCACTATCTTTTGGCTTCATATTTCAAAACAATACTTTCATTGCTTTAACTGACTCCCTCCCCCTACAGGAGACTTGAATGATAGATAGGGAACTCTTCACACATATGCACGTACTTTTCATTTGTATGTCAGCAACAAACAGAAAGTCTTGTACCAAAACAGGTAAAAGTGAATCAAATACTGTTACACCCCTGTTAAATAGGATCACTCTGATTTAATTTACTGTTTCGATTTTACCAATGCTCTGCACAATTATTCTTGAAGAAAATGTTGTTTTTGAGACTATTTGCAGTTGTAACACTATATTTTTACCTTTTTGTTCTTGTTCTGTCTTTCAAAAGGATAAAGAGCTATGACATCAACAACACAGGCAGTACTTAAGTCAGTGAACTGAAATTCAAGAGCTACCTTTTATGCATGAAGAGGGGCAGGCTGACCATTCACTGAAGGGTGTTACAATGCAGTCTTCCTTGCAGGGAGGCAAACAAGGTTGGGTTGTTTTTGGACGGGCAGACTCTGGACACCTAAACAAATAAATAAACAATGTACCTTAATTCTTTTTATCCCCCTGATGATAAAAGTATTTCATTTTTTAAGACACAAGTCTGTGAGGTGAAAAAATACCCTGTCCTTAAGATTGCTCATCACTCACCGGAGAATACGATTTATGGCATTTCCCTGCCTATACACTGGCACCCTCCTCTGAATCACATGTATATCAACAAACTGCACATTTTGTGGAGTGAAGCTCACTAAGCAACTGATATTTACTGACATGCCACCACTAATCAACTTAAGGCCGGTATGTCTTTCACTTTCGATGCAGTGCTAAAATAGTGGGATCTGATTAGTTTAGGCACAATTCCTCTCATTGGAAATATTTGTTCTGAAATAGACTTTAAGTTTCTGCAGTTGTATGGCTTTGTGTGTGCAATACACCCTTCTTACTTAAATTGACAGCAGATTTCTTTTTTTCAGCAACATTAATTGGACATTGGACATTTGCATAAAATGTTATTTTCTTATTTATCTATTGCTAATTATAGGATGCCATGGTTGCTCTTAAAAGATTACTTTCCTGGGTTACATGTATCTATTACTACATAAACTACTTTTCCTGTTCGGGGTACCTTGGGATTGGAGCTAATCCCTATTGTCATTTTAGAAGGGCCTGGGTACACCCTGGATAGGGCTGACATGGAGTTAAGTTAATAGATACGCAATCATGCTCACACAGGTCGTTTTATTAAATAAATACAAAAGTTTGCCAATTACATGCAAGTTTGTATAGTCTAAGCTCTGATGTCTTCTTAAACACACGACAGCCCACCCATCCTTCGCCCAACGTCCTGGACTACAAACACATACAACAACACATATACTGAACAAAAATATAAATGCAACACATTTGATTTTGCTCCCATTTTTCATGAGCTGAACTCAAAGATCTGAAACTTTTTCTATGTACACAATCAATGTCTCTCAGTGTTGGGAGTAACGGCGTTAAAAATAACGGCGTTACTAACACCGTTACTTTTTCCCAGTAACGGGTAATCTAATTAATTACTATTTCAAACGTTATAATGCCGTTACTGATACCGACAGTGAAATGTGGACCGTTACTTTACAACGATGTCAATCAGCTGTTATCCGACCTGCCTCGCTCAGCCAGACACACGAGAGAACGAGATGCCAGAGTTGCCAGGTCCACTTATTATAAGCGACTTTCGGCTTCTTCTTTTTCTAACTTGCATGTGTATATTGGGAGTTATGGGTTGCAGTTTTTTCTAATAGTGCAGTTGCTCATTTGGGCTTGTTGTGCCCTCAAACCCAGGATGAATCTGGTGCATGATCTATCATCAATATAAACCCAATTCAGAAGTTAAAAAAATTATTTTATCCCACCCTAACACAAATTTAATTTTACTGTAAAAATGATGTTTCCACCTTAAATAAATACTTATATAGCCAGAATTAAATTTATTTCTAATGAAGCTACTACTGTTTCACCATAATAAAGCTGTAGAGGATTAACATAAACTTAGATCAAAACCTGACATGTCTTTTTGGTTACAAAAATCAAGGTTAGACAGACTGTTTAGCAATAACAGAGTTACAAATAACAGGAGCCCCTCCCTTCACTTCTGTATAAAGAAAAGGATGTTCCACCACCAATTAAATTAGGAGACAAAAAAGAGGAAATATCACTTTGAAATTGAAATGTAAGTGGATAAAAATTAAAACACGCTTCATGTAGGTTTCTCTCTTTAAAAATGCTTATTTCAATCGCAAAATCTGGCAACACGGCTAGATGCAGCAATGTCGAGTCCGGAGCGGTCTGTGGAGTTAAAACTGGCGTTTTCAGGATGGAAGTACAAGAGGTAACAGGCAAGAACACACATGTAAAGTGTACATTATGTCCTAAATCAAGGTGTTTGTCTGTTGTAAGTAAATCTAAAACCTAGTGACCAAAAACACTGTGAACTCCGCTGATGATGTGAGCGCTGCTGTAGCAGGACAGGTAACAGCAAGGAAGGACACAGAGACAGAGCCACACAGTTCAAGCAGCAAAAGCTTTCTCAAAGAAGTAACGCATCAATTAGTCTCCCTGGTAACTAATTACATTTATGAAGGAGTAATTCCGTTAGTAATTCAATTACTTTTTTGGGAAAGTAATTAGTAACTATAACAAATTACTTTTTTAAAGTAATTTGCCCAACACTGATGTCTCTTAAATATTGATCATAAATTTGTCTAAGTCTGTGTTAGTGAGCACTTCTTCTTTGCCGAGATAATCCATCCACCTCACAGGTGTGGCATATCAAGGTGCTGATTAGACAGCATGATTATTGCACAGGTGTGTCTTAGGCTGGCCACAATGAAAGGCCACTCTAAAATGTGCAGCACAATGCCACAGATGTTACAAGTTTTGAGGGAGCGCGCAATTGGCATGCTGACTGCAGGCATGTCCACCAGAGCTGTTTCCCATTAAATGACTGTTCATTTCTCAACAATATATGTAACTACACCAGCCCAGGACCTCCACATCCAGTATCTTCACCTCCAAGATCATCTGAGACCACCCACCTGGACAGCTGCTGCAACAGTTGGTTTGCATGACCAAAGAATTTCTGCACGAACTGTCAGAAACCGTCTCAGGGAAGCTCATCTGCATGCTCATCGTCCTCATCGGGGTCTTAATCTGACTGCAGTCCATCATCATCATAACTGACTTGAGTGGGCAAATGTTCACGTTCGATGGCGTCTGGCACTTTGAAGAGGTGTTCTCTTCAAGGATGAATCCCGGTTTTCACTGTACGGGGCAGATGGAAGACAGCGTGTATGCCGTCATGTGGGTGAGTGGTTTGCCGATGTCAGCGTTGTGAATTGAGTGGCCCTTGGTGGCCTGTGGGGTTATGGTATGGGCAGGCGTATGTCATGGACAATGAACACAGGTGCATTTTTTTGATGGCATTTTGAATGCACAGAGATACCTTGATGAGATCCTGAGGCCTATTGTTGTGCCATTTATCCATGACCATCACCTCATGTTGCAGCGTAATAATGCACAACCCCATGTTGCAAGGATCTGTAAACAATTCCTGGAAGCCGAAAACATCACAATTCTTGCATTGCCAGCATACTTACTGGACATGTAACCCATTGAGCATGTTTGGGGTGTATAAAGCAGCTTGGTCCAGTTCCTGCCAATATCCAGTGTTATGAAATAACTTTTTATGATTCTTAAGAGTTAAGGACAAAGACTCTGTACTTCAGTTGCCCTCCACTCTATGACTTTTTAACCTCCAAAGGATTCATTGTCTGCAACGCTCCATTTGACCAGAGGCAGGAAGGACCTCAGACAGGGACAAAAGGTCACCCCTCCTTACAGACCAAGGGGAATCATTTTCATTCTGTGGAAGGGCCATAAAAAACTGTTCTTTCTTTGTTACAGTCAGAACTCATTAACAAAAGATCATTAAGTAAACTATTAAGAGAGGAAGCCAACATCATCTTTTTTGGCACGAAATTGTCACTGCACCAAGCTGAATCTTTCAGCACCTCCCCCTGGTGCGCTGTCACACCCATCTTGGCGCAGCCGGTCTACCGAATTGCTAAATTGTCTACGCACGGTGGTGTGTCGGACAAAATTACCACTGCGCGCGGTGCGCCACCCTGTGCCACCCTGAGTTGCGCCAGGAAATTAGGGCCCTTTGTCTCACAGCAAATCATCGATTTTGTTTATTTACTTTGGATGCAACATCATTTGGCCAACGAGTTACTTTTGAGTTACATAAGAGAATCGTCCTTTTTCTTATAATCAAGACCTCTGCTCTCCCGTTTCATCCAACGACAGAACCTGCAGAAGTCCAGCCTAAGACGTAACATCTCCCGTTAAACATCAGGACTATCACACGCTGGGACACTTCTTCACTGGATCCACGGCACCGAGTTGAGTTCTTGCCTATCCGCCCTTTTGAAATCACGCCAAAGCAAAAGTCTATCAGACCCAGTAGCTACAGACCAGTGTTCATACCTTCTTTCATTATTCCAAGTATCATTGATTAGTATGACTCTGCCACTCATTCTGTCTTAAGTTTTTGTCAGCTCATGAAAAATGGAAGCAAAAACAAAAGTGTTGCATATATGTTGTATACTGTATATTTTTGTTCAGTGTAGATATCAACATTTAGACCCATGGCTTACATTAGATCAAGGTGCCACATGCCACTAGCAGTGGAATGCTTGCATGCAAGAATGAGATCAAAGTTAGCTACTATATCTCCCACTTTGAAATAATAAATGCCAGAGGGTATGGCACAGCAACAGTACATATTTTTGAATAGTTTATGAAACACCTCAAATGAAAAGAACAAACAGCATTGCTGACTGTCAAGGTTAAGGTAAAATATGTCTACTGGAAGAGGGTTTCTACTTATATTGGCGTCACCCACAAAGGTAACAGTTTGAGGACAATTTCTACTCACAATGAACTCTAGAAATGGCTACTTTAAAGTCTAGGCATGGATAATTAACACATTTCCATATATTATGGTTCCTGGCATATCAATATGCATACTTCAACGTTCTTTTACCAGAGTCACAGAAGTTGTTATTCCATGTATATACATGACTTACTTTTAGGAAAAAGGGGTCTGTTTGTGATATTTGACTCTTTAGTTTTTAAAATGATCTACAACTTCCTGTAGAGTAGATGTAATTGTATATGTGAGATGAATGACTATAAACTGAGATAACGCTCAAAACAAATTGGATTAAATTGCTTGGTTGCTAAAGAAATCAAGTTCTTATCTTAAGGGTATCAGGTGATATTTTGTTATCATCAGAACTTACCTTTCACTGTGAACAGGTCCAAAGTTCATCTTTATGCAACTAACTTTGCGAATCTGAACACCCACACCACAGGAAGGAGTGTCATTCCAGAGATTAGTTCCAATTATTTTTACTAAAGCATCTTCAGTGCAGGGGCCCCAGGCTGAGACCTCCCAGTAGAACACCATACAAGGATGGTCATTACAGACCCTCCACTCCTCCAGAGCTGGAGTTCCTGGGCAATCTTTCCCTTCAGGCAAAAAAAGGACAATTTAGAACAAAAGAGTTAAAGATAAGAACACATTCAAAAAATTAGGTAGATGAATAAAAATTACACAAACACTTAGACCAACACTACGTAGTTTTTCCATCCTAATATAATATTTCTAGAATCATTTTGATGGTACATTGCTTTACAACAGGTTGAATGACACCTCTGTCATGGTCTGAGGGGTCTGTATCACCTTCACTGGCACTAAGTAACTTCGATGTGGATGGTAGGAACACTTCCACATTAAAAAAACTACAAATTTTTATTTGCTTTGACTGCTTTATGACATACGTCACTTTCCCCTCGAGGTGAAAGCTAAACGTTGGGAAAAGGAGAATATAAAGCAGTTTATGATTTTTTTTAAACAGATTTAATGAACAGAATTTAGTTTAAAGTAAATATGCACTTATTTTCCTAATGGAAATAGGGACCTCTGGCTCACACTCCTGCATAGAAGGTGGTGATAATGCTCCGCTGACATTGGATGCCACCCGCCGTTAAACAAGAGGAAGAAGAAAGCTACATGTAGTGTTGTTATCATGGTGGAAGCAGCAAAAAACCAGAAGAAAAGAAATGTTTTATCGGAGGAGACGAAAAAAAGAAAGCTGGAAAGTAACAAGCTAAGTGCCCGGACAGGGATAAACACTGGCCCGGCGTTCACTTGCTGGCGTGAGCTGAAAAACCAGGCAGGATGTCCAACCGATGCTAATTTAGCCCTGCAACTATTAGACTTGTAAGTACACGATAATTTATTCAAATAGAAACATGATCAGACTGTACCTTATCAGTCTACATGGTTTATTTGTCTCTCGGGACGTCCTGTCGGCTCGCTTCTCCTCCCTCTGTATGTCAACAAATGCACGTTGGTGTGAGGTGCTCTGTTTTATGACCGCGCAGTTACACTCAATGACCATAGAGGCCCCTAGAGAGCTAAAAAGCCGGAATTTTGCTGCTTTAAATAAACTGTGAAGAAACAAGCTCTAGATAGTTCCAGGAACCTGTTTCAAACATTATACAGCAAATGCTGACTGCTGCTATAAAGAAACAAGTATTTTAAGTGTAAGCTTTTCAACAGGATCGGGAGAACTGCTTAGGAAAGTTAAACATTTTAACTAAAACAAACAAATCACGTTTGGGCTATTTGTATTTATTGATCAACCAACCTAATCAACCATGAGCAACCTGCAACATTTAGAAAATAACAGTGCCGAGGGGCGAGGCCGGCGATAGAAGGGGTTGAGGGTGAGCGGAGCGCACACAGACGAGTGTCCCTCCCCACCTTAACAGCAGTTCAAGGGAAATAAATTTGTGTTCAGCTAATTGAAAATTAACCAAGCAGACACTGTTTCCAATTCAAGATTGTTTGGGAAGCTGATGTTCAGCATGTTCATAATCCCGCTTTGAGGTATCTTTGCTTTTTTTCTTTTTTATAAAGACCAGGGGCCTCATTTATAAAGCTTGCTTACGCTTGAAAGTGGCGTATGCCACGTCCCACACAAAGGTTGTGATTAATAAAAACAAACTTGGCGGGAGAATGTGCGCAAGGGTACGTCAACTTTGATGCTGGTGCACAAATATTTTGGAGACGGGGGAAACTGGTGGGGCAGATGGTGAGGTGGTGAATTGAAGCCGAATTCATCTCATACATTTAATGTCATCATATATCAGACTTATAGACCCACATAATCATAAACACCTGAGTCTGCAGTGTTATAGATGTGTTCCTTTGGTGAGCCATTAGACTTACCACTGTATGTAATGTTCATAAATCATACTTCCACCTTCAAATGATACAGAGCGGTGGATAGCACTGATTGATTAGTATTATTTGTGACAAAGTGCGTAACAAACACTCTAATTGCTGAGTAAGCATATAAATAGTGCAGGGACACTCGTGCGTAATGCGGTGGCACTGCTGAAGATCACACAGACTGTGGACCAGGATGGAGAGAGTCTTTAGGGACCATGAAGATTTCCTGGCCCATAATGTTGACTGGCTAATAAGCTGATTTAGATACTACAGAGCAGTGCTCTTGGATCTATGCGCTGAACTGGTCCCAGTGTTAAAACCACCTGCCGGAACAGTGCCATCTCCGTGCGTATACAGGTGCTGACCACTCTGGGGTTTCTGGCAACTGGCTCCTTCCAGTGGGAATTAGCCGACAGGTATGTGTTTGATATGATTAACAATGTATAACGTTACATATTCTGTCTAATGCACATTTTGGGTATGATATAATACAATTAAACTCTGTCCTTAGGTCTGGGATATCGCAGCCATTCCTCAACACGATAATGCCAGCCGTGTTGAACGGCATTATAAACATGGCCAGCATACATTTTTTTTTAAAGATTATTTTTGGGGGTTTTGTGCCTTTATTGATAGGAGAGAGACAGAGACAGTGGATAGGGTTGTTAAGAGGGGGCGAGAAAAAATGGGGGAGGACAGTCTGCAAGTTGGCCCCGGGCTGGATTTGAACCGGGGCCAGCAGAGGTGAGTCAGGAGACTGTGCCTGATTGCTTACCACTCCACCAAGCAGCACCCACACAGGCTTCTATTCAAAGGCAGTTTGGAGCAATGTCCGGTTTCCCAAACGCAATCAGCGCAATTGACTGTACTCACGGTGCTGTAAGAGCTCCGAGTGAAAATGAATTTGTCTTTGTGAACCGAAAAAAAATGTGCATACATTCATGTACAAATTATTTGTACCTCAAACATGGTTTTGACAAATTTAGTGTCACGGTGGCTTGGGTCAACACACGACTCACTCATCCTGACACACAGAAGTGTGGGGAACAGACTGCAGGCAGGCAATGCACAAACATCCATGAGGTACTTTGCATTGACCATTCATGGTAACGTGGGTGTGTAGAGGGCAGGATGTGAGGTAAATCCACCTGCACTACTTTCCACGTGGACTGTGATTTATAAAGGGAAAAGTGCTTGCAGGTGTGCTCACACACCGTTTTAAAAATCAGATTATTTTTTGGCACACGCCATTTTCAGCTTTCGGCCGCACGTACACTTTTAGTATGGATCCTACACAATGTTTTCTAAATTAGCCCCCAGGCCCTCTGATCAGAGTCCGACCTCCCTTAAGGCTGTTTGGGCAGATGCCAGGGGAGCTGCATCCTGCAAGGGGCGTCCGTGTGAGCCTCCTATGTTTGGAATTAAACCCCAAACAACTTCCCCTTTCACCCTCATGCTTCACACCACTCAGCAACCCTCCTATGCCTCTCTCCTTTCATCATTCTATCTCGTTTTACATCTCTCTCTCTTGTGCAGTCTCAGTCTTCTGCTCCATAGGCGTGTGCCCTCGATCTGCACATGTATTCAATTGCTTGATTTTCAGAGAGTGCAAACAGGATAGAGACGCCAGAGTGCCTGTATCTATTCAGAGGATAAAAAGGCAGCTCTGTCTGACTGTTCCTAAACAGCAGATTTGGGGAGAATACCATACCATCAGGCTTTTTACCATGGCAACAGCAGCGCACCTACATGCAGCAACAGGTGGCTCCTTCATCTTCAGCATAACAAAATGAAAAAGGAGCAATCCTCTTGCATTTATTGCTGAGAATCGTATTACTTAGGACAGTAATACACTTGTCAACATCAGAAAAGGAAGTGCAGTTACTGGATTAAGTGCAGCGGACCTTGAGTTGATATCTGCTCTTGGCATCTTCAGATCATTTTGATTTGATTTGATTTGATTTTTATTTGTCTCAAACAAGCACATGCATAAAAACAAACAGTATGTGTAATGGAAAAAAAAATGACACACTGTGAAGTGCAAGTTCGAGAAGGGGCTGAAGGAAGCAAAGCTTATCAAGTTCAGCCCCCTGTCATTTTATTTCAAGATACATGATACATAATTCATAATCCGTATAATCTTAGAAGATTAAAACAACTTTAACATAAAGCCCTGATTAAAAACATGCTAACTAAATAAATTCTTTAAAAAAAGAGTATAACATTAGCTGTCCAGTTCTTTATAGATTAACAAGAGTGTTTGTTTGTGGTTACGTTTAAATTGTTTTAATTTAATGCACATTTCTAAGTCCTCATCTAGTTTATTCCACAGATTCGAGTTGAATGGATGGTCAGTTGTTTAAAATTACAATTCCCTCTTAAGTTGTATGCTCCCTCTCTAACTATGAACATCTTTTGGCTGTTGCTTGGTAACAACTTATTCCAGGCTTTAAACAAAATCTGACCTGTTTTAAATGTAATTAGGTCCCAGAATTTTAAAATACCCGATTTTAAGAACAAAGGATTTGTATGAGCAAGGTACCCAGCATGATGAACCATCCTTATGACTCTGTTTTGTAAAGTGTAAATCTTTTGTAAAGTGCTTTTATATGAATTTCCCCATACCTCAACACAATAGGACAGATACGGATCAGTAAGTGCATAGTACAAAATCTGAAGTGACTTCTGATCTAAGACATGTTTAGTTTTACCCAGAACTCCAATACTTCTGGAAACTTTGGTTCAGAAATATTTAGCATGACTACAAGTATCTGGGCTTTCTTCTGGATCATGATCATTCTTTTAAAACGCATGTTGCAAGCTTAATCGCCAAATGCAGGGTGAAGCTCAGGTTGTATTACCAAAATAAATCTTGTTTTTCACTTAGAGCCAGGAAACTGCTTGTGTCGGCAACATATCCTCCTTTGACTGATTATGGAGATGTGCTGTGCTTTATTTTAATGTCTGCAGTCCTTAAACCCTGTTTATCACAATGCCTTGAGGTTTGTCACTGGTGATGGTTGCCTCACGCATCATTGTGGCTTGTATGTTAAATCTGGCTGGCCTTTAAGTTCACACAGATACAATATACACACTGGTTGACTCTGATTAATAAGGCTCTTCTTGGCTTAGTTCCATCTTATTTATGTACTTTTGATGTACATAAACTTTGACTTTTTTATGTACTTTTTTCACATCATTCAATCAAAACATCCAGACCAGACTTCATCATGAGCTGTGCAGTCGCCCCAGGAAGAGGGGGAAACAAGCTGGGATAAGAGTTAAAGCTGCCGTAGGCAACATTGTTTTAGTATAATTGAGTAAAAATGGTATAATATCCTCCAAGCATAATGTAAGTCAAGTGGTCTGAGACAAGCAATAGGTTCCTGCACCTCACCATGGCTCTGTGTTCAGCCTCTAAAGAATCAGTATCGGGTTGATGTGCACCAACCAATCAAAGGTCAGCTCAGACCACTGCGTTTCTATTGGCTGTTCTACTGTATATGCGCGTTCCCGTGCTGCCGGCAGAAGGAAAGAGCAAGCGGAAATGGCGGACAGTGCATAAGGGAAAATAGCTATTCCAGCATTGGCTACAACTTCCTACACGGCTAAACAACCCAAAAAAAGGACGACAGAATTAGAAAAGAAAGAATATGAAAGAGAGGCTGACCAAAAAAGGAACAAAAGTCGTGTTAATATCGACAGAGCATTCCAATGGAGAGAACTGTGGGATAGCCTAGGTCTGAAGTTGGATTCAGAACACCAGCCAGAGGGAGTGGTCCATTCTGACACCTGGAGGTGAGTGAAAGATGATGGTCGACTTGGACCACGAGCTCCAGTTACCCCACAAGATCACTGCAACTTCCCTCAGACCTGATATCGTCCTGTGGTCAATATCAGCTAGAACGGTGATAATGGCAGAACTTACAGTGCCATGGGAGGAAGGCATGGAAGCGGCCTATGAGAGAATGAAGGAAAAGTACAGCGAGCTAAAGGCATCATGCACATAGGTTGGATTGAAGGCATCAACACACCCAGTCAAAGCTGGCTGCAGAGGTTTCACTTTACTTGCAGTAACTCCTGTAGTCTCCAGGAATCACTGGATGCAGGCAGAGGAAAGCACTCAAGGAGCTGGCAGAGGAGGAAAAGCAAGGGAGCTTCTAGATCTGGCTCAGAAGGACCCTAGATGGCAAAGAGGAATGTAGGGCCAGCTGTAGGGGGAGGTAGAGAGATGTACCTATTGCTGCCCCACCACCTGGAGATGTTCTGGGATGAAAGGGGTGAAACACCTGCAAAGGGCAGCTCTCAGCTGATTACTCTGCAGCCGCCCAAAGGCACCAGCGGAGGTGTGCTAGGCAGAAACGCCTTGCAAGCAGAAATGCATGTGCTTCAAACGGTTTCAAATGGACTCTCACTCTGCCCTTTGGATACAAAGGAAGGCAGGCTCAGTCACTTCTCAAGATAGCACAAATAGACTCTAGCACAAAATACTTGAATGCCAAAAAATGTGTTATATGGAATAACTTGATTAAAAGATTTGGTGGATGGTTCAAAAAGGCTTTCCCAAAGTTTGGGTCCTGACACAAACTGGATCACAAGCCCATTTTTATTGGGTTTTGGACTGTAAGACTAAAATCACTAAAATCACTGAAGCAGTTGCTCATCCCCTCCTTATCTTTATACGACCCTCTTCACAGACATCTGCAAGCACCTTCTGGCTAAACAGAGTGAGGGAGAGAGTGGTGTGTGAGTGTGAGTGTCACATCTCACTGTGGCGTCCAGGATGCCAAAGCGAAATTATGGAGACAAGTCTACAATTGCAGCAGCAAGTTAGAGTTTCACAACTTGAGAGCTGACAGGAATGACAACATGAGAAAACCTTACTTCTACCTCTCTTGGTTGCTCTGCCAAAGCTTTTGGGATAAAGAAGATATATTATGAGGGTAATTGTGCAGAGATGAAGCTCAGCATTAAAGACTGGACAGACAGCTCAAGAAGAAGCCTCTGCAGCATCAAGAAAAATCACAATGTATAATGCAAAAAAAGAAGCGCACAAAAACCAGGTTAACAGTGGAAAAGCACTCAACCTTTAGCAGGCATTATGTTTTGCTGTCACATTTTCAGTGACTAGTGAAAATTGGTAAAGTTTTCCTATAAAATGTTGTAGAAGTGATCTTCTGAAAATTTAACTGCTAAGTTTAACAGAAATAAAGTGTTGGATATTGATAATATCTGTTTCCCACCTTGTTCAGTCATTGTTAACAATTATTGTGAGAAATCATTGTGATCGGTGTCTTCATATAGATGAGTATTATTAATTACTAATAATAACCTATAACTAAAGGCAAACTGAACAAATTTGTTATTTCAGAAGAGTGTATCAACCTGGTAGCCCTTCGTATGGCTCAGGTCCCATAAAGTTGCTCTTGGTTTCAAAAAGGTTGGTGACCCCTGTCATAAACCATATGAATCTGGAATAACACCATAGCACCCTTAATTATTTTAATTTCTGCTGTCCTCTGAGACTATTCAAGTGTAATACCTCAAAAAAAATTGAGTAAAATGTATATCTGCAGAAGGACATTAATTAGCTTTAACTCTTCTCATTATACATCATGAGAAGAGTTAAAGCTAATATCGATATCACTTTTGAAAAGTTAAAAATCACTTACCAGGTTCTTATTACATTTAAAATGTCCTTATTCTGCAGTTGGAAACCCACAACTGCACCTGCCAGTAAATTCAGTAAATTAATATGTGGCTATTTCATATACAAAAAAACCCCTATCATTAAAACAAAAAAAACCCAAATTATAATGTGGGGCATCTGTTGCTATACCATGGCTAAAGCTAGACAACTTTAGATGGCAGCACTGATGCAACACTCACATTGTTGGGATCAATGAATGTCTTGAGACCAGAGGGGACCAGTGGCAAAGACTAGCTACACTGCAACAGGTGTCAAGTTTGGGACCCTCGTTCCTGCCATCCTTTGCATCAACCTGACACTTGGTTGAGATAAGCCATTTGATGAATCATCCATAGCTGTTGAGTACATTCGAAAACATTTAAAATCTTACAGTGAGGAACAGTACCACCTGAATGGGACCATTATAGCCAGGTAGCTGACTCAGAAGACAGTGGGTAAAATCATTGTGGTCCCGACTATAGATAGCCTATGACCCAAAAGACTATTGCCTCAAATGTTGTTGCTAGCTGTTTGATGCCTGCTTAAATATGTTAGGTGACTTTATTTTCAACTTCCATGTGCATTGAGACACTATTAAATCTATACCTGATGGTGCATGGACCTGTGGTCATATATATGTATGTATATATATATACATATATATATATATATATATATATATATATATATATATATATATATATATATATATATATATATATATATATATATATATATATATATATATGTATACATATATATATATATATATATATACATACATGCATAGAAATGAGGACAGTACGACTCTTGAAGATTAACAACAGGTACAAATGCACCTTTTCCAATTTTCATATTCACAATTCCCAAGAATTAATGTATGCAGTTGCAAGTTAATCATGCAGCATTTTTTTTGCCCTGGTCAGGGCTTAGGGTATTCCTGCATGGTCATTTTCTTTATTAAGCTAGCAGTAGGTAATGCAATCACGAGGGCTTTTTTAGACTCTTAATGTTTATCAGAAGGCAGGGTTTGTCTAATATATTATTTTGCTGTACGATGGAAAATAATGCAAACACACAAGAAGAGAACTACATCCGTTTTATGAATTGGGATATTGAAGATAAACAATCCAATCAAACAAAGCAGAGTTTTTGCCTTTTAAAAATAATTAAAATTTGATATTCTTGCAGGAAATGCACCTCCAAAAACTGAGCATGTGAAATTAAGAAGGGTATCAGATTGGGCAAGTGTTCTACTCAAGAAGAGAACACAGAGCAAGGGGTGTAGCAACCCTGATAAGAAAGGGGGTTTTGTTCATTCCACTGATAGCCAGTTCTTATCCAAGGGCAGGGGTCTGTAACTTGTTACATGAAAAGATCCATATTCACCCACCACTTCCTCCAAAAAAATCTGTCTGGAGCTGCAAAACACCTGGATACCTGGATTTTTTTTAATATAAACACACATTTTATAAACAAGTACAGAAAATCTTGTGAGTTTTCATGTATATCTGAATTCTTACATTGCCTGACTATGCCAAAAGTCACTCCAGAAAGCCATTCACAAATAGACAAAGAGATATCAAGGAAGAAATCATTCTGGAATCAAATCTATGCAGAGCTGCAAAGTGCCTGACCCAGATAGCTCCCCAGTGAACTATAAAAAGAATTTGCTACTGACTTGGATTCAATGTGGTGCCACCAAAAACCAAAGCCTCTGTCTTTTTCTTGTTAAAATTTAAAATTTTTCAGCCATCCAGGCCTTTATGTCATCAAGACACTTAAGTAGCAGCTTGACAGAATATTCATCTATCTTTTTGAGAGGGACATAGATCTGACTGTCATCTGCATAACAATGGAAGGAAATACCATGCTTCCTGAGTATGGAACCAAGTGGAAGCAAGTAGAGAGGGAAGAGAAGAGGGCCTAAGACTGAGCCCTGTGGTACCCCACATGAGGGAAGATTAGAGGAAGACGCAGAGTCACACCTAGGTGTGAACCCTTTTGTTAGGGCAATAAGACCCAGCTCTGCAGTGGAGTTTTTTCTTCTTTCTGAATCATGGAGAGAAGGGGACACAGCTCCTCTCTCTCAGCTCTCTCTCAGCTCTTTCTCAACCTGTAGAAAGAAACACAGAACCTCTCCAGTCTCTCTTCTCAGGAATACAACCTCAAGACTTCTTCTGCAGTCCTGCTCAATGCAGACTGTAGCACCACATTCCTCCTAAGTACAGCTACATGAGAGCCTGCTTAAGGAAAAGGAGTTTCCAGTGGAAACAACAAGAAGCAACACGACAGAGTTGGCATCAAACTGCTAACTCAAAGGGCGAAGGAGCAACCAGTGGTCTTCAGAGGCAGAAGCTGAAGGGCCTGATCTGCCTGGAACCCACTGGGAAGCCACCAAACCTGCAGTACTGGACTTTGCACAGCAACACCAAAAGGGACACCTTTTCACTCCCCGGACTTGGTAACGTAACTGGGCCTTACATCAAATAGCATAGCACGGCTAAGCACAGGATTATATTGAATATGTTCTTTGAGCTCTATATAGCTAACTGCTGTGGATGTTAACCTGTCCACTTCATGTAGAGTCATCAACCTTAAACAAAGAAACCTTTGCTAACCCCCCATCGTTCCCCATGTGGTCTTGGTTGTAAATGCGTTTTTGCCATATGGTGTTAAAACGCCTTTTTGAAGCAGCTATCTTGCCTCTGTCTGTTACACACACACACCCACACACACACACACACATACACACACACACACACGTACATAGGACTTTGTTAGGTTAGATATTGCAGGGCTCTTAAGTCTCACGTATTCAGCATGTAACACAGGAATTAAACCTTTTCACACTCTCACATGCCAAACCTGGTATTTCTCACACATGAAAATGTATTATGGATGTAGTGTCCACCGAGTTACACCACTATACATGCACTGTAACATGAAGCAAGATGCTCTGAGCATCATGGAGCTCAACGGGAGCTTGACACAACCGAGTCAATGAGATCCATCAACCAATCAAAAATAACATACAGCTATGTATCAGCCAATCAGAAAATAGCACTGCTGTATCTCACTCTGACCTGGGATCAAAACTTGGGGGCCCTGATATTGTATGTTTTCATGCTGGTTTGTTAATAAATTATTTTGAACACAAAATCAGTTGCTGGTCTGTTAATGTTGCATAAGAGTGAATCTTGCCAACTTCTACTCTGCAGAACTCCAAATCCTTCAACTTTGACTGACAATTGATTTGGTAACTTTGGTTAATATTATTAAATTAATTATGAATCATGGTTCCAAACTGATAGTCAGTAAACTTTAGGAGACTGGCTGAATAATTTGGCTATCATTTCCCTTTATGGGTGGTGCCTTGAGGTAGAATTAATGTAAATTAAATCCCATTACTTAATGTAATTAATTATTTCTGATGGACAATATTATTAAGTGGTGGCACCAAAATCCACAAGATTTCTGGTGCCTGTCTGTTCTTCATCTTAGTCAAGTTACCCGTTTTGTGTCTTGTCATGTGTTTCCTGTTTTATTTTGAAATCCCTGTGTTCCTTGTGGTGTTTTCCTGCCCTCCCTTCTGTGTGTCTCTTTGATTGTGATTCTCTCCACCTGTGCGATTGTCTCACCTGTGCTTGATGTTTCCCCAGTGTATTTAGTCTTTGTGTTCCCCCTTGTCTGTGTTGGGTCATTCGTCTTCCCTGTCTCACTCCCTGTGGATGTCTTCAGCGTCTCTGTGTTTTCTCCAGTGTTCCTCCTGTTTTGTTGGTAGTTTCTGTTTTTTTTGTCGTTGAAGCTTTTTGTTGAGAGTTTTGGATTTGCCTTTTTGAGTTTTTGCCTCTAGTGTTTTTTCTTTGTTTGACCTGCTTTTCTTTGTTACTTTGTTTGAGTTTAGTTTTATGTTTGGACTTTCTTGTATTTGGACAGGTTTTTTGAGTTTTGATCCCTTTTTGTTAGTTTTGAATCAAAGCTTTTTGTTTATATGCTCTTGAGTCCTTTCCTTGTTTTTTGTTAGTTTTTTGGGTTTCAAACCCTGACAAAACCAACACACATAATACAATTTTCCTCTGGGAAGTGTGGATGTTAACTGACACTTGCCAGTGCTGGTGTTAAACCTACATTTTAACTGCATGCTAATATCAATGCATTTTTGGAGAATGCTATTCAACCAAATATTTTATCCAAATACCAATATAGCAACATTTTTTGCCTAATGCTAACTTTAAAGCAACATTTAAGATTAGTTCTTATGTTTAAACACCCTTTTTTATCATTATCATTATTATTATTTACTTGTTTATTCATTAATTTTATTTACTTCCAATGGAGCCTCCAATGAAGCCTCCAGTGTCATGAGTTATGCCAATGGTTCATCTGAAGATGCTGACGATTAAGCCGAAGATGAAGCCAACTATTCAGTTAACAACAGTTCGCCTACAATATTTACAGTTTAGCCGATGATCACATCAACGATTCAGCCTTTGTTTAGCCAATAATGATGGCTGAACCGAAGTTGAAACAATTAAGCTCATATCATTGTTACCAACTGTTGAGCAGACAATATGAACATGAGATGATGGTAAAAATATTGCTGACCATAAGAATTCACCTTGTTATGGTTTAGCTTATAACTGTGCACCAGTGATCAAAATCTTAAGACCAGTTGAAAAATTGTTTGAAGACAGAAACCTTTTTTGCCGTTGCCATCAGGAGGTCATGACAGTGTGAAAATGACATTGAATCCAAATTTTTGCAAAGATTTTGGCTTTTAAAGGCTGTGGTCTAAAACTTTTGACCAGCTGACAAAAGCATGTTTGAGTTTAAATGCAGTTTTAAATGCATTTTGAGGATCTATTTAGAACCTTCTTAAGATCCAACAGTGCAAAGTACTAATTCTTGCAGTTTTTCAACTGGGCTTAAGAATTTTAATCGGGAGTGTATTAATCGATTTTCCAGAATGTTAAGGCAATGCTTAAGTTGATTTTAATGTTTAGCTAAAGGAAATTTGACAGATGTCCAAGGGGAGTAGGTGGGGGAAGGGGGGGTTGCGTCTGTTGAAGCTACTGGCAAGCTAAGGGAGGGGGATGAAGACACGTCCATGATGGGGAGGGGAGCAGAGTCTGCTGCAGAGGTGTGAGAGGGAGGTGGGGTGGAGGGTGAAGACCCAGATCCACTCACTGAGCTCACAGAGGTGGGGGTTATGTTGAACCTATTGAAGAATAGGTTCAGCTCAGAAGCAAACTCTGGGTCTCCTTCAGCTCTGGGTGCAGGTCTGTTGAAACCTGCCTTCTGTTTCATCCCACTCCACACCTCCCTGGTGTTCTGCCCCATCTTGGCCTTGATCTTCTCCCTGTAGCTGTTCTTGGCCTCCTTCAGCTTCTTCTTTAGCTCCTTCTGGACAGCGCTGAGCCCGTCCCAGTCCTTAGTCATGGCCTTTAATGTCCTTATTGATTCAGGGTTTATTGTTGGGAAAGCAGCCAATCTTTTTGGTTTGGACAATGTTGTCCTCACAGAAGCAGATGTAGTCTGTAACGTAGTGAGAGAGGCCTTCAATGTCATCGTCATAGTCCTCTTTCAAAAGCTCCCAGTCTGTGACACTGAAGCACTCCTGCAGCGCCTCCTCTGTGTCCTTAGACCAAACTTTAACAGTCCTGATGTTGGCCCCCTGCTGTTCCACCAGCGGCCTGTAGGTGGTGTCAAGGTAGGCCAGGGTGTGGTCCGATTCCCCCAGAGGAGGGAGAGAAGAAGAGCTGTATGCTCCCTTCACGTTGGCATACAGGAGGTCCAGGATTTTATTCCCTCTTGTTGCACAGTCCACATATTGGATAAGTTCATCAGGACAGGAGAGAGAGATATATGATTGAAGTCTCCACTGATCAGTATGAGGGCACTGGGGTGATGGGTTTGGAGTCCTGCGATCACAGCATGGATGACGTCACAGGCGCCGGTCGGTGCAGCTGACGGTGGGATGTAAACAGCCACAGCAATGGTATTTGAAACCTCCCGTGGTTGATAATATGGACATAATCCCACCGCTAAAAGTTCCACATCAGGGGGTGAAGATGTCTCCATGAAGACAAGCAAGCTGCTCTGCCTGTAGACCCGCTAGCTGTTCACTAAGCTTATCAGCTTATCAGTCTTGTCGGCGAGTGACCTCACGCTCCCCATAACAATCGATGGTAGAAAAGGTTTAAATCTCCTGTCCCTCTCGATCCTCTCCCTGACTTTGGAGCCGGCTTTCTTCCCTTGGCATGCCGCCATCCATATCTCCTCAGGTGTACGTGCATAGAGGAGACTATAGAGAGAATTTTGTGCCTTTATAATGCAATCAAAAAGAATGGATTTGAAAACAAAAAAATATTGCAAACAAAATTATGATTTCAAAAATACAAAAAAAATGCAGGTTAAACAAATGAAATATATTTGTGATAAAAATTGTAACTTTATTAAACCACAGGTTTTGTTTACAAACCAAAATGTTATCATGAACCACTGTTCAGTTTGGTTCATGATAGTTTTCAAGAAGTTTTGTTTGCATTTCTTGAATTTTTGCTTGCTTTTCTACATGACTCTCAGCTCGCCATTGTGCTGGCAGACTTCATTCACAGTGCAGGCCATGAAAAATCTTGAATAGATATCAGCAGAACTTAGCAGATACCTAAAACTCTGAAGACTTTCTCCCTGTTTCCACTCTCTGTGGTTCGGTCTCTAAGCACTAAAATAATTGTCTAGAGGAGCTCCAATGCTGATGTGCAGCATTGTTTACTTCCTCCTCTGTCTGTCATGTCATCCCCATCACTGTTCACTCATGATGCCTGATTGGCTTCGGGCAAACTTGTCCACTAAGGCAAAAATTTGCCTAGTTCATGCGACTATTTATCAGAGCAAATTTCGCGTCTTTTCATTGACTTTCAATGTATTTCAGTCACGCAACAAACTGAAATTTGCATTTGGTGTGAACACAGCTTAAAGATGAAATTACAGTCTTACCGGAATTTTGATAAATACAAATAATACTTCATCCCAATTAAAGATAACTCCAATTTACAAATGTCGAGGGATTATCTTGTTGACCAAACACAGTAATTTTGACGAAGAATGTTTACAACGAACATACCATGTGCTATCTTTAGGTACAATTATCACTGAAACCATTGCTACTATCTTCACAAAATAAACAATTAGTATAAGCTGAATACCTACTTTGAAGATGAACTCTCATTTGGCTTCTCTGTTATGTCCTTGGATTTTGTAAAACAGCGAGTCCGGTCAGTACAATTATAAATGTACATTAAAGCAATAAGGCTCTGCGTGGTAAGAGCTGCTCACTGCAGATGAAGGTATAAAAGCCAGTAGTGTCCTCTGATCCTGAAACGTCTTGAAGTGATTTTCTTAGCTACACACTTATCACATCCAGTTTGACTACATGAGCTCACCATTTATTCACCTGAATCAAAAGGTACCATGTCTCTCCAGTCCTCCAGTTCTCACAGTGGATTCCACCATTTTCAGTTCAGACTTGTTGACTCTCCATCTTCAGACATTTCTCTTGTGTGGACTCCAGTTCATACAAGTATCCCAAAGTAAATGGCTGTCATACTTGCTGTAAATTAATCAATTTATCCAGTTTGGTGGTGATTGTTTCCTCTTGTGAAGCAAACTAGTCAGCGTCGCTGGCGGAAGGACACGTAGGTTGTGATGTGTCTCAAAACAGTGCCTAATCAGAGCAGAGTGGTAGTGAGAAATTAAGCTGATATCAACAAACTGTTTGTTGCGTGTGATGACCCCACACTGTTTATATGGCCTTATTATCTTCCACAATTCTTTTAATTACGTAGGCACAATGTCTGGCACTACGTAAAACAATGCATAGCATTAGCGTCTGTCCCAAGATTTTTTGAATGGCAAGAGATCTCAGCTGTGACACTCTGGCACATGTTCAGACTCATGCCATGTACCTCACACAAATCCTATTCAAAAAAACCAAAACTCTCTATTTACGATAGGATTTTGAACTTCGGTTGGTGTATGTTTCATGTCAAGATTAAAAAAAATATATTCTGGAATCTCATTGTAACATTGATGTGTAGGAAGCTATTTTAAATATTTGTTAATGCAAAGCTAATTATAAGCATGCATCAGTGAAACAATGCAGTTACAAACCCCACCCGGTTGGGCTGTGAGTTACAATCTCATTTTCTTAAAAACGAGCTGTCCTCTGAGCTGATTTTTGCTCAGCGGCGTAGGGACCGTCAACAAATTACCATAGCAAAGGAATGATGTGAGAGAAAATTCAAGAACTTCACCTTAAAGACATGTAACATCTTCAAAAACACAGAATACATTAATGACCTTATGTAAATCATACTATTCATATGAATAGTCCCAATTGTACCCCTTACCCCTTGGTTTTGCTCGTTCTTGTCTAGTGAAGGGGTGTCCCAATCCTCCGTCGGGCTAAGGGGAAGGGCTAAGATGAAGGGCTGCACAGCCCTTGAAATGAAGACAGACCGGGATCTCACTTGAAAGGATGGGGTATGAGAATTTCCCATAATACACCGCGCCTGCTGGCGAGAAGGCAGAGCTGAGACCAAAGGAAGTGCATAAATATAAGAAATTATTAAATCATCAAGTAAATATTATGTTTTGAATTGTTGGTCGTAAAATTTAAAATTTCTCATTATAACTAGCAAGCTTTCGCAGCTGTAGCTACGGTTATTGTCGCATCTGCCTACGTCACAGCCAGCGAGTGGCTCTGGGTGATGACGTAACAGGAATTGAGTGGCCGGAGCGTGTTTTCACCCCTTCCCCTTGGCCCTCAAAACAGAGGGCTAAGGGGAAGGGGTAGACAAAGGGGTAAAATGGGGGGCAAGGGCTAAGGGGTTGAATTGGGATTCACCCTAACACTACAGCTAACATGAGAGTTTTACATTGTTTGGACTAATGAATGGCATCTTGCACTTTAAAAAACTGCCTGATGGATGCCTTGACAAGACCTACCTTGGTTTTCTGCAAATTGTGCAATAAACAATTTGCATACTGTCGAAGCTCATCAAACTCACAAATTTGCTGGTGAAATGGATGGCTTTGGACTGTAGACCACTTCTGGTGATTGGGGATAGGGAGTTAGAAAATGTGCTACAGATAGCGACGTCAGATCCAACTTTTCAGCTGCTGTACAGAAAGACTATTTCGAACAAAATGCAGCAGCTTTACGACACCTAAAAGCAAGCAAAAACTTGATGTACTGCAGGAAGCCGACTTTGTGGCTCTGACTGGGGATCATTGGACCTCCGTAAGCAACTGTAATTACGTCAGTGTCACTGCACACATTAATGACGTCACAGACGGGGAATGGCATCCTCAATCTTTTGCACTGACTGTGCAGAAGACAGACACCATGCTGAAAACTGCACTGAGCAGTTTGTCTCTGTGGTAAAGGCCTGGGAAATTCAACAAAAGGTCACCACAATTTTAATAGACAGTGCATGAACCATGATGGCTGCAGCAAAACACCTCCCATTCCAACACATGCCTTGTGTTGCTCACATCTGGCAAAGAACCATCACTGTTAGTCTTGCTGACAGTGGGTTTACTGATGTGTTGGTAAAATGTCACAAGATAGTGGGTCACTTTAAACACAGCCCTGCCAATACAGCGGAACTGCATCAGGAGCAAACAAGACTTGGGCAAGAAAAGAGCCACTCATACAGGATGTATCCACAAGGTAGAATTCAACGCTGGATATGATCTCTCATCCCCTAAAGAACTAAGAGGCTATAAACACTTCTTTAGGTAGACAGAAGCACAAGCTCATCATGTTGACTGCAGCAGAGCTTGTGAAACTGCAGAAGCGTGGGACCATCCTTGAACCATGCAGGTAAACAAAACTTTTTTTTTTTTTTAATGGATTTTTTTTTACCTTTATTTAACCAGGAAGTCCCATTGAGATTAAAAATCTCTTTTATGGAGGAGGAGGAAAATGGCGGCTTTGAGAGTGGCTGACTTTTCTGAGCTCCAAACTACTGCACTCATATTTCCTATATAACTCCACCAAATTCAGCATTCACGACAATTTCTAAGTTGGACATCTTATTATGAGTATTGATGAGTATTTTTTGAGACGCCAGGACAAGATGCCACCGAAAGAGAGTAGAAAACCAAACAAGGCGAGCAGGCCTTGACCCTCCCACCATCATTAACAGAAGCCAATATTTCTTTAATTCTAAAAAAAGGGAAATCTCCTGAGGATTGTGCCTCATATAGGCCGATCTCGCTACTGAATGTAGATTTAAAAATTCTTTCCAAAGTCTTAGCAAAACATTAGAAGCTCTTCTACCAATTATAGTGAAGGAGGTTCAAACTGGCTTCATTAAGGGCCGTAATTCTTATAATAACAATAGAAGACTGTTAAATATTATTCATTTTTCTAAGCAGCAGGCAATAGATGGTCTTGTGATTTCCTTAGACACGGAGAAAGCTTTCGACCGTGTTGAATGGTCTTATTTATTTTTTACACTTGAACGTTTTGGCTTAGGTGATGGTTTTGTTAAATGGGTGAAGGTCCTGTATAGTCAACCAATGGCTGCAGTCATAACCAATGGTGTTAGGTCTACAAATTTAATTGTCGGGAGGGGTAGCAAGCAAGGCTGTCCTCTGTCACCTCTTTTGTTGCGGGGGCGATTGAACCTCTAGCGGAAGCTATTAGACGAGACCCTTTAATGGCTGGATTGGATGTGGGCGAAAGATCACATAAAATTACACTGTATGCAGATGATGTGTTACTTTTCATGTTGGACCCCTCTGTGTCAGTACCTCGGTTTATTCAGATTATTGACCGGTTTGCGGCCTTTTCCGGATACAAAGTTAATTTCTCTTAATCTGAGGCAATGCCTCTGGGTAATTTGCAACAGCAGCCAGATAATCCTAATCCTTTTCCATCCAAGTGGTCCCCTGCAGGCTTACATATTTAGGCATCTACATTACACCTAAACTCAATCAAATGTTTCAAGCCAACTTTAACCCATTATATGATAAAATTAAACAAGATCTGGAGAGATGGAACAATCTCCCCATATCATGGTTGGGTCGAATCTCACTTCTGAAAATGAACGTTCTTCCACGTTTGCTCTATCCGATACAAATGATCCCCATCTTATTCAATCACAAAATAGTGAGAAAACTGAATGGTTGATTTAGTTCTTTTATCTGGTGTAAACGAAGACCACGGATTAGGATGTCTGTGTTGCAATTACCAAGTGCTGTAGGTGGGATGGATCTTCCAGATATTAAAAAATATCAGTTGAGTGCCCATCTAAGATACATAGCTGATTGGATCAAAGATGATGCCTCCTCAATCTGGCTTGATATTGAGAAGTCCCTATTCAATTGTCCTTTAAAAAAAATCTATTTTTTACTGATAAACTGAAGTGTATCAAAAAACTTTGCAATAACCCGGTTATAATTAATATTGTTAGAGCATGGAGTATCACACAGCATTTGGAAGGCAGATGCTTACCTCGGTTTTTACTCCAATAACTGATAACCCTGACTTTCTACCAGGAACCTTGGACACGAATTTATACACTGGACAGCTAAGGGAATTTCTTCCTTGGGTGATCTTTTTGATGGCTCTGTCCTCATGTCTTTCAACCAAGTTATGGAAAAATCTGGCATATCTAAAAATGATCTTTTTCGTTATCTTCAGGTCAGAGACTTTATTTTAAAAGACACATCGTTGCTTGCTGATATGAAGGTCTCACAGATAGAAAAACAAGTGCTTCATTCTCAGGGGGATGCTTCCATTAGAACCTTTTATGCTAGTCTGAGGAATTTTTCAAGTGTTGGTGTCCGGACGCTGGGGGAGGCCTGGGAGAGGGAGCTGGGTGTTGTGATAACTGAGGAGATGTGGGAAGACATCTGGGATAATGCAACGAAAATAACGGTGTGTAACCGAACAAGAGCTATGCAACTTAAGATACTGCATAGAGCATATGTTGCTCCGAGTCGTCTTTCCAAATACAGAAAGGATGTCTCTCCTTTTTGCTTGAAATGTAGGACCGGATTTGGTGATCTTACTCACTGCCTCTGGTCTTGTGTTAGAATACAGAAATACTGGAATGATGTCTTATTTGAAATACGAAAGGTTCTGAAGAAGGAGTTTGAACTCGACCTGGTTTCCCTCCTTCTGAGTTTTCCCAGTGGCTGTGTGACTGATAAATATCAGAAAAAACTGTACAGTGTTATGACATTCTGCGCCAGGAACAATATTCTTCAGCACTAGATTTCAGATAAAGCCCCCTCAGTTGAGGGCTGGCATAGGACAATAATGGAATACATACCTCTGGACTTTTTGTCTTGTCTCCTGCACTGCAAAACTGATGTCTTTGAAAAAATATGGAGACCATTTCTTGATTATATCAATGTAAAAATCTCTGCTATAATGACAAGAGCATTTACGTGAAGGGGGAGAGGAGTAGCTCCCACAACCTTTTACCCTATACTGTTTAATGTACCTCTCACGCTTATTTGGAACTGTTTTATTTATTTATTTATTGTATTTTATTCCCAGCTTGTTATTGTATTGTATTGTTTTGTTTTGTCTTGTCTTATGAATGTTTATTTAAAACAAAACTCTTTTACAAGAGAGACCTGGCAAAGGTAGCAGCCAAAACATTGTTACAAAATTGAAAACAAAAATTGTTTGTGTTAATTTACAATTAAAAATTAATTTGTAAATGTGTTAATTAATTGTTGGAATTTATTTTTATTGTTCCTTTGAAAAGCTTTTGAAGTTGACAGTTAACTTGAAAAATTGCATTTCCTTGCAGCAAATGTGTTGAAATGCTGAGCCTGAATACAGAAAATGTGAAATGAAATAGCTAAAGGCAGTAAAGCAAAGCTGAAAATGTAGAACATGTAGAATAAAAATGTTTAAAGCAGTGAAACAAAGCTTAAAATGAAGAAATATGAAATAAAATTGCAGGAAGCTGCTGAAATTTTTGCCCACCCTGAAGAAGTTATAATCGATGGTTAAAACAGTTAAATTTGTAAGGCATAAATTACAAAGATTACAATCAGTAGCAGAAGTCTTAAATATGTCAGCAAATATGCATTATAAAGAAACAAAAAAGAAAAGTTGGATGGATGTGAAACATTGAATGAGTGACAACCCTTTAGTTCAGTTTTTGTCAATATGTGTGTAAGTATGAAGGAGATGGATCAGTTCTGTAAAAATAATGTTGAATTGAATGGTATTTGGTTCTTGTAATGCAAATATGTATATATATATATATATGTATATATATATATATATATATATATATATATATATATATATATATATATATATATATATATATATATACATATATATATATATATATATATATATATATATATATATATATATATATATGTATATGTATATATATATATAACTTTAACAACTGTGAAAAATACAAATGCAGTTCTCTTATTCTCTTCTCTACATGCCTGATTGTTCAAAAATTGTTGATGTATAAATCATGTCTGTGGGGCGAAGTTTGAGGATTTTTAAGGCAGTTTGTTGGAGAGACTTCTTCGCTGTCAGAGAGAAGTCCCACGTGGTCCCAGTTCTCTGCTGCATGTGTAGAGACCGCTGAAGTTTAGCTGGAGCTTAAGGTTCAATAAGGCTGTAAATAAGCTGTCGCTGTGCCAAAACCGTGTTAGCTATCAAAAAAGGATTGTACCGTGAGCATCCCAAGACTCTGGTGAAAACAGTGATCTAAATTTATGTCTGTACTGTAGAAAATATTGACACAACTGCAAGTTAAAAACGGGCTTCAAAGATGATCGATGAGTTATCTGGGGCTGAATTTTAACATTAGCACAGATTAGCGTCACACCTGCCCCTCTGAAGTCCCCAGAGTCAAAACTGTCTCTCTGTTCAGACTGGAAAGATGTTATTGTGATAGAGGAGAAGTTTTCCTACATTTTGATTTATAATCATGTCTGTGGAGCAAAGTTTGAGGATATTATGGCAGTTTTTTTTTTGGAAGTTTTCTTCTCTGTCAGCAGCTGCAGCTATGCTATGACTGGTCACGTGACACGCTAAGACAGCAGAGACTTTTGCTGAAAACCTCAAAACTTTGTGTTGCTTAAACAGTGATATCTCAAAAACTGTAGAAGATAGCAAAAAACTGAACACATGTAATAATGGTTGAAAGATTTGTGAACATTTTAAAGAATGAAGTCTGTAGGTGGAAGTATGCAGAATCTGTTGCACATCAAAGCTGAAGAAGAAATCTTCCATTCATTTCAATGTAAAAAAATATGCAGAAAATATCTTTTACTGTAAAAAGTATAACTGTTAAACATTTGAAAAATACAAGCACAAGCATGCAAATCTGTACGAATTTGAAGTCTCTAAAAACTGCCAAATAGTGTACGGAAGAAGAAGAAGAAGATGAAGAAGAAGACGGAGAAGAACAATATGTCGAAACACTGGCTCAGCATTTTAACATAATTAGGACAATAATAATCACTTTCCTGAACTGTTTATGTCCACTTTGTGACTGAGCTCCTTGGAGGTGAAACGTATGTCTAATGTTAAGTGGTTTTACCTGCTCTCTGCCACCTGCATCGCAGCATGAAGGTCTCTGACGAGGACTCAGCCTACATGGTAAAATTCAAGACTGCCTTTGTGAAGGACCTATCCCAGCGCATAGCTACACTCAACCATAAAAGGCTCGGGATGGCTACTGTTCTCGGCCCACGTTATAAGGATCTAAAGTGTCTATCATAAGTAGAGCGAGAAGAGGTTTGGGCCAGCCTTGAGGCCCTGCTGCTGGAATAGTCTCAGAGAGATGCTCCAGACTCCACACAGGAGCCAGCAAGAGGAGACTCCTCTTTTCTTCAGTGTCTTCAGACTCTGATTCAGATGATGAAGTGCAGTGTACCAGCGCCCTGAGCCTGTACAGAGCAGAGCCCACCATCAGCCAGACAGACTGCCCACTGCAGTGGTGGTCAAGTCAAGAAGGGGCCCCCAGGGGAAGTTCACTGAAAATGTGATCAGGCTAATTTGTCTAAGCAACTGGCTCAAGTGGAAGGAGAAGAAATAGGCTTAGAGGTACTGTGAGGCCAACAGGTTTGTTGTTTTTGCACTAATATGGTAATTGGTACTGTTCTGAAAAGTACTTGAAATGTAGGTCTGTTTATTTTTGGGCAGGGATATTTTTCTTTACACATTTTCAATGGCCAAGGTTTACACTGTTCTTGAAATTGCACTTTTAATGTAAAGGGGACATATGCAAAAAACACTTTTTTAAGGCTTTTGAACACATTTTTGGGTATTTGTCCTTCCTCCCAGCCCACAAAATGTGATAGTAGACAACAGAACCTGTATTTAGCAGGCTGCATGAATGTAAACTCATGGTATTTGGTGGGCTGTTGAGTCTGTGGATACACTGTTGCATAACAGTATATTTTTTGATTTGCATAGCCTAACCTGATTGGTCTACCTGAGTATCCCCCCCGCTGAAGAGATTCCTCTGTGAAGAGCAGCCATGTTGTTTATATTCTTAGTGAGAGATCTGTGTTCAGCATGTCTAAGCTCAGAAGCTGTCACTGCTCAGTTGTTGGCTGTAAACAGCCACATATATCTTCACGTATAGGCTCCCAGCCTCGGCGAACCAAAGGGCCCAGTGGATTAATTTTATCTTTGAAGGGAATGAGCAGCTACAGTCTAAAACCTGTATGTGTGTGCCAGTCACTTCACGTCAGAGCCGGTTCTAGGCAGGCACATATGAGGGGGCAGTCAGAAATGTGAAGGGGGCATCATGCATAGTGCGTGCACATCATGCTTGAGCACTTTATTTCTGTGCTTTTAGTAACAGTGTTTTCTTCCTGGAATTGGGTTGTTAGCTATGGGTCCAACCCCAACCTGGAAGTGGACTGCACTGTCAGGCCTCTGCCTTCAGACCTGTCCAACTTGGGTGTCCTGCCTGAAGACTAAGCTCCTGCTGGTATAGCTTTAGCTGCAGCACGCAATCCCCCTGACTACAATAAGGTGGCTGGGGGACTGAAAAATAAAAATGTAAAACAAAATAAAATATCAAGATTTTTACAACCAACAACATAACATTCACCTGAACTGGATGTTCTTATTCTCCAGCTAGAAAGCACTATGAGAGCGCAAACCTCCGCCAAGGTAGATTTTTTTGTGGAGTTATTTGCATGAATGCTGAAAATGGTCCTATCTTGCAATGTTAAAGAATCCTTTAAAAAATTCCTGGATCCGGATGGTGATCCGGATCAGTCCCAAAATCTAGTCATTTCTTCCTTAGCCCATTACACACATTCCCTGAAAATTTCATCCAAATCCGTCCATAACTTTTCAAGTTATCTTAAACAAAATGTGAACCTAGAATAAGACTTCACACACTAAAGTCAGTATTTACAAAACTGAAGGTAAATAATAAAAAACACTTCTCAAACTAATTTATAAAAAACAACATATAGGGCAGAACATTTTATGACTTTTTTCTTTACTTTTTTTCTGTTTTTTTGGCTTGTTTTTTTTTTTTTTTATTACTTTACAGCCCAGCTTTAGTCCAGTCGGGGTCTGTCAGACAGGGCATCTGTCCTCAGTCTGTTACAGGCAGTGGACGTGGACACTCATCTCTGTGCCTGTGTGACTGAGAAACGCCCCCTGAACTGGAGAAAGGACTTAACAAATACAGATTTAACGTTAATTTTATTTTATTTGTTATTGTTGTTGTTAATTATTATTTATCAATTATCTGACGGTCACTAAGAGGAATTTGGCTGAGCTTCGCTGTTTCTTCAGAGTCTCACCGCTCTGTGCTGAAACCTGACACCAGTCAGGCTGCGTGTGAGCTCATTTGCATACTGACAGCTGATTGGATGATTACTGAGGGCTGTGTGTGTGTGCGTGTGTTGGGGCGGGGCCTGCAGCCTGTGAAGATACAGCGGAGGGACAGAGAAATGAGAGGAAGCAGATACTGTATCTTGTCCGTTTTTCAGCAGGTTTTTCCGCTACTGCAGTTACTTTTTTCAACTTATCATATATTACTTTTGTAGGTATATTGAAATGTGCTTTCTCAACTTCTAAAATTTTGATTTGAGGGGGCAGTGCCCCCTCTTGCCCCAGCGTAGCGCTGGCCTCGGTTCACGTCCGACTGCTTCTTCAACTTCAGTCAGTTCAACACAGGACTGGGAACTAGACTTTTCCTGAATCCAGGCTCAGTACCAACAATCCGTCACCAAACCTGATTATGTAAATGTGAGTATTTTAATACTGTTCAGTATTTATTTTGCTCATTACTACGAGCTAATGCTAACAGCAGGGTGTAGTGAACCAGAGGTAACTGCACAACATGTTCGTCAATGTTCACGTTACTTGTTGAAAGTCTGAAGGATAAACTTCAATGTATGAGCATTCTTACATTAGTCAAGAGAAGTTTAACAGTTGGCTGAATATATCAGTCCCACTGCAGTGATAAGGCCGAGATTAGCATGTTGTGCGTTAGCCTGTGATCTTTGGGGGGAAACGAGATCGCAGTTATCTGTTTGGCATGAATTTGTGGTTCGTGTGTTCAGGAAGATAAGTTTCACAGTTGGCTGAATATGATCAGTTCTTTACCCAACCCTAGGTCCCTCCGTTTGTGCTAACAATAGCCTGTAAAGTAGGCTAAGTTGTGACTATCCCACTGCGGTTAGCATGTTGTGCGTTTGTCTGTGAAAGTTGGGGGAAATGAGATCACTGTTATCTGCTCAGCATGAATTTGTGGTTCATGTGTGTTCAAGAGGAGAAGCTTAACTGTGGGCTGAATATAATCAGTCTTTTACTCACCCCAGGTCCCTCCGTTTGTGCTAACATTACCCTGGAAGGTAGGCTAAGTTTTGGCTATCCCACTGTGGTTAGCATGTTGTGCGTTTGTCTGTGAAAGTTGGGGGAATCGTGTGTGGTAACCAGCATGAATTAAGGGTTTGTATGTAGTCAGGACTGTAAGCGGCGCGTGGCTGGAGCGTCCACTTCACTCGAGTTACGCTGCAGGTCTATCATGAATTCCTGTATGTACGCTGCTCTGCTCTGGCTCATTAGCATATGAAGACAACCACGGCCAAAACCAGCCGTTCTGAACAGAGGGATCATGTGAGCGTGGAAAGAATTTGTGTTTTATTCATAAGCTTTTTGGACCAAAGCATGTTACTAACGTTTCATGAAGGCATCAAGGATCCAAGTTAAACTGCAGAAAAGGAGCAAAATATGGGACCTTTAACACAAACGTTTTCAAGACATTATATGAGCTTGATTTTAAAGTTCTATGAAAGCTTGCACCATTATGATTTGAAATAAACAATATTTTGTTTATTAAATCTATGTCTGTGTCTATCATTTGATTGAGTTGTATACAAAAATTATTTTAAATTGTGACGTGGTGCATCTTTTGTTATGCAATTAAAATGTGATTAATTGAGATTAATTAATCACAAAGCTTCTCATTAATTAGATTAATTTTCTAAATTAACCTGGTAGGGTTGGCAGCAGCATGGGGCAAGGGTGGGCTAGCCCATCCTAGCAAAAGTTGTGGGAAAATATTTGTTTAGCAAATACTTGGATAGATATTCATAATAAAGACATGCCACAGAGCACATACCATGATTCCCCCTCAGACCAACTCAGTCTCCTTAGCATGTGCAAGATGGAGGCGTTAGATCTTAAATTAATGCTGCATAATGACCACTACAGCAGCAAAATATTATTAAATCTGACTGCAGGACAACTTTAAAACTAGCAGCTACCAACATAGAAGAAGAACAAACCATACTTTTAATGAACATTTTCTGGTGCTTTCTGGTAAACTTCTACTGTAGTTCAGATTGTTGTCTAAGTTGATCCCAGCCCCCCACCCCTGCCTTCCATGCAATTTGACCAAAAAAAATTGACTACAGTCATTACACAAAGCAAGTAAATTAGAAGATTAATTAATTTTAGAACAGAAACAGGATTACCTTTTCCTGGGACTGCCAACACAGTACGAACTCGGCTCTGTTGACCTACTGCCACCTTGGAGGCACAGCTGTGAGAGCAAGGTGACCAAAGAGACCACGACCCAACAACACAATCTCCAGGACAGGCCACATCACAAGCTGTCTTTGGGGGGCTAGGGTTATGTAGACAGTGGTCATTATGCACATCTTCCCCTAAGGAAAATATAAAAGTAAAGAAAAATAAATAAATTAGGCCCATTTCCTATATCTGGTATATCAACACAACCCAACAACATCAGAAAGAGATAAAACTTTGAACAACACATACTATGTCTTAATACAAATTCCAGTCATGGCTAGGAATGCATGCAAATCCAAGTACATGGTATCAAAAAGAGAAAAAGTAATCTAGATAACTCATTTGGCATTTAATAACACAAGGTTACACAATACATTTCAGCTGAGGCTAAATTAGATAACTAAAAAAACATGATATTTAAAATTTGCAGAAAAATCAGAATAAGTGAATCACAACTAATTATATTAAGTCAGATAAATTTATTATATTAGTTACAGTTCAAGGAGAAAGAATTGTATATTACCTCTGCCAAGGAGGTTATGTTAAGATGGCGAATGTTTGTCTGTTTGTTTGTTTGTTTATCTGTTAGCAAGATTACGCAAAAACTACTAAAGAGATTTTCCTGAAATTTTAAGGAGATGTTGGTTGAGGCCCAAATTAAAAATGATAAGAATTTGATGGTGATCCAGATGACCGCCATTAGCAAACAATCCGGTAACTAATAATAATATCAACATGATTCCAAGTGCTACTTGCGGGTTTTCACGGTCAAGGACTCCTATTATGATGCTAACATTATCATGGAACTATTGCTTATAGATGTAACAGTAATATGTGAGCTACCTTGGCGGAGGTTTGCGCTCTCTGAGTACTTTCTAGTTGTATATTGCGATTGAAATCCCTTTTGTCTTGAAATTACTCCAAAGGAAATATTACTTAAAACAAAAACAACTTAAAGGGGCAAAAGGAATGAAACAAAACAAAGATGGCAAATGATCAAACAAAAGAAAACTCTTTTATGATATTTGGATTGGAGCATTTTGGCAGCACTTTTCACCGAAGGAAAAGCTGCTATTAATCTATCAAAGTCAAACTTCTTGACCGTGTTTTTTTTTGTGCGTGAAGAACATACATAAAAACATTGTTCATTGACTGCACTTAATATTGCATATGTGGTGTTCAGGTCTACTAAACCCAAGGGTTAAAGGTAGAGTATGCGACATTTGACACATTTAAATATCAGAATCAAAGTCTATCATATCATAATAACTCTCTGAGTACACGCTCCACACAGTGAAAGCTAAACCAGCACCCTCTGGTTGTGTTGATCTGGAGCCTCTGTGTAGATTGATTGGTATAAAGCTCGGGCTGTCTCCTGCTCCAACTGACCAATCACAGAGGAGGGGGCAGGGCCAAGACTCGCACTGTGTTGAAGCCCGACCAGAGGGCCTTTCACCAGCTTCTGCTCTATTGGGGAAGAATAAGTACTGCTGAAATCATCAAACAAACAAGAAATAAATACCTGAAAGATTTATCTGAGTTTCCCACAGTGGAGAGCCCTACGGGAGGAGAGGGGCTCAAACACAGCTGGGAGCTGGACCTGCCTCCCTGGATAAGTAAGTATCTCAGTATATTTCTGTTACATGAATATTGTTATTTTTATGTCAACAAACTTTGGGCTTTCTGCTCTGTAGTGAATGTTTTAGTTTTATGATTTTACCGTGTCATTTAGGCTGGCATGGGAGCTAACGTGTGCTAATGTTAGCCTGCTACTAAACGAAGCAGGCTGCAGGCTAACAGAGCTAAAGCTAAAACATAAACACACCTTCACCCTGTCAATTGTTTTGCACTGATGTGATCAAGCTCATTGGAGGTTATTTATTTCACTAGGACAATAAAGTTTAGATGTCTTTCAGATGAAGATAGCACAGAAGAAGCACAACAAAGCTGGAGACTTGTCGGTTATTGTTACAAATGTTTATGAAGTAACTTTTACACAGTCAAAAGTAAGAATAATTATCTCTATGGTATATTTCATACAAGGTCTAAAGCTGTGGACTGTTCACCTGTGGCTTGTTCAATTGTAATGGCTTTATTTACAGAAAAACTTCACTAAATCGGATATCCACAATATACTTGACGTACAGCTGCTGAAATATTATTTGCCATAAAAAATAATAAAATAATGAGACCAGAGATGGAACTTGCAAACTTTTTCAAAGTGTAATGGTTTCAATGTTATTTTTTTCTTTTCTTCAGATATGAAAATGGTTCTGACAAACCCACGCCTACTAGTGGCACTGATGTCCCCACACAGGTACTGGCAAAACCTCATCTTCCTCCTCATTATGGTAAGAAGCCTTGAGGGTTTATTTTGTCCACATGTCAACAAAAGTTCTCAGATTTTTATTTTCAAAGCTCGAGCTACACTTCTGTGTTCTTGCTATTTTAAATATGTGTATTATTTCATTGTGCATCATTTTTAAAAGTGTTATATGCAGACCAAAGTTTTTTTTTTTTATTTGTTCTCATGTTGATATTGTAACCAAATGCTGTCTAATCACAGGGTGGAAACAAAGAGTGCAAATGGGCCTAACATCCAGGAGCCATCAGGAAGCTTCAACCACCAGCACTCGCCACACTAACTCCTGCGGCATAAATGATTGATAATCAAGTTGGAAACAAGAGTTTTGGTATGTTTTTTTTTTTTTTTTTTTCAGAAAATATGTAATTGTACTGTCTTTTGTTATTTTAAGTAGTATTTACACCAAAAGTACAACATTTTCTGTCTATGTTTGCAAGTCCAACACCGTCAGAAGTACAACAATAGAAGAGCTGATGCCCAAGCCTGCTGTCCACTATTAAAACACCACTACTCAATTTCTGGCCTTAAAGTACATTGGCTGTAATGACAAGAGCAAGAGAAGATGGCCACGCACTGTGCTAACACTGTGACCCTAAAAACTTAAAACACCAAACTGCTTTTTGCTAAAATTGAATCAGCCATCTGTGAAGCACATACAACACCTGTTTACAATAATCACTTCATAAATTAAATTACAGAAAATATTTCTGGATTACCAGTGCTGTTCGGCATCACCCACTGCTATCGTTTATTGATCTATTTAGTTACCTATTGTCACAGGGTAGGTAAACAAATTGTTCATTATCAAATAAAAATAATGTGTTAAAAGTAAATTTCTGTGAATGCTGTACTTTATAAGACATCCAAACTTCGCTTTGAAGTACTGTGGTTGACTGCATAAGATCAGTTTTGTCCTTTTTTTTCTTTTTGAATTTGGGAACAGACACTCAGCTATAAATTCACGATTTTGTTCAGCAAGACCTTGATTAAGAACCACTCCAGTTGGCATGTTTGTTTTTTTCTCTGAAAGAGTATAACTTTTCACATCGATTGGTTGGTTAGTCCTTATTAATGTCATGCACACAAAGTGCCCAACTCTCATGGCTTTGAAAGACATCAGTATACAGCATCTGTAAATCTAGTTCCTATTGTGTTGAAATGCCATGTGTCTTAAAATTATAACATCTGTACTTCAAACATCATGTTGTATACTAGAATTATAAAATTGAGGTCAAAAGTAGCTATAATTAAAGTATCTATGAGTATTAACATAGCATTAATATAACATTTCTTGACAAAGTATCTGTGTACCTAGTACCAAATTTCTACATTTTGTCAGCACTTCAAGTGGCTTCACAGAACATGCAAATCATTTGGAATTAAAAAAAGATCTGTACATTTCTTCCCAAAATAAGATTTATTTAGAAAAAGACACAAAGTCCATGCAATGATAAACAGACAAGTTTCTAAGATGTTTCATCCACAGAGTATACACTTATTTATCATAACAAGTGGACTTTGACTACTCAAAGCTGCTTTACACCGCAGGTCACACTTACCCATTCACATCCATTCGCTCTCACATTCACTCACTGATGGTTCTAAGTTTCTGTTAGTTATCCATCAGTTCAGCTAACACATTCACGCCCTTTCATGCCCATTTACACAACATCAATTTACACGCCACTGACGCAGCAGTGGGAGCAACTTGGGGCTAAGTGTCTTGCCCAAGGACACATCGCCATGTGTTGCTCGGAGCTGGGCTAGAACCTGCAACCTCCCTGCTGACCAAGCACGCTATCCAACTGCGCCACCGACGCCCCCAACAAGTAATGATAAAAAATACATTGTCTAATACAAAACTTCTCTGTGTAACAGAGCAATGGTTTCTTTTTGCCAGTAGTCATATAAATGGAGAAATTACTTTAAAAAAAAAAAAACACTGATCAATACTAGTCTAGTAATTCCTAAAAACACATTTTACTCAGCAGCCCTCTTCCTCCATTTCTTTGCTGCTGCATCATCAGGGCATCAGATTCCAGGGCTGGCTTCTGGTTCAAAGGAGCCTCAGAGAGGTCTGGTAAAATAAATATTAAACCTTCAACCCTGCTATCAGATCAAACTCTGGTCATATGCATTGGGTGTGTGTGCTCAAGAACAGGAACTCATTGATAACACTGAATTACTGCATAATGGTCATATGCACTGCATGTGTGTTTGTGTGCCATTGATAGACCAATTATGGTCCACATGTGTTTTTCTAAGTAACTTGTTTATAAAGTAATGCAATTTAACTCTGGTCAATATTCAACATGTCAAGGCAGGGGGGAGGACAAAAGTCTCTAAAACATCATTGTCTGTCACTGTATATATAGCTTCTTTTTTCCTGAAATAATAAAGAGAACTGACTTTATCACGCACTGGTTTGCTGTGTCGTCCTTCTCTCCCCTTGATCAAGGATGCAGGCCGGGCCTGCACTGAATACGTGGGCTAGGCTCACACCTATTTAGGCTAGGCCTGACAGTGTATCAATACAATTAATCCAGTGGTGGCAGCGGTGGGATCCAGACAGTCGTCATCGGGCCGCGGGCTGAACAACGGAATTAAATCTCCACCTTGCGTGCACATTTCAATCCTTCCAGCAGCATAGACAGACCAGCTGCTGTGAAGAAGAGGTGTGGGATTGAGACTTCCTTGCCAGTCAGTGCGGCCCGAGGCACTGCTCCTGGAGTCCTCAGTGACCCGAACCACAGCCTTCCTGAGTCGTTTTCCTGGTGAGTGCCAACCTCTTTTTAAAGTAACTAGAATGGGTCTAGGTAGATCTAAGCATAAAAGTAAAGTAAAGGTAAACTTGTTTTTGCAATATGTCTGAGTATACAGCAATTACAACAACTGAGGAAAAACATGGAAGATTTGCATAAAGGTAAATGGCCTACACATGAAATGGCCTGTGTTTAACACAGTGGGAGCAAGAAGCAAATCTCAGGTTCAATAAATCCAAAAAAGAAAAAGAATTGTTGCCAGAATTACTACAGGCTCAAAAAGTGATAGGATCAAATTTACATGACAGCAATGCAGCTAGAGAGGTAAAATGTGAGCAGGATTGCTTATATAAACAGATTAGCAGACAAAAGACAGATTCAATAATCACTTCAACACCTGATAAACAAAAACAGTTAACACTAGCAGCAAACCTCCTGGAACATAAATCGCTCAACTGAACTATCACCTCCAACTAAACCAGTGACAAGGGCAGACACAGGACATGCAGCTCAGCCACCAGCCAGACTGAGTTAGTGCAGCCAGCAGGGTATGATGAAGTATGATTAGTAAAGATGAAGGCTACAAATGGGATAAGCTGTTTGATGATTATAAATGGGTGGAGAAAATTGTTTCGGGGCACGTACGGTGGGAAGTAGATGATCATTACCAGGAAATGGTAAAAGTAATAATTGGCTTTGATAAAGAAACCTGGGGTAAAATATTCAGGACTTCAGAGTGTAATGCAAATGACCCAGGTACCTGGGGTAAGTGCTCCTTTGTTTTTGGCTAAATTCCTCAGAGCATATGAGCAGCAGACAGGACAGTCAAAGGTCAGTTTGGTTCCAGCCCTATAGGTTCTTTTGAGGCAGCTTGTGTAGCACATGGGCTTAGCAGGTTAAATCAAGAAACTCAAGCCTTAATCAGGCAACACAAAGTGGGATGGAGAACTATGGGGTGGGATGACCTTGTAACTCAGGCAACACTGGGAGGAGCATCAGGCTGGAGTCGAGAAGGAGAGAAAAACTAAAAAAGAGACACAGCAGGTATATTATGTAAAGGAGTAAGCCCCGGTGTGACCTTTCTGACATCCCTCTAGACTCAGGCAGCACGGTGTTTGTGGATGGTTGATGCTAAACAGAATTAAAAGGGTGGTAAAGAGGTGGGGTACGCTGCAGTGACAGCTGAATTGTTTTATTTCTTAACAGCTATGGGCAAACATATTTCAGATATTGAACAAGTCCAAAGACTGCTGGATGCAATACTTTAACCCAGAGGTATAGAAGTGGTAAAATGTAAAGCACAAACAAAAAGGGAAAGAAAAGGCAGCTGAAAGTAAAAAGCTAATAAATACTGAAAGCATAGACCCTGTATCAACTCAGGATTATTTTGGTACCTCAGTACAAGACATTCAAAATCAAGTAGAAAAAACTGAACTTAAAACACTGAAAAATATGCTCCCCTAATAAATGGAATATAGGAATCTACAAGGGAATCATGATTTCTATGGCCCTGGTATAGAAAGCTGCAGAAACAGCACATAAAAATCTTGATGGACAAAATAAATGATAAATTCAATCAGAAGAGTTTGGCACTGCTCCGGACTACAGTAGGTAAGTGACAGGAGTCTGCCTTAAGTGTGGTATTTGTGCTGGGCACAACGTGAAAACTGCGCAGGGGAAGTTGCAACAAATAAAAAGAGCTCAGAGTTCAGGCCATAATTGACTGATGGCTTTTATTGAATCACTAAACAATGGGATTTACTGCTACAGGGTGACTTGATTCACTAACAATCAATGCATGATTTATAATTGGGGAATTACTATGAGATGCTGGCAGATATCTTCTCGTCTTTGTCCAGACTTGACCTGACCAGAGCAGATACGGGGCCCCTACATGACCTGGTGCCAGGTGACTAACATGTGGGTTAAGAAGTGGAGACGGAAAAGCACCTCGGATCCATCACCATCACATCAAAGAAGCGACTACTGACAATCTGGAAGAATAACTGACTATAGACACAGACTTAGACACAGACGAAACACGGACAAAGACTCAACATAACTGGAAGGAGCGCTCCCTGGAAACAACAACCCACTTCCTCAGCCTAAGGCTGACACTTAGAGGCCATAATAATGCCTCAATAAGATGGTTCACTGACGAGTGGCCATAGAAACATCATGAAAACAGCCAACATTGTTCTTACAGGGCTTTGTGTGCCTTGGGCAGTGACAACAGACCTTCAAATCACACTTTTCCCTAATCTAAATGTGTAACAAATGCTAAAGGACTTAATTTTTGAAATTGTACACCCAGCACACACATTACACTCACATAACATTACACAGACGGTCTCTGGTGACCTGATTTCAGCTGGAAACCTAATGTTGCCAACACTAGGTTAAAATCCCACCACACAAATCAGTTACTTGGGTCCCCCCCATACTAACTGACTGGTTGTCTCCATAGCACTCAACACATACAATTTATTACTTAGGATAAGGTTTATTTAAATGTTGTAGTGTGAACAGTGTGACAATATAATCAAAATATTTTCATGTTTTATATTTTGTGTCACGATATTGGGTATTCATTGTTTCCTGCTGCAGTACAACCATTAGAGCCACCTGAAAGAGAAAACCCTAATCTAGAAACTTTTGTAATCAGATGGCCTAACATAGTTCGCCCTTTAGGATTGAAGCCAGACAACTGTATAATCTGTTTAATGCCACGACAGAAGTATGAAGCTGTAGGTGTAGCTGTAGATGACTGTGAGACCTATGTTATGGTTAAAAGATCAGATACAGTTCAGAAAATACCTCTTGCTGAAACAGGCACTCTCTTAATACACCTTGATAAGTTCTACCCTGTGGTCTCAAAGAAAGTTTGCTTGATGGATTGCATCTTTTTGTCAATGATGAGCAAGAACTTTGCCTACATGCACCAACTCTGGGAAGTAGAGTGTCCTAGGCCCTGTAATACACTAAAGGAGCTGCAACTGGAGCCCCCAGTTCAGGAGTGCCCAGCACCGAAGGCTGCTAAGTTCTTCTGTAGGTTCTGGAGATGCAAGCTTTGCCTGAAAGCTAACACAAAAGTGTGTTCAGTGGATAGGAACTAACGGTGCATCAGGCAGGGGTAGATGCCTATTTGAGATCATTGGCAGATTGGATTGGACACCAGGTAACTTTTTTGCATGTGAAAAAAAAGCAAACACTTAAAAGCAAACCGGGGAGGCTGAGGAGTGTGCTGTAGTCATGCTTGCAGAAAGAGTCACTGTCATCTCTAAAAACATAGAACAGACAACTCGGACCAAGAGAGAGATTACGACTGATGGTTTTGGGGTGCCAGTGGGTGTTCCACCTAAATTTCAAGCGATAAACAATATGGCAGGATAGTCCATACCCTCGTCATTACCATTTTTAACTGGTATAACAATTGAGAAGCACAGCAGGTGGATTAATTATCTGTACTATAATCAGCAGAGACAGGTCAGTTCCTCTACAAAATCACTACTAGCCATTGAAAAGAAACTAACTGATGTCACAAGAACTGTGCTCGAGAATAGGCAAGCTCTAGACATTATGCTGGCTGAGAAAGGAGGCCTATGTGCTTCTATTAATGCAGACGAAGGAGGCTGTACTAATGTCAAAATGTTACCCGGCATGACAAACATAACCCTTGCCATACAAGAAATGAAAGATCTCCAAAAGGAATTTAATGAGATAAATGATCAGCTCAGTAACAACTGGTTTAATAAATGGATAGTTAAACATTTTGGACCTTTTACAACCATGATCAAATCCATTCTGATACCCATTGCAAGTGTACTTATTGTAATCCTATGCTGGGTGAGCCGCCCCCTCCAAAATTCGGCAGAGAAAGTGTACGGAAACATAAAAACCATTTATTTTTATAGTACTAGTCTGTCACAGTAATAGTCTGTCAGCAGCACCTGTCACCATTCAATCACAGGGGTTTCAAAATGTTTTACGTAATAACTGTGTTGTGAATTCATAGTTTACATACGGAGGAGCGGCAGTCTAATGGGAGTCAATGTAAGTCCTTAAACTTTTGCTCAGCATGTGACCTGAGGCTTCTTTGGGATTGGCTGCTTTAACTTTGCCTGCGGGGCGCAGAGAAGTGCACCCCGGAGACACTCCCACTTTGACTGGCAGCGAATCAGTATTGTTCTGGTGTTTCTTTTCCTCATGTGACTGGACAACACGCACTGTCAATCATATCATCACGTCACCCAGCAGATGTGATTTACTCATGCGCAACCACCTCACACGTCCGACCAACACTCCCATGCACCAAAGAGGCGTCGGGTACTCGGTCCAGAGAACCATCAGAGGATCACAGAAGAGGTGAGATTGCATTGGAGAAAAAATCAGTAAGAGGCTATGCTACACTAAAGATTAGATAAGGATGTGTCTTACCGAGTGAACATTATTCAGGGGCAACATTTACCATTTTATTTCACACATGGCACTAAACTATAGATTAGGAGCCACAAAATGAGTTTTCCAAGAAGATATAAATTCTTTGTTCAGTAGATCATTATCCTTTTGCAGACTTAAGTTCTAAAAAATCTAGATATTTTTTCAATTCTTGCATATTTTTACAAAAACAGCATAGGCTAATTTTAAAAGGAATTGGGGCTTTTAATTGGTGGCTAAGTTTGTTTGTACCCCACTAAAAGTTTATTTTAGATTTAATTGACAAAACTGATTCATTATTTTGTTGAAGATATTATATGAAGGGACCTATACATTTTTTTTAAAAAAATCATGGCAAAGCAGGAACAATGTACACTAATGAAGAGTAAAAATAGGTAACAAAGTCTGAAGTAAAGAGAGAGAAAACTAAGACAGGACAGACTGTAATTTTGATATTATACACAAATGCATGCAGAAATTGCAGAGGTTTCAGAGGTCCCGGAAATTATCCTGGTAATATCAGGGTTGCATGTAGGAAAAGGGCGAAGGATTCCAGCAGAAATGGATAAAGAAGAGCGTTTCATGCATGACAGGGTCAACTTTAAAGCTCTGCCAGATGGGCAGAAGACTTTACCAAGGCCGTAACCAGCTATGAGGTCACCAAGTTCTGAACTTCGGTTTTTTTCCAACAAGACTGAAAATACTGGTACCAATCTATAAATGTGCCACTTGAAGGCTTTTACTTTGAATTGACTTACAGCAAAAACACGAAGTCGTAACTCTTCCTACACTGCCACTACCTCTGATTGGTTTTGGTTTTGTGGCAAAAGGTCAACAAATGACTTACAGTATGAGAAATCGTGATTGGCTAAGGCAGGTGATGATTTGACATTCGTGACAGTAAAAACTGTTGTTTCATGTCAGAGGTGGGGGGATTGGTGTGAAAATTTAAACTGTGACAGCTGATACTTTGAGATTTGCAAAATTTGTTTTGTTTGGCTCTGACTTTGAATTACGGATTTTGGATATGGAAATTTGTGGGGGTGGGCAGGGAGTCGTGAGATCAAGAATCAGCTGACAGCTTTTACAAGGCCAGTAAGACGAGGCCTGTGCACTGCTTCATGCAGTTTGAAAAACAATTGTGGTACTCCCATGCCTGGTTCACACCAGATGCATGCCACTGACACAGGTCCAGCTCCGACTCGAGAACTCTAAGGCTTTCATACCAGGTGAGTGTGTGTGCTACGTCATGGCTGCATCTTCCTGCTGTCACAGCTCCATCTCTCAATACATATCACCACAACAAAAAGCTTCTATTGAAAATTCAGGAAGAACAGACATTCTGTTGGGCTTACGATATGGGTCAAAGAGGCTTTTTTTGTAGGTTTGTTTGTCTTGAATAACCTACAATATTTCAAAGTCCTACGATAAACTGCAGAGGTTGATTTTTTTGGTAGCTAATAGTGGGTGCCACCGGGTCATTTGGCCACGCCCATCATTAAAGCAATACAAATAATTTCTTTATATTGTTCTCCACTTCACCAGCAACTTTCGTGTCTGTAAATAAATATTTAGCCACTTAACTGACAATGCCTTTTTCAGTGTCTAACAAAAGACTACAACTGTCAAAGACCCTTGAACTGTTCTAGATCACTGATGGCCAACTTGTTTTGAATGTAACTGAGCAAATTTGGGAAAAATTTTTTATTTATATGCAGCTGTCGCAAAACTTGGTATTTTAAGTCTTTAGTAGGTAGCCCTTTCTGATACTCGAAAAATTAAGCCTTACAGCTTAATCCCATTCATAAGAATCAACAATTATTCAGAGACATTAATACATTAAAACATTAATAGAGAGCTGAGTTTAATCAAGTGAACGTTTTAAAACCCTCTGACAAAGTTTGATCTACAGGTACCACAGGTCTTGACAGAAAAACCTTTTTCTGTCATTTCCAATGCCATTCCTGAATTTCAGCATCTACACATTGAGAGCAATCCATTATTTCCTCTTGAATCAGGAGCTAGCTGGGTGGGGCATATCTGCAATTTTTTACTCCTTCACCACTAGGAGCTGCAATGATATATGGACATTTTTTTTCTCAGTGTTTTCAGGCCTGGACCATTTTGCCCGAATGTATGCAAATTTACCTTTTTAAAAAAAAAAAAATTAAATAGGTCTTTTGTGATATGTCTAAATCCAGGATATACAATAACCAATGTCTGCTGATGCTATACACAAAATCTGTCGCTAATCAGGTGAATGTACTTGGATCACTGAGTCTGAAATAAGCACTGGAAATAGCTCAAATTTGCCTAAATTTGACTTTTGACCCAAAACATTTAAGTCTCAGGATGCCTGACATGTGTACAAAGTTTAATTTTTTTTTTAGCAAAGTCCATGGTGGGGCTGTTTATTTAAAAAGTTCAAGATGGTGCTGTTGAGTCAATTTCTTAATTATTTTTTTTTTTTCTTTTTTTTTCTTTTTCGGAAGATCACTAAAATGTAACATTTTTCACCAGACCAGATCATCCTGAAAAAAAGACTTTTTGTGCACATTTAGACACTAAAAGGTCCATCCTATGACGAACGCTGCAAAAAACAGTTAGGTCCTTGCACCAGATGATCTTGCCACAAGTCAGATATTTTGTGCTTTTGTCCAAGGGCGGAGCTTCGGTTGGTGACTCAAATTTCAGTATTTATGGTTATTTTCATCTGATGAACAGAAGCTACCGTAACCTGGTTGAACATCACCAATGTCAGCTGAGATTTTTTTGTGCTAATTAGAGGCATCAATCCAAACTACAGCACAATGGCCCTGTTCTTTTCTATTAATTGCAATGCCACCTAGTGGTGGCTTGAAGAAACATTTTTGCATATTCAGACCCAACATCTACAAAATGATAATATTCCACTTGAGTTGGATGGTAATGGTGTCATGTGACTGAGACAATACATCCTGAAAAGCTTAATGATCAAGGTGTTATGACATCTTGACACATTATATGCCATAAACAGGAGGTATATGTTGAGGTACTTAGGGACTTAGGACAGTTACGAAACCTGGTACACATAAGCTCAGTGGAAATGGAAATAATGTATGTTGTTTTTTAAGTGGGTGTGGAAACATTGGCCCAAAGACGCCCCCTACAAATTTTCAAAAATTCATCCCCTGCAGGAGGAAAGACAAAGTTCTGAAATTCAGTCGGCATATGTTATCATTTCAGACCCTACAAAAAAGCCTCTCTGACCCATAATGTAAAATCGACAGGAAGTCTACCATTTTGAATATTTAAAAATGTGATGGATTTTTTTTTTAACCGTATCAGAAGGTTCATGTTTGGTCAATGGAATGATAATAGTCTGTTTTTGGTTGGCGTGGCTCAATGACTTGACTTAACAAAATGACTGGAAGGACAAAATTTTAAATTTTTGGGATTTAAAATGTTGTAAACAAATTTCTCGAATACAAAATTGTAAAACTTAAAGAAAAACTGTTAAAAAGTAGAAACCTAGAGGAAACATCCCCAATAGGAAATGGAAAAGATCGCAATGTGATATTTGATGTTTTGTTGGTGGCTCAATTGCTCAGTGGCGCCCCTACATGATTTTTACAAATCTCAGTAAATTAACTGAGAATTAAACCAAGACGCTCCAGCCCGTCTAACAACATCATAGTCTTACTATGACGTTGTTTTGGGTTCGAAAGTCCACACACTGTTGCCTCTGAGGTAAATAAACAAATATCAATAGTTTACTGTAAGACACAGTCTTTAGAGTTTATAGCTTATTGGCTTATAAAGAAAACTGGCAGGGCATGTTTCCAAAAGTCGTGAAAATGAGAGACACATGTTGACAAAAAGAAAAACGGATGAGACTGAAGAAGAAGACGTGAAACTTAGTGAAAAGATAAAAAGTCAGAAGCGAAGAAGGTCTGAAGAGACGAGGAGTCTAAAGAGAAGAGAGGGAGAAGAAACACTTTTGTCTCTGATGTTACTTCTTAAGGGGTGTTAATCACACTGGAGGCAGGTTTTAAATGACTATCAGATACTTTATCAACCTAAATTTGGCAAAGATTTAAGACAAACTTTGATAACCACCCAATATAAACACTCTAACTGAGTAGAAAATCCTAAGATTAACATTTTGATATCAAACATGGTCATATTTAACAATAAGAAAAGAATAAGGGGTGAAATTCTTCTTAAAAATACGAACAAACAAATATATGTGGTTAACACTTAGATATATAAGTTTGCATGCCTTTGATATGTTATGCTACCAAAACTTAAAAATCCTATAATAAACATTCTTTTAATAAAACAGGAAATAATGCCGCATACAGGCACATTTCTGGGTGAAATTCCCGAGTTACAAATAAAATCCCTGGAATCAACAAAGGTGTCTGCTCATGGTAGACAGCAGGGAAGAAGAGGGACTTTATGGCTCCACATGTCTTTAATGAGTTATAGTAGGGTCCTCAGAAGAGAAGGAAAGGGGGAAGTGAAGGAATTCTTGTCCTTTTAATATCTGGGGAATTCATCTTGCTACACATGCACATCATATGTGTGTTGATGTCTGTAACCTACTGTTCTAAAAGTAGACAGACGTATGTTAAGTTGAGCACTGTGTGCACTTTTCTTTACACATTGAATAGTCATTGTTTGATATGAGAAAACAAATATGTGCCCTCATAAACATCTGCCTTTGTGTTAAGTTTAGGCTGCACAACTCTGACTGTTGTGCCCAGCACTGTCTGAACAGCAATGAATGGCAGTTGACTACAATGTATATACTTTAAAAAAAGAAAATGAAAGATACATCTGTGTAGTAAAAATATTCAGCTGCTGAATGATTAGAGGAAGAGGGCAGTGACCTGTCCCCAAGTAACTTGCTTTGCCACTGAATAAAACATGAAAGAGGAAATAAACTTCTGGTATATTGGCAAGTAAAAATTTATAGTGTGGATTGACCTTCTGAGCCATTCTACCACAACTGTTGATCTTCTGAGCCATTCTACCACATTTTAGTACCTAAAATCATACTTGGGAGTACTCTCAGGCTGGCAGTCACCTTGTGCAGTGGGGCATACCACCGCTGTTGATTCTTTCACAGTCTGTCTGTCTGTGCATCTATCTGTGTCCTACTGGATACACTTGGCTGGAGATAGACTTGCTGTTAATTGTGCTGACATAGATGCATGCTTTTGCTGTGTTGGGTTAGCGCTTTGGCTGTGCATGTCCCTTCAGTTTAACGGGATGAAGGTTTGTGATGGAGAATACATATTACCAGTAGGATCTGTGTTGTAAAGGCAGTGGAGATAAGTCCACACAGCAGGAACAACAAAGACAGAAAGTTTTCAACAGAAATTTAAAGGTTCATACACATGTCCGTAGGATGTGTCAGTGCTGCTTCACAGAGACATGTCTGTTATTATAACTGGCAGCAGATCAAGTATGTCTCAGGGCTCTAATTTCGTAGACCAGGCACAGGCGGGGCGCACCTGCCCTGCGCCGCGCCTGCACCACACCAACTAGGTGTGTCCAGGGCATTTTGCAAGTTTCGTGCACGGCGCAGTCTGGCTCAGGGAGGCGCACCCAGGCCTCCGTCCCTCCTACCGGTGCAAGTAGCAGAAAGGGAGGAGAGGAGGCGTGAGTTTGTTTAACACAGCCGAGTGTGATCTTCACCAATCAAATGAACGCCTCTCCTCGTCTTTAAATTCGCCACGGGCGAGGCACAGTGACAATTTCACCTCAGTGGTGAAGAAGGTCAGAGCCCCTGTCACTTTTGCAGCAACTAGGAGAGCGCAGGGGCCACCGGGCCACGCATCGTAGCCTCCAATGCGCGTCACCGTGTGGACCACCTCATGGGACAGATGTAATCTGTTCCTTTACCAAAAATAGGAGTACAAAATTAAGTGATTATTACATTTAAACACAGCAGCAGGCTAATCCATTCATCATGCTTGTGATCCACCTGCATTCCTGGTCTGTCATCGCCAAATAGCAGCGCCTTAGGGGAAACTATATCTCCTCCTCATCCTCCTTGCAATTATGTACTCCATCTTTTTAGATCACGTTACGAATAAAGATTAAAACAGAGAAATATGGGCAATCACAGGTAAAACATATGTGACGGGACAATTAATATAGATACAAATGTATGTGTTGGTTAAGACGGTTACATTAAATAGTGGTTGTTGTGATTGTTTATTGCATTGAAATGTGCCTCACACTCTGGATACCTGCCTGTGAGGTTTTGGTGATGTGTGCGCACAGCGCGCCTGTCAGCCAAATTACCACTAGATGGGGTTGCGCCTCGGGTGCACCTCTACTGCGCCGAGAATTGACCAGGTTGGAGCTGGCGGGCTTTCAGCGCACCTTCTGTGTGTTTTTTTGGCACGAAATTGTCACTGCACCAAGCTAAATCTTTCGACACCTCCCCCTGGTGCGCCGTCACACCCATCTCGGTGCAGCCGGTCTACCAAATTGCCAAATTGGCTGCGCACGGCGGTGCGCCGGACAACATTACCACTGCGCACTACTGTGCACTACTTACCGTGTGCGCCAGGCTGCGCCACCCTGAGTTGCACTAGGAAATTAGAGCCCTTAATGTCTTGAGGTAAAAAATTATTTTGTTTGAAAAGCGTATACCGAATTAGATGACATAATGAGCAATAATGTGAAAGCAGAGACACAGAGAAAGGGACTTTTTTTTGCTCTATATGACTGTCATCACAGCAGAGGGCCCTCCTCCATGAACCTGGAGGCTATCCCTAATATTGTAACTGTAACAGGCTGCCTGGTCTTTTTTGTCTTTTCTTTGTCTATAAACGTTTAAAAAATGTCCTTTAAGTAAATTTCCCCCTTTTTTCTTGAGAAATAAAAGTAAACAATTCTGGGAAGTATTGGTCATAATTATGTTATATATGCTTAAAACAGTGTTTAATTACAAGACAAGAAAAAAAACAGATTTTAATTTTTAACGGGATTCTCTATATAAAAAATTGTAAATGAACATATACAATTTTTTTAAGGTGACCAAAAAAAAAAACTTTTTTGTTTGCCAACAGCATTTTAGCGTACATGTTACAGCTTGTTGTATTTGACCATGTGGTGTTGTTTTCTTGCACTGATGATAGTCCCTGAAACAGTTCCTGTCCAACTGAAGACAGAGCCCAAGCTTGCACTCCTCACACATCCAAAGAGTGCTTTTTTTGCACCGCTTCCTTCCCAGGCTTACCTTCTGTCTTTTTTTGTGCACTCTCTTTATAGTTGGTGGGGACAGGAAAGTGACCTTGAGTAGAGGGCTGTGGTGGGCCAGCCAGTGGGACGTAGCCTTACACACAACTCCTCCTGGAAAGCCTGGTGTGGCTCTCGGGGATGAATCTTCGAGGGTGAGGGTTGGCAGTGTCAGGGTCTGCCTCTTTTTTCCTGGCCTGTTGATGTGGTAACCAGCTGTGAGGGGCATCACCAGCAGTATCAGCACCTATTGTGCCAAAGCCACAGGTGCGACTCCCTGGCCCTTCGTCAGAAGAATCTCTAAAGCTGTGTTTACACCAGACGCAACTTGGCGACTGAAATCGTGTCGCTCACCCAAGTAGCGTCGCCTGTCCATAAATTCCTCATTTTGGTCACAGTTACTGTCGCTCAGTGACGTCACGTCCATTCGAGGTTCACCGCGATCATATCATATATCATATAGTGGAATGTATGAGCTGAAATTATTCCAACTGTGTCCTTTTTACTCACCTACCAACCACAAAACACTGCAGCTGATGGCCCTGCAGCAGCATCATCTGTGAGTTCTCTGCGGTCCTGTCTAAGCGGAACTAATGTACTCACTAACTAATGTTTCCACTTGGACAAGGATTGTCACTCTGTGAACCGGAATAAAAACAGTCTGTCACTGGTACCATCACACACCCACACAATGCTGACTGGCTGTTGCTGCACAGCCACATGCGACATCGCCTGAAGAGTTCAAATTTTTCAACTTTGGCAACCAAGCGACAAGTGACACGGTGGCCCAGAGCACATCCGTCGCATCGCGATGGGTAAACCCCTCCCCATTGTGGCTGTACATTAACAGGTCACCCAGGTCGCCAAGTAGCATTCGGTGTGTAGGCGGTTTAAAGGTATAAAGATATATCACAAGATTGGATATGATTAATCAACAGGAAACCCTTGTGTTACTTTGAAAATGTGCAACAGCATAAGATAGTAAATGATAATAATCATAATTATAATGACACATAATAAATATAACACAGGAAAAGTAAGACATAAAGCACTACTAAAGCAATCTGAGACAAATCAAATAAGAAAGATAACACTAGATGTTATAAAACATGATTGTATTAAAGCTGGGAATAAATATCCAGACCTAATTACTTACTGTAGATGAGCTGGGGGACACTCCTGACCCCTCCTTAGCCCTCCTTACAAGAATCTCCTCAGGACCCCCCTCTCCCTGGCCATTCTCTGATATTTTCCCTCCAATATTTGCAAAATTACTATCTATGAAATCCATAAAACACGAATTATGATTAAAAAGAAGATCAATAACAAAAAAGATGAACTACAGTGAAAATTTGGCAAATATATGCAAAAGAAACACAAGAAAACACTCTAGAATGGTACTATTGCTATTATTTACAATATCTTTTACATTACTTACATAGAAAATACTGATAACTTGCAGATAAATCACTCTGGCTCTGATTCCTCTCACTCTGCTCTCCAGCTCAGCTCACTCACCCCCCCCAGGCACTCCAGCCTTTGCCATAAATCAATGAAAAGCTCTGCTTCTCAGCTTCAGAATCTGTTGGAATTATTTGGATAGCGAGGACACTCGAGGAGTTATGGTAATTTGAATCATGCATGTCTTTTTCTGTTGCTGTTACAGCTTTGTAACAGAAAGAGGGACGTTTTGTTGCTCTAGATGACTGTCATCACAGCAGAGGCCCTCCAGCTCTGTGTTACAGAGGCTATCTGAAAACTATCCTGTGTTCACACCAAAAGCTACGAAATCAGCTGTGGACGCTCACATCACGCCGCCTGGCAGTTGAAAACGCACGGAACACACAGGCTGGCGATATGATGTTCGCGACCAAAGGGGCGGGTCTTTCAGGCTGCGGTGCAAATACATCAACCAAGGTGGATCAACTGTGCTCTGGATGACCATATACTGACCGTAAACTGTCATTCTTGTTTTCACGCTTAGAAAAATTCATATATATATATATATATATATATATGTATATATATATACATATATATATATTTATATACACACACACTATATTGCCAAAAGTATTCACTCACCCATCCAAATAATGGAAATCAGGTGTTCCAATCACTTCCATGGCCACAGGTGTATAAAATCAAGCACCTAAGCATGCAGACTGTTTCTACAAACATTTGTGAAAGAATGGGTCACTCTCAGGAGCTCAGTGAATTCCAGCAGTATTGTGTTAGGGTGCCACTTTGCAACAAGGTCCAGTCTTGAAATCTCATGCTCCTAAATATTTCCCACAGTCAAGCGTGTAATAACAAAGTGGGAGTGATTGGAAATGACGGCAACTCAGCCACAAAGTGGTAGGCCACGTAAACTGAAGGAGTGGGGTCAGTGGATGCTGAGGCGCATAGTGCGCAAGAGGTCGCCAACTTTCTGCAGAGTCAATCACAGACCTCCAAACTTCATGTGGCCTTCAGATTAGCTCAAGAACAGTGCGCAGAGAGCTTCACGAAATCGGTTTCCATGGCCAAGCAGCTGCATCCAAGGCATACATCACCAAGTGCAATGCAAAGCAGATGAAGAGGTGTAACGCACGCCACCACTGGACCCTAGAGCAGTAGTGAGGACACTGTCTTCTGGAGGGACAATTACCCACTTCTCCATCTGGCAGTCTGATGGAAAGTCGGCGGTTTAGTTGTTGCCAGAATACATAGGTACTGTGACTGCATTGTGCCAAAGTGAAACTTGGTGGAGAGGGGAATTATAGTGTGGGGGTTTGTTTTCAGGGAGTTGGGCTGGCCCCCTTTAGTTCCAGCCTGAAGGAACTCTGAATCTTCAGATACCAAGAGACATTTTGGACAATTCAAAAGACATCCCCAACCTTTGTGGGAACAGTTTGGAGCTGGTGCCCCCTTCCTCTTCCAACATGACTGTGCACCAGTGCACAAAGCAAGGTCCAGTAAACCACATGGATGACAGAGTCTGGTGTGGATGAACTTTGACTGGCCTGCACAGAGTCCTGACCAAAACCAGATAGAACACCTTTGAGATGAATTAGAGCGGAGACTGAGAGCCAGGCCTTCTTGTCCAACATCAGTGTGTGACCTCACAAATGTGCTTCTGGAAGAATGGTCAAAAATTCCCATAAACACACTCCTAAACCTTGTGGACAGCCTTCCCAGAAGAGTTGAAGCTGTTATAGCTGCAAAGGGTGGACTGACGTCATATTGAACCCTATGGATTAGGAATGGGATGTCACTTAAGTTCATATGCGAGTCAAGGCAGGTGAGCAAATACTTTCGGCAAAATAGTATATATATATATATATATATATATATATTTATATGTGTGTGTATAGATAGATAGATTGATAGATAGGTAGATAGATATGTGTGTGTGTGTGTGTCCTATAATTCATGACTCTGATTGCACACATTAATAAGCATGGGCATGTGACCTTTTCCTATTTTTTTTAATTTGTGAGATAGAACATTAACAGTGGCACAAGAAAGACATCAGAAAGAGGAAATTAATATAAGATAAAATAAAATAATAATTAGTAGTTACAGACAGACCAAATACATACAAACACAAACTAGAAAGTACAGTTTGTGGTTGAAGTAAGGCCCAATTGGGAACGTAGATTTTCTTAGCGGATATCAAGGAAGGGAGGGCAAGAGACAAAAAAAAAAAAAAACAGCAGCAACAACTAATATTGTACATAAGTCTTACCATATACAGCCCATGTAGTTTAAACCCATACAAAACTACACATCAAACACACAAACACACCTACACACAAATACCCGTGCCTATATATTAACCCACTCCTCTGTTACATTTCAAGTAGTGAAGTGTGTGTTTTTTTTTGTTTGTTTTTCTTTCGGAAAGGCATGAACAAGAATGTTAATTACATGTTTTATACAATATTATGAAGACAGGATATTGGATTATTGTTTCCTGTTTTTTTTTTTTACTTTCTTCTCTTTCCCTTTGTACTATGGTGGGGTCACCTCTTTATCCCGGTACAGTTGTCCATTAATATATAATATAAGTTTGTTATAAGACGATGACTGCTTTTTTTCCTTGAGACTTGCTGTTTGCTGATGGGCAGTAGGTTTTTGCGTGGCACCTGTCCGGTATTTCTCGGGGGTATTGATCATTAATTCTGAAGTGTGTTCCTTTTAACTGTTTTCCCTGCTTCTGAATGAGCTCTTTTTTTTAATGTTCCAATTTTACAATGATGGGGCAGGGTCATTTGTTGTCGGGTGTTTTCCCTCCAAGTCAGTGGACACAATGAAAGGTGATGGTATTGGCAGTATCTGGGTGGATTTTGAGCTGAGTGATTTCTTGTATTGATTTTTCCAGAGTGTCGGTGTCTGTTTTGGGTATGCCAGTGAAAATCAGATTGTCTCTCATACTGCGTGTTTGCAAATCAAGAATGGATTCTTTCATGATTTTAATTTTGGTCGTGATTGTGGTAAGCTATGTCATGAGATTGTGTACTGAGGTTTGCAGGGGTTTATTTTCTTTGGTGAGTTTTTCTATCTGGTGCTGACTAAATTGCAGGTTGTCATGGAGGGATTTTAAGTCATTATGTAAAACTTTGATAAATGATATTCTGGCTTTGAGTCCTGTGAGTTTGGAGTTGATGGACACATTAAGATCTCGCTCACCTCTGTACAAGATGTCTTTTGTGGTGTGGACTGAGATGAACCGGAGCTGTTGAGTGAGTCTGGTCGCGATCTTTTGGAGTTTGGCGAGGAGGTAGATTTCCCTTTCATCTTAGTGTGTCTGTTCATTATGCAGATGTGTATGAAGCAGTTGTCAATGTAGCTCTCTAGGTCTTCCAGGTCGATTGATGGTACTGTTATCTTCTTGTTCAACAGAAAACAAAAGTTGCGGATAAGTTAAATAATGAAGAGTAGCATTTTTGGTCAACAGCAGCCTGATCCCAAGACTGATCCACATGTTGAATCAGGCTTGGGATCTCACAAGAGGTGCTTTTGGGTGTCAGCATAGTCCTCCCTCTCATCATACTCCCCCCCTCAGCATACTTCTCCCTGGGCATGTGACCTTTTAATGGTAGCCTATTTGAATATGACTTTACTCCCCTTTTAACGGAACATTTGCACGAAGCGGGAGTTTATTTGGAGGGAAAAAGGTGTATATATAATGCATGCAGGACTTCAGTTCCCTCTTTCCCCATGGATCCAACTACGGGAAGCCTTCTTTGTGTTGCTGCGGTGCACTTAGAGTAGTACAGGATAACACAATAGCAGTCAACACATTTTTCACATGTTTGCATTTGTTTACATGTACCAACAGTAGCCTATAACTTATCAGATATCCCCATAATGTCAGAAATCTCTTTCCAAGCATCAAACTTATCCTTATTATCACTATAGACAAACAAAGATCCATCATAAGGTGCTTTCACACTGACTTAGAAAACGATATCACGTCACTCACGTCAGTCGCGTTGCGTGTCCATAAATAGCTCATTTTGTCTCTGTCAGGCTGCATCGCTCAGTGTCATATATGTATGAATGGGTCTAGCCGACATTATTTCAACTGTATCCTTAGACTCATCTACCAACCATAAAAAACTGCAGCTGAAGGCCCTGCTGTCTCTGTCTCTGTGAACGCATTGTGACGCGACGTGGGAGACCACTTTCCATGCAAAGTCAATGTACAGCTGCGATGAGGCACGACCCGCCCTCACATGTCCTCAAAGTTAAAAAATGTTAACTTTTCAGGCAATGTTACGTGTGGCTGTGCAGCAACAGCCAATCAGGGTTGTGTATATGCGTGTGTGTGTGCGCACAGATCAAGGAAGGACAGGACCGCAGAGAACCACCACTTCTTCACTGGCACCCCCACTGACCTGCTTCTTCTCCCTCTTTCTTTTTTACCTCATATATACATCCAGCAAACCCTTCCATCTTTTCCAGCATACATCCACTGCAAAATAGACACACACATGTGTGTGTGTGCACTCATACACACACACAAAGTTCCAATTTTTCAACTTTGGTGACCCAGCAACATGACCTGGACGTGCGTTCAACCTGACCCAGTAGTGCGACCAAGTCACCCAGGTTGCATCCATCGTGTCACGTGATGGCAGGCCTGTACATTGACTTCTTTTTCCATGTTGCATCAATCACGTTAGGTGTAAACGCAACCTTAAATGTTCTTTTTCCATGAAATTTTATCACAAAAATCAAAATATACATCAAAAAACTTTTTCTGGCCAAATAAACAGGTTAAAACAATTTGCTCTGAATAGAAATGTTTCATGTGTTAATGTGGTCACTTTACTTTTTTTTCAATTGCTAAAACATAATTCTGCAAACTAGGCTGGTTTTATCAAAATACTTCACACAATTTACCAAACCACACACCCAATCTGCAAAATACCTCATATATTCTGCAAAATGAAGGACTTCAACCAAAACTACAAACAGCATTATCAAAATCAAACTTTTGCACCAAATGGCCCACACTTCATTCACATTACCAGATTTTTGTCTGACCAACTACACGCTGTTGGGCATAATGAAAAGCACGCTCATCCTAAGTATGTTTTGCCATAATACTAAAAAAGTTCAAATTGTAGAAAATTGTTCAAATTGTTCACATACTCAGAAATATTTGCAGATTTACACACAAATGCTGTTGAATTTTTTTTCTATTTTTCACCAAACAAGTCAGTGCAACATATGCACAGCAGGCATGTTTACATTGGAGTGAACAAAAATATGCTTCCAAAAGTCTGTAAACTGAAAAAGAAAATTGCAGAGAAAATATATAGCAAAAAAAGAGGCAAGAAAAATAATTAGGCAGCATCTTGCCCCACAGCTTAGTCTGGCCACAATGTCTCGTCCACATCAAAGGCAATATGGTCCCTGGCCAGACATTGAGGGAAGAAGCGCCTTGAGTGCCTTATCCACCCCTGAATCACACCCACATCAATTTCATCACCAGGCATGTGCACAAAGGGCTGCTGGTCATGTACCTTCCACCGCCATGCAGAGAAGAACTCTTCTATGGGGTTCAGAAAAGGTGAGTATGGTGGGAGGTATTCCACAAGAAATGGTGGGTGGTCAGTGAACCAGTTTCAGACTGGGGCTGCACAATGAAAACTCATGTTGTCCCATACTACAACACATCGGTGTATGCATCATTCATACGCTCAGGTGGTATGAGATTGTTGTGGAATCTTTCCAGAAATTGAAAATATGGGCTGTGTTGTATGTTCCAAGGTTGGCATGATGGTGGAGGACACCATGTGTATTTGCCATGGTACTGCACACTGTGACGTCCCCACCATGTTGGCCAGGAACATCTACAATGGCTCTGTGGCCAGTGACGTTTCGTCCCTGTGACAGCCGCTGTGTATATGACTAGGAGGGTGAGCTTATGTGTGTTCTCTGAGGTGCATGGATTGGCTGACATTGACTCAGATGTGGAGCACCTGGGCCTGTTGCTTCTCCTCCACTAAATAGGCTGGCTTCCAATGACCTTCTTTCTCTTCACTTTTCGCACGATCACCATGCACAGTTTATTTAGTAAACTTTGTTAGTGCACTCAACACACCACACCACATCTTTCACACGCATCCACATACACACACTGCTGATATTACAGACATAACACACCCTTTACCTGTTGTTATTCCTTGTTTGGCTTACTTAAATTTGTGATCAATTATCTTGTTTCTTTTGAAAATGCGCTGCTCTCGTCCTTTTGTCATGGCCACTGAGCCAGTTTATAACAAAATGGGGGCTTGACCGACTGTTCTGTTCCCGTTTTGGCTGCACAAGTAAGTAGGCTTGTTTCTTGTAAAGTGTTGATTACTTGTAACATTTGGATAAGTACCTGATGATTAGTGATTAGTACCTAAGTATCTAAGGTAACAGTAAAACAGGTGTTTGGGGTTTCTTCTTTTGTAAATCTGTGATCTCTTTGTTGTTACTTTCAGATAAGAAGTTTGTCAATTTGTGCTTTGTGTCGGCAAGAGTGCACATGCGTAAAATTGTTTGGTGCACCTGTTTCCTTTGTTTCTGTGTTTACAGTGGCATTAAACATTTGTTTATGTGCATTCATGGGGGCTTTGGAGAAGGGCACAGCTTATTTTTGCCGGTGGTCAGGGTAAGTTAGTTGGTATAGTGTTAAGTTGGACACTAAATCTTATTTGTGTTTCGCTCGTTTGTTTGCTTACCTTGTGGACTCAGCACTGATCCTCGGATGCAGCTTTTGTTTTTGCTTGTAGCAGGAGAGTCAGGTAAGAAATGATCCTCATGTGTTTTATTGTTGTCATGGAGGTGTGGAGTTTTCCCTTGTAAGCTGTAGCAGTGTTCCCTTTTGGGTTCGTTGAGAGGGGCTTAATAGTGTTGTGATGCGTGTGGTTGAAGGTTTGCTTGAGAGCATGGTTATGGTTTCAGGGGAGTTGCTAGTGTGCAAGTCACTCAACCGCGCCATAGTGCATATGTACCCACTGCTACTCATTGCATGAAGACTTAGGGAGGAGCGTAGATAGCGGGGATTTGTCTATTGGGTAGTGGAGGAACTCCATATCGGCTCGGGGTAATCCTCTGAGTGCACACAGTGGCTTTGAGTGTAAAGTAGCCCTGCGCTGCAGTAGTTGTTAAATAACTGTCAAGACTAAAGAAATGTAGATATTTATTGTTGCTTCATCCAAGAAGAACTTAGAAAAGAGCACAAAAGAACAATTGTGAGACTGGCTGAGCATCATACTGTTAGTTTAGGGGATAAACGGTTAAAAGAAAATGTTGAGGTGACGTTGAAAACAAAATTAGTGGAAATGGGAGTTATGGCCACAGAGCAGGAAGAGTGTCCTTCCATCTGGCCCTCATTTTCTGTACAAACACAGGGCCTAACATTTTAACGACAGAAAGAGCTTCTCTTGTTGCAGATGCACCAGGATCAGAAAGCAGAAAATGTGTTTAGAGTCTTGGAGACTTGAGAACTTGGCCCTCATTGAATTATGGAATAATTTTTCAGAATAGGCCTAATTGTTGAAAAAACAATAAGTAATATTTGAGTTACATAAAAGCTTTTTATTTCTTTTCTTCCTAAATGGTCTTGTAATAGTGGTCGAGAACCCCCAACACAAAAATGGCAGATCAAAATTTGATGTCATTTCATTTTAAGTTCAGTATGCTCAAAATGTTCAGTCAGCACAAGTCCGCTGCTTAGAAAAGGAAAGAAAAGAGAAGAAGAAAATAGAGGCCTCAGACATGGAGTAGTGAGAGTGCCAGATTACAAAAATAAATGTATAAAAGAAAAAGCAAACAAAAGTGGAAATATAAAGATGAATAAATAAAATAAAAAAACAATAATGTTGCTTCTTAAAGCAATATTAATCAAAAATGGATCCATAAAAGAAAGGATAATAAAAGTTGAAATATAAAGACAAATTAATAAAATAATGTTAAAAAATAAGTAGAAATGTGCTTATAAAATAAATAAATAAATACTGTGGCTATATAAAGTAATATTAATCAAAAAATAAATCCAGAAAAGAAAAGGCTAATACAAGTAGAAATATAAAGACAAATTTAAAAATAATAGAAGAAATGTGCTCATAAATAAAATTAAAAAAAATAAATAATGTGGCTATAGAAAGCAATATTACACAAAAAAATAAGTCTACAAAGGAAAATGCTAATAAAAGTAGAAATATAAAGACAAATAAATAAAATAATAAAAAAATGTGCTTTTATAAACCACATTAATTTTAAGTTATGATCAGTACATTGCCATTGCTTTTTAGATGCACTTTATTGTTGTTTTAACTCCTTTTTTTCTTTTCTTTCTTTATTTCTTTTTTCTTTTACCACTTACAATGTCACTTTTAAAAGCAAAGGAATAATGCACAGAAAAATGTGCGCAGTTGGAATGTCGCTGTGCGCAGGTGCAGGATCAGAATCAGAATGAAGAAACCTACTTTGGCCAAGAAAGGTCACAACAGTTGCAAACGCCACAAAACGTCTGTATAAAGCCTCAACACGTCTGCATTAAGCCCCAACGGAAGTGAAACGCCAACTTTTTTCATTTCTTGCCTCAGTCTGGTTTGGTTTGCAGACGTCCTTGAAGCGTTTTGTCGTGTGGAGACCCACTTCGTCTGAAGTGGTGAGAGGACTAAGATCCGTGCTGAGGCCAGAGCAATTTGCTAAAATTTTTCCTGTCAAGGAAATCAGGGACTATCGACCACAGGCTGCTGTGTGGGAGAAGGACGGGAGATGGGAAAGATTGGTATGAGCACTCAGCAATGACATACGAATAATCTTCCTGAGAGAGCTGAACTTGGCTAAACTGAAATGCTGCAAACAAGGACTGAATGAGCGGGTGAATGAGTATTATCACCGTCCAGTCGAGGTTCGTGTGGAATACAGAGGACACGAAAAGCCTGCTGACTTCACAGAGATGAACTACCATTTGAGAGCCTGTTGAAATCAGCATTTGCCGAGGGACTGAGAAAGGAAATCATAGACCACATGGGCATGACTCTTGTTGGAGACTGGGCCAATAATCGAATACCAGAGGTGTTAAAACAGAAGCGTCACGGACCCCACCACGGACGCAGGGGACGTGGACGCAGTCGGGGCAATGTCAAAGGTCAGGACAGAGGATCAAAGCAGTTCGACCGAGACATCTGTTTTCTGTGTGGAGGAAGGAATGCCCACTCCGAGATCAGGAGACCCAGAAAGGACTCCGGCCCCCTAGCAACAATCCAGCTCACAGTGAAAATCAGCACTCCTGACTGCACTGCTCAAAGGTAAAGTCAGACGGACTAAATTCTCACACCCCAGAGGAGGTAACATGCACTCACATGCGTACACAACAGACGCTCACTGCAATAAAGACCTGCTTAGCACTGATACACTGTTTGCTTTGGTTCAGGGTAAGATATCAGAGCTAAAATCAGAAAACATTGAGGAACCTATTGATTATGAAACCTATGCTCATTTAACATCAAAAAGTTACCCTGACAGGGTAAAAGCCATTGTGGACACACCCAGACCTGTGACTAAAAAGCAAGGTCTTTCTTTTCTGGGGATGTGCTCCTATTGCAGACATTTTATCCCGAACTACTCTGGCATTGAGAGAGGGCTCAGGGAAGCACTCTGGAGAAAAAAAGACCTGACATCATCTTCACAGGTCACTTGGACTTCTGAGGCAGAAACTGTGACATTGAAAAAGGCCTTACAGAGCACCCTTACACTGGGTGTCCCTGGCCCGACTAAGTCTTTCACTCAGTATGTGGATGAAAAACATGGCTGTATGACTTCAGTTTTGCTACAGAGGCATGTGGACAAATTGAGGCCAGTTGCATATTTTTCATGCATTCTTGATCCTGTGGCCAAAGCTCTTCCTCATTGTCAGCGTGCTGTGGCAGCAGCTGAGAAGCCTGTATTAGCTTCAAAAGACTTTGTGGGTTTTTCTCCTTTGACCTTGTATGTTCCTCACTCAGTATCTCACATCCCATGTAAAAGCCTGAAACAACGCATTATCCTAGACAGAAACAGTTGAGTTTGCAGGCTCCGCCAAGAAAGGATGAGACAGAGAGGCAAGAGAGGGGTCCGCTGCCCCATCAGAAAGTCTGAGCAGGATGAATCAGCGACTGATCAGACACTGAATTTCAGCGATCCTGCATTATGGCCAACTAAAATGACAGATTCTGATATAGTGAACCTCGTAAGTGTGACGGTTAAACAAATGCCTTTCTCGGAGAGGGCAGAGGAATTGCCAGCAGATGCAGAGGTCAGGGAATTCCCAAACTATTTGATGTATTCCACATCCCACAGTGGATGGGAACAAAATCAATAGGGACTGGGTAATATATAGCAGCTCAAAAAAGGCCTTTTTGCCAGTAGAGAAAAAGTCAACTAGTGCACTAAATTCCACAGATGGGAAATAAATCCAATATAAAATACAGAAAGCTTTATGAGATTTCCAGAACATCAAAAGAAACCATGCACACAAACATTGTTATTGGAAATGGAAGAACCTACAACATTCTGTCCTACAGACTTCTGAAATTAACAGCCAGCAACAAAAATTGATGGCATGAGAAATCAAAAAAACAAACAAACAAAAAAGCACTACTGAAGGGGCTGCTGGATGAAGAGTGTATTTGGCACTAACAGCTTATGTAAAGTTTGTTAATGTTAACTACTATTGTCAATGACCGTCACTTATCTTTAGCAGAGAGAGATGTGAGGAGAGGAAAGGAGGAGGAAAAAAGAGGAAGAGCAGAGGAAAAGAGAGGAGAGGAAGAGGATAGGGGGAGCAAGGGAAAAGGGGAGATCCAGGCATGAGGAGGGCCATCTAATATTATCTCATCCCAGGGAAGACTGTCAGCTGGCCTGCAATCCACCACAGTTTCTCACGATCAGGCCTGCAATGGGTTTTTTTTTTTCTGTTTCTGTTATCTTGGCCAGCTTGTGTTAATGTGAGAGTGTTTGTGCGTCGGCCCACAAAGTTTTGAGGTTTTTGAGTCTTCTAAAGGTAACGTAAAACAAGGTTAAAGAGGCTTTTTGTGTTTAACAAAAGGTAAACAACATAAGCACAAAGCAATGTTAAAACATGCTTGTTCAACAAAACAAGAACACATTTAAAAAAAATAATACATAAGATTTAAGGAGAAGTATGGTAAAATCTTTGGTTTTAGGAAAGTGTTATCTAAGTCTGGGTTAACACAATCCCAAACTTATGTTTACTGCTATTATGATTTAAAGACTGAACTTAGCCATACACATTTTGTTTATTTTTTATTTTTCTTTTTTGTTAATAAATGTACCAAAATGCAGTGAGGCCCAGTTGTAATTTTATTCCTTCCAAATGTGTTTGCATTGAGTAAGACTCTACAGAGCAAGGAAGAGTTTTAACGATTCAAAATTACATTAAAAAAAAGAAGTAAAGCCTAACTAATTAAAATAATGGAATTAAGTTTGTGAACCTAGGGCGCTACCTATGGGTAAGAGGCATAGGAGCCTTACATTGGCATGTTCAAAATGTTGCTAGTGTTAGGTAAAACCATTTTTGTTGTGTAATCATGGGGCAGCAAGTATGGTTCATTTAGAGAGGGAGGTGGGAGTGCTTTACATCAGATGAGAGGGGACAGCATGCAAGGTGAGCCAGTGAAAATTATATCCGCTAATGTCAAGAGGGTTTTGAATCCAATTAAGAGAAACAGGATTCTGTCAAAACTGAAAAAAGAGAAAAACCTTGTTGCTTCCTGCAAGAAACACTCGAGTGAAGCTGAACATGTAAAACTGAAAAGGATGGGATTTAAGCATGCGTTTTTTTCTCCTCATATAAGTTAAGCCATAAGAGAGGGGTGGCTACTCTCACACTGAATTTTGAACATATATCAGAGGTAAGGGATGATAATGGACGATTTGTTAAAATTACAAGGTGTAGAGAAGGCACTGAAGTAACTTTGTTGAAAATTTATGCACCACCACAAGGAAGTGAGTGGTTGTTTTATAGATGCATATTTGACTTAATGGTTAACTCCAAGGGGGTGGTCATATGAGGGGGAGACTTTAATATTAGGTTAAACCCCACACTGGATTCAACAAGAGCAGTTACTCAAGATAAGCCTTTAACTAGGAAGGTGAATGCAATAATGGAGGATTTGGGTATTATAGATGTTTGGAGGGACCTACATCTGACTAGCAGGAACTATACTCACTTTTCGTGACCACACTCTGTTTACTCCAGGATGGACTATTTCTTTGTGTTCAGTACAGATAAGTTTAAAATTAAGGATTTCAGTTTTGCTCTAGGAACTACACAGTGCTAGATCCACCCAGCCTATTCGATGGCCACGTCTGGCCCATGTATCTGAAACACAAGAACATCTTGGTAATTAACCATCCAGAGATCAAGAGCCACTTTAATGAGCCACTGTCTTAGTTCAGGGTGTTGTACAGTCTGACCGCTGTGGGAACAAAGGATCTCCTGAACCTATCAGTCCTGCAGCACATCGAGATGAGCCCCCCACTGTTGCTGCTTCTTTGTCCTGCCAGGATGTTGTGGAGGGGTTGGTTACCGTTATCAAGCATGGCTTGCACCACAGTCCCAAAAGAGTCCAAACTCCTGCCAAGCACAGAGCCAGGCTTCTACACCAGCCAGTCATGTTGCCATCCCAGCAGCCTGCAGCATAGAACAGAATACTGGAAACCACTGACTGACAGAACACATGCAGCATTTCACTGCATACATACCCTTCTGGTACAGGGCATCTGTGTTCTTAGACCAGTCCAGCTTGTTTTCAAGGTGCACACCTAAATATTTATAGGTTTGCAACTGATCAGTTACCTCCCCTCTGATAGTGTCTGGCTGGAGTAGGGTCTTAGATCTCCTAAAGTCAATTATCTTGGAGGCGTTCAGCTGGAGGCAGTTTTTAGTACTCCAGTCACTGAAGGTCCTAGCACAGCTGTGTCATCAGAGTACTTCTGAATGTGGTAGAACTCAGTACCTGTACTTTCCACAGAACTGGGACCCTGCCTGTAGACTCTCATTGGAGATCCTCTGGAGTTGCTCTGCCAGCTGTGCAGCACAGCAGCATTGAACACAAACCATCAGGGCCCACAGCTTTTTCAGGCTGTAGACTTACAAGGGCCCCTTTACACAACAACATTGTCACCAGAAACGGAAAGGTTTTCCTTTGTGTTCTCAAAAGTGCTCTGTGTTCACACAGAGACAGTGTGATAACAATTCACATTCACATGGATCTGCAAGACTGACTGAAGAGGTGGTAGCATGCATGCCAGGCCAGTAGTTGGCTATGTAAGTTTGTAGTGTCAGTGGTGAATATAACAAAAGCGTCTTCGAGAATTGATGCAGCAAATCTGCATTTTGTTGGAGGAGCGATAACAAACCTAGCACAATTAACAGCACACATGTTGCTCAGTAGTCAGCCATAGCGCTTGTTGTTGTTCCTAAGTGTGCGCACTACCTTAATCTGAAAGAGTACTGCACATGCGCCATGCACCCCTGTTATCCCTGACAATGGTGATTCCTGTTTGCACGGAGACGACAAGAAAACATTTTCAAAACTTTTCAGACTGGACCCCAGTTTCAAAAGTTTGCAGAATCAGGCACTCCGGGTACCGTTCTCATGTAAACAGAAGGAACAAACGCAATGAAAACTCTCAGTTTTCAGTTGCTTTCGTTATTGTGTAAACAGGCCCCAAGTTCCACTCTCACTTCCTCAGTTGTGGACAGGGGATAGTTAGATGAAGAGCTGCATTGGTGTCAGGGGTACAGCAGCGAAGAGGGTTGGAAGATGAAAGGGCAGCTGCAGCTGCTCATTGGGAGAGGGAGTTAGCAGCAGCTGCTTTGTCAAACCTGCGATAGAACTAACTGAACTCAATGGCCATGCCTGTTGTCATCTGACTGTTCTTCTTGCTGTAGCTAGTGTTTATCCTCATTCATCTACACGCCTCTCTGGTGTTACTGTTCTGCAGCTTCTCCACTTTTTTCTTATACACACATGGACAAAGCTGTTGGCACCCTTCCATTAAAGAAAGAAACACTCACAACGGTCGCTGAAATAACTTGAACCTGACAAAGTAATAATAAATAAAAAATTTACTGAAAATCAACTAACAAAAATCAGACATTGCTTTTGAATTGTGGTTCAACAGAAACATTCTATAAAACAAACTAATGAAACTGGCCTGGAAAAAAATGATGGTACCCTTAACTTAACATTTTGTTGCACAACCTTTTGAGGCAATCACTGCAATCAGGTGATTTCTGTAACTCTCAGTGGGACTTCTGCACCTGTCCACAGGTATTTTGGCCCACTCCTCATGAGCAAACTGCTCCAGCTGTCTCAGGTCTGAAGGGTGTCTTCTCCAGACTGCATGTTTCAGCTCCTTCCACAAATGTTCAATAGGATTTAGATCAGGGCTCATAGAAGGACACTTCAGAATAGTCCAATGTTTTGTTCTGAGCCATTCTTGGGTGTTTTTAGCTGTGTGTTTTGGGTCATTATCCTGTTGGAGGACCCATGACCTGTGACTGAGACCAAGCTTTCTGACACTGGGCAGCACATTTGGCTCCAGAATGCCTTGATAGTCTTGAGATTTCATTGTACCCTGCACAGATTCAAGACACCCTGTGCCAGATGCAGCAAAGCAGCCCCAGAACATAACTGAGCCTCCTCCATGTTTCACAGTAGGTACAGTGCTCTTTTCTTTGTATGCTTCATTTTTGTGTCAGTGAACATAGAGCTGATGTGACTTACCAAAAAGCTCCAGTTTTGTCTCATCTGTCCAAAGGACATTCTCCCTGAAGCTTTGTGGCTTGTCAATATGCATTTTGGCAAAATCCAGTCTCACTTTTTTATTTTAAGCTTTCAACAGTGGTTTCCTCCTCGGTCGTCTTCCATTAAGTCCACTGTCAAGTGTTTTGCTTGTTTGCTGTGTTGATCCCACACTTGATCGGTGCACCAACGCTGAACATTAAACAGGTTTCCACTCAAAAGACGACCAGACCATTGTTCCTTCTTTTCCCTTTTATTTTTCTTAATTTTTTGTTGCCCAGAGTTTTGCAGAAGTCCTTGGAACAGGTGAAACAGCCTCTTTTCTTTTTACAGCCTCTTTTTACAGGTGAAAAACCTTAAAGACAAACAAACACCATTACCGTTTTATAAAACCAGGTACTCACAAATCAAATAATTATTAAACCCTTAATAATTAATAAAACGCAATTAATTATCATCAAACCCCTTACCATTAATAATAAATATAATTTACACAATTAATAATCAAAAGCCTTAACCATTAAACACGTGTATGAAAATAAACTAACTTTTTACCTTTAAGTTAAAGTTAAAACAGGTTTTAAATGAATTGTTTCAGTGTAAATGCATTGAAATATAAAATACATTTTTAACTACAGGAGGCATGATTGATTAAGCAGTGACTAAATCCAATCCACAAATTACCAGACAACTACCCAATTAACCAGCAATTTTAAATATACATATTTACAAAGCAATATTCGCTATAAAACCACATTACTGTGTTAGCAGTGAAATACTCAGTTTAACCGTTCTGTATTCAGGTGGAAAAATTGACATTTTCTCCCATGTCCTCACGAGCAGCCAGGGATCCAGCACAATCACAAACATTTCTCCCCCACGTCTCAATGCCTCACCACCACAACAAGTGCCTCGCCATATCAACAAGAAGAAATAAGTGTGATCTTACCGGCTGTCCGTTCAGCTCTTGGATTTTTGGTACACGCACAGCTCCGTGGATAGCTCGATGAGAAAACCGAACTGATCTAACCTGCTCTCCATTAGCGTCTCCTTTCGTCCTGCTTGATTTGACACAGCTGAGCAGTTAACGTGCTCGCGCACCAACTGACAGGCCGGGCGCGCTCGCCGCGGCAGTTACGCATAAACCCAAACTAATTAGCTCTGACGGAAAAAACTACTGCTCCAAACTATAGCCGAACTCATGCCAAATTAAAAAAAAACCTTCTGGGATCGTTCCCGGGTGGATACGAGTGCCTACCTGCTCTGGTGAGTGCTTTCTTAGAAAAGATAATATTCCTAGACGGGGTTTGGCTCGTTGTTGTGCGCGTCATGGGGAAGCCGAGGTTGCGCCTCACGTATCAGCTGACAAAACAGCTGTTCACCGCGACATCCACTTCGGCTCAAACAGTGACGGATGGTGTGATCTGACACTGATGTACCTTGACCTTGGAGTTCACCTCTAATCTCTTTGGAAGTTGTTCTGGGCTCTTTGGTTACCATTCCTATTATCCGTCTCTTCAATTTGTCATCAATTTTCCTCTTGCAGCCACGTCCAGGGAGGTTGGCTACAGTCCTGTGGACCTTAAACTTCTGAATAATATGTGCAGCTGTAGTCACAGGAACATCAAGCTGCTTGGAGATGGTCTTATAGCCTTTACCTTTAACATGCTTGTCTATAATTTTCTTTCTAATCTCCTGAGACAACTCTCTCCTTAGCTTTCTGTGGTCCATGTTCAGTGTGGTACACACCACGATACCAAACAGCACAGTGACTACTTTTCAGCCTTTAAATAGGCAGACTGACTGATTACAAGTTTGAAGACACCTGTGATGCTAATTACAGGACACACCTTAGTTTAACATGTCCCTATGGTCAAATCATTTTCAATCTTTTCTTGGGGTACCATCACTTTTTTCCAGGCTAGTTTCATTATTTTGTTTTTTAAAACGATTCTGTTGAACCACAATTCAAAACAATGTCAAGTTATTGACAAGTTATTTCAGTGACCATTGTGGGTTTTTTCTTGCTTTAACAGAAGGGTATCAACAATTTTGTCCACATGTGTAACTCGTCTTCACCTGCTTTAGGCTTCCCTTCAGCTCGTGTTGGACTCTCCTCAGCTTCTCTTTGTCTCTGTCCCTGAAGCTCTCCTTTGTCTGGTCAAGGAGGGCCTTGTTGTTACTGGTGACCCAGTATTTGTTGTTAGAGAAGCAATGCAAAAATGTCCTCACTGGAATCACAGTGTCCGTACAAAGGTTCATGCAGACTACATCACTGCTAAGTGCATTAAAAGACTGATTTTAACATACAAGATCTGCCCTTAGAGCTGATCCAGATCCACACCAATATGCCTACAAATGTGTGGGTAGCACCCCCAAGAAATGTCCCATGCAACTGGAAGCTGGTGTTCCAGAATACAGAGTAGAAGCATTATTCAGTGTCAGCCCTGGTACCATTTACAAAGTCAAAGACAGACAGTGAAGTGGGCATCCCAGGAGGACAACACCCCAAGAAGACCAGTTTCTCACTCTTGTTCCACTGAGGGACCGTAGGCTTTCTCCCATAGGTAGAGAGAGTTTCTGGCACATATTTGGGGGGCGCTACCCACAGGTTTAGTTGTGTTGCTTATTCTGTGAATGCTTGATCCTTAGAAGCTGTACCTTGTTGTAAAGGTGACTGATAGGCTTTCTAACGATATAAAGTACAATAACAATTGGTATTATTAAAGGGTAGAAATAATTGATCTAAATAATTTTCCAAACTTTTTTGAGGAATACATTTTAGATATTATACAAAGTGTTTGCTAAATTACAACCAATCTGAGCTGTCAAAATGAATTAGAACCTCTGGTTGCCCCAACACTGTTAGACCATATTCTGCCTTTCTGTTAAATGTACAATTGATCCATTGTAACACAATAACGACACACCTGTTGAAAACTGTGTAATGAAATATTGAATCTGTTGTGATGAGCAGTTATTGTTTGCGAAGAAGCTGATATTTTCTATTCTCATCAACTCTTTTGGCACTCATGAATTGTGCATGCTTAAAGAAAGCTGATGTTCCTAACACAAATCATTATGAAAGGCAAAACACAAAGGTTCGCATTTTACTAGTAATATAATGTACCTGAAAATGTACCACCAAAATGTTTGGTAACCAAACCATGGCACAAATGGCTGTACTGTTGTCTTGAAAAAATGTAACATTACTTTAAGGTCTAGTCCATATTCTTATCCTAATAATTGTTGAAATCAATAATAAGTACCCTTCTTTACACTCAAGTATAGAGACAGGTTAAGGCAGATGTATGTAGATCAGTATCCTTTTTTTGCTCAACCACAAGGTCTGGGGTTGTATCCTTAGTCACATATTGAAAGAGTCCTTTGTGCATTCCACTGATCAAATTGTTTTTGTGGCTCAGGAATGCAAATACATACAGAGGCAAAGTCTAAACTGATGTACTCAGCCAAGCATTATCTGCCATCTTCATGTGAATGTGGTGTAACCTGCTTCTTTAGGAAGTACTGAGCAGTCAAAAATTATAAGAAAGGTGCTGCTTAACAAGCCCAATTATATTTACCATCATTGTCACAGAGCAAAGAAAAGCTGTCAATATTTAGAATATAAGTCTGACTTAATTATGGTCTACCTAAGACAAGCGAAGGTATCTGGCAGTCATGGGATGAACTGCCTCCTTCATCGCACAATGTGGACCATAATTTCAAATATCTAAAAAAGTAAACATTAAACAACTCTATGGTGGGAAGAGACCAAATGCTTAGAAACTTGAATCATAGAAATATTTCTATTAGTTCTTATATTACTAAAATGTGTTTTGGTCTTTGCAAGAAATTGTAGATAAAACCGTATATTATTTTACAGTCTGATTAAATCCTTATTTGTCATTAGGGGTCTGTGGGTTGGTTTTGAGAGAAGTTTAGATTTTTAAGCCCAGCTCCTGCTGTCACATGTCAATATGTCATGGGCAAGACACTTAGCTCAAAATTGATCCCACTAATTTATCAGTGGGGGTAAAGTAAATGGTTGTAACAAAGCATGTATAAGATGAACATGTTCAAGAAATTTCTACCCTAACTGGGCAAATACTAAGATAAGATATCCTTTATTAGTCCCACAGGGGGAAATTCCAAATACTAGTGTAAGTATATGTTAATGGGTGTCTTTAACCTGCAGTGTTAAAATGCTTAGAGCTGTAAAATGATTAGAAAGGTGCTATAGAAGCAAATGTCCATTTACCATTTACCATATATCCATTATATATATTTTTGACCTCTTTTTAAATAAGTTATTACAAGTATCTGTTTGCGAGTATTCTACAATTTGCATCTATTTGGCCCTTCGGCAGTCTAAATAAAATTGATGAGGCTCTCTTTATAACAAAATTCAGCATTAGTAAATTTACCTATTTACTGTTAAGAACAAATCTCACACTATAAAGACATATTGTAGAATCAATGAAGCCTGCCTGGATTCTTAAGTGGAACATAATCCCAACAAATGCTTGGTGAAAATAAAGAAAAAATATTTTCTATATGTTCCAAGTAATTCTTTCTTTAAAGTAGGCTTTGGTTGCAGAGAGACAGCCAAATTAAGTTGAACAACCTTTTCAAGCAATATATTAAGAAAAAACAACATTTATTCCAAAAACACTTTTCTTTCATTGTAAAAAGGGACTGTATAAACTTACCTTTAGCGCTGACGCAGGTCACATTTAAGGCTACTGTTCCAGAGCCACACAAGGTTTTATTCAGAATACATCTTCCTTCTTGTTGGATCTGCCACTGGTAGCATGCAGGATTCTCACAAGGGATGAACTCAGCCAGGTGAGGGCAGGTTCCTGTAGCACTGCCTGACTCCCATAAAACCTCTCTTCTCCTCTCTCTAAAACCTGGCAAAAGAGGACAGTAATGGAACAAGCATGCTTTTTTTTCTTTTTGTAAACAAACAAAAAAAAGGCCCACACAGAGTGCCAGTAATTAAAACTTTTTCACAACTTTGTTGTAAGAAGTGAATTAAGACACATTTAAGCCAGTTGCACTCAAATAAAAATGTAGATAATATTAATATATAAAAATGCATGTAATGCATAAAAAAGAAGTCAAAAATCATGGCACACAGAGTGCAGAGGTAGTCAACATTGTGGCTTAATTTATGGTAAAAGATGCTTACTGCACAGTTCTTAGTAAGTAGAAACACCAGTAACTTTTATTACTTTATTATAACAGCAGCATTTATCTATGCAGTCCTCCATTGAATATTGGTAGTGCCATGTGTTTGACACTGCTGTAACTGAAAACTTGTGTTGGGTAATTTTTACACTCAAGAAATAATCAGGAATCAATAAAAGAATTGCTGTACAGTTGGGTCAATAAGAAGAAACTTAAATGGCATTGGTATCAATAAAATCTTCTCAATTCCCATCCCCTTCCCTTCAGTCACAACAACTGAATGAGATGATTTCATAGGAGATTAATTACATGTTATGTACATGTGCAAACAGTTTAATAAATAAAAGGCAATAACTCTCAGAATGCTAACTTATTCACATTATGCAACTGATGAAATTAGCTTGTATTGTAAGTGCAGCTGCAGCTGTCAGGTAGGCCATGTGAAAGTTTTTGACGTGGTTTCGACTGTAGAAGACATGAAATGCGGGTCAAATGAAGGTGATATCTGGATCAGAAGGCTATTGGAGACGCCAACGTGCAGACGCCTTTGGACACAACATGGCTGCCGACTGGAATGTAACCAGCATTTGTTTTGTTCAACACCCCATCAAAAAACTGAACTGAAAGGAGCCGACTGGGTTCGCCGTTTACAGCGATGCAGACAGGAGCCATCCCGCCAGAGGCCTCGTCAAATGACGGTTGCATATGTGCATGGACCTGGAGGCAAGTATTTCACAGTGTTTGGCTGTGGAGCAGCACAGCTTGAAGGCGTCAAGGCTGAAAACGTTCGCGGTGAACCGGCACACATGTGATCGTCCCGTCGTGAGGAGATTATCATGGAGCCGCAGAGAAGGAGAGGCTTCCTCCTTCAGCTCCGGCATGAGCAGGATGAATTTTCCTGCTCCTCCCTCGGCCACGTCATCATGCCGGTAGCCTTCCTGGGTTGCTAACAGGCCAGGCTAATGGCTACATCGCCGTACAGGACCGACTGGAGAGTGGTTCAACCCCCCCCGCCCCCCCAAGCCCGCCTGGCCTCTACTAACTAGGACATCGATCACCAGCAGCTGGCCCTGTTCTTGGGGCCCCTGCCGGTAAGTCTCACTATCCTTGCTCTGTCTCCCTTGCCGCTTCTCCACTGCTAACGCTAAGCCACCTCACTGCTGCGGGCTCCGTATTGGAGCCCCTGCGTGTAGGTGCTTGTATCCACCTAGTCTCTGCTAACCACTGTTATCCTCCTCTGCTTCTCCATCCCCGCTTGAGAGCCGCCACTCATCTCCCTGACCGCTGTTTCCCCCGACCGCTCTCATAGTTGGTGATTCGATCATCAGACACGTCCGCTTCTTTAATGTCATCACCCGCTGCTTTCCCAGAGCCAAGGTCCCCAACATCCTCTCCAGGCTCCCCACTCTGCCGCAGTCTGCTACGTCCTCTGTCCGCACAATAATAGTTCATGCCAAAACACCACGCTAAATCACTCAGAGTTGACGAAAATGGACTTTGAAAAGCTTTTAAACAGTTCAAACAGCTGTGGCTTGCGTGTTTTTATCAGCGGTCCCACTCCCACAATTGGTCATGGATCACAGCGCTTCAGCAGAACCCTCAGTCTTCACACCTGGCTCCAGTCAACCTGCATCTCCCACCAAATAACCTTCATTGATAACTTTAATGTCTTCTGGAACCGACACACTTTTTACAGATCAGACGGCATTCATCACTCAACACTTGGCACCCACATAATAACAGCAAATATCCAACACGCCGTTCACTCAGTAACACCTGCATAACTGTTTACTTTCCCCTCACATGCCCCTCCCCCTTCTTCTACTACAACACCTCCAACCACTGTTCCCTGTAAGAGCTCCTCCTACCGGCCCCTCGTGTCATTATCCCCATTCACCCTATCTGCTCACCCCATTCCCGTCATCACCTCAGAAAGGTTTTCCATCATGTCATGCAGCAATCCCCCACCACATCACGTAATCAATAATCATGTGAACTTAGTAAATCTCTGCCCACTTACCCGGACTGTGGAGCCTATCAACACCACCCGTCAACTGAAACTGGCCCTTTTCAACAATAAAGGTCTCATTCTGAATGATTTCAGTACAGACAATGACCTGGATTTCTTCTGCATCACTGAAACTTGGCAAAAACCCCTAGAATTCATCATACTCAACCAAACAACCCCTCCTGGATACACATATATTATTAAACCCCGCCCTCAAGGGCGTGGGGGCGGCATTGCTGTCATTCACCGGAAAACCATCAAAACAACCACCATCTCCATCCCCGCTTTCTCAGCATTTGAACATCTGACCTTCAAGCTGTCTGGTCCAACTCCCCTAGTCACAGCCGTAATTGACCGCCCTCCCAAGCCAAATCCCAACTTCCTCTCTGACTTGTCGGACCTTCTAATTCAGCTGTGTGCCATCTCCCCATCTGTTCTTCTCCTGGGCGACTTCAACCTCCATATTGTCAACACTGACTGCAAATCTGCCACTGAGTTCCTTGAACTGCTGCAATGTCACAACTTCATACAACACATCAACTTCCCCACACACATCCATTGTCACACTTTGGACTTAGTCTGCTCCACCAACAACATCAACCTGCAACAGCTATCCAGTCACAATCTTCACATCTCCGACCACCTAGCTATCACCATGGACACCAACATCCCCCTCCCTACCCCAAAATACAAACGGTCAATAACCTTCAGAAACCTTAAATCCATCTGTCCCACAGCTCTCTCAGCCTCTCTCACCCACATTCTGTCCACCTCCCCTCCCCCACTGTCTGATGATCCCTCTGCCCTGGTCAGTCACTACAACAACACACTCTCCACCTGTCTGAATGGACTTGCACCCACCAAAACCAAAACAGTCTCCTTCAAAAACTACGCCCCCTGGTTTACCCCTGAACTCCACCTCATGAAATCCCGTAAACGTCAACTGGAAAGACTCAGCAATAAAACAGTACATCATCAAGCCTACATCAACCACCTTCAACAATACAAAGACTCACTAAACTCAGCCCGTTCCACCTAGTACTCCAACCTGATCCACTCTTGTGCCAATAACCCAAAGACTCTGTTCACCACAATAAACTCTCTGCTCAAACCACCCGATAACATCTCCTCATCATTCACTGCAGAAAAATGACAATCCTTCCTTTCATTCTTCCAAACAAAAATCAACACCATCTATAGTAACCTCAACACCTCCAGCTCCCTCCCCACCTCCCCGCCTGGCTCCCCGCCCTCCTCCACTCAGCCCCTACCCTATTTTTTTTCCAGTGTCCCCAGCAGATCTACACATCCTCATGAATGAGGAATGAAAACCTCCACCTGCACCCTGGACCCCATGCCATCAAAATTCATCAAGGACTGCTTTCCTGCCATCTCACTTCTGATCACTGCCATCGTCAGCTCCTCTCTCAGCTCTGGTTCTGTCCCTCAACCCCTCAAACTGGCTGCTGTTACCCCCATAATCAAAAAAACCAGGTCTCAACCCAGACAACCCAAATAATTTCTGTCCCATCTCAAACCTTCCCTTTCTCTCTAAAATACTGGAACGTGCTGTGGCCTCTCAACTCAAAACCCATATCTCTTCCAATAACCTGTTCGAACCATTTCAATCCGGCTGCAGACCCAAACACAGCACTGAAACAGCTCTCCTCAAGGTCTCCAATGACCTTCTCCTCTCTGCAGACTCTGGACACCTCAGCATTCTCATCCTCCTTGACCTCTGCAGCATTTGACACCATCAACCACACCATCCTCCTTTCCTTCAATCAACCTTACACATCACCGGCACTGCACTCTCCTGGATCAAATCATACCTCACAGACAGATATCAATTCATCCATATCAACAACTGTACCTCCCCCACAGCTCCCCTGTCCCATGGTGTCCCCCAGGGTTCGGTGCTTGGTCCCCTCCTCTTCATCCTCTACATCAGGGGTATACAATTAACAGTCACCGAGGTCCAGTTAATAAAATTTCCCCTAATAAAAGGTCCGAACCGAAGTCCAGTTTGTGTCTTATAGCCTTCCCCTATGTCCACATTTTTATGGTTTCAACAATATTTGTTGTCAATTTTTAATGCAGGATATGGTTAATTGAGTGCACAGCTAGCTCCTTTACCATAAATTAAAATAGTCCAAGGCAAATTAATTTGCCTTTATTTCAGATCAAAAAAGAAAAACCTAAAATAAAATAAATAAAAAAGTGTAAACAGAGCCAAATAACCATTTTTTCCTCTTAAATGAAAGAGTTCCCATCCAAGAATTGAAGGCCTACACATCAAGTAAAAAAGTCAACATCTTCAGAAAACAATAAAGGTCGCTCTTTTTAGGAAAAAAACAAGTGCATACAGAGCGCTGACAAAATATTTTTCCTCTTCTTTTTTCTTAAATAAGAGAGGGGACAGCCTAAAAAAATGAAGACCTACACTTCCAGTAAAAAAAGTCAACATCTTCATAATACAAGAAATTAACTCTTAAAAGTATAATCATTTGTCATTTGTTACTGCTGTGTTGTTACAATATAATGTAACAAGAGAGTGATAGATAAATATTTAATTTTCGCAGATTCCAGATTTTGCTCTCTCTCTCTCTTTGGCTCTCTGTCCTTAACTTTCTATCTCTCTCTCTGTCTTTCAGTCTTTCTCTGTCTTTCTTTCTCATTCTCACACACAAACAGAGCAACACGCATTGCATGAACACACACTCACATAGGCTAATAAATAAGTAACCAGAACAGTGTTGCTAGAACTTGCAAAATGTGAAACAATCGAAAACAAACTAGTGCTAAAAACTGTAGAACTGCAACAATGAAAACTAGACAATTTCCACAGAAATCGTGAGGAGGCGACGGGCATTTTTCATCACAGGTCATATTGTCAAGGTTGTGTGGCAATGACACGATGAACTGGTTGAGCAATGCAAGAGAGATGACTGGAGATCATTTTCACGTGTTTTAAGCATGTCTTGTCTGATTATGTGAGGCCTGTCACCTGACAACTGATCTTCAGCTGTCTTCTTGATATAACTGGTGGTGTTTACCCTCCCTAGCGGCTGTGATAATGTTGTGTCTACAAATGTCCTGTGGCTGTCATTGGCAACATATATGAGTGGAAAGATGTGTGGATGTGTTTGGCGACTGACGTCACCAAACACTTTTTATGTGGGGGCTCTGTGTGGACCGAGCTCCCTTTCACTTCATCATCACACACACACATTCACATAATGCCTGCTTCGCACGCCCTTTCAAAGACAAGAACACCTGTGTGTGGCAGAGAGAGGGCTCCGTTGTCATGGTAACCAACCCTCACAGACACCAGGTGCAGCACTTTGAATGTCCATCTCAGTCCGATTTTCTGCCTCTGAAAGCCTGTCGAACAACTGCCATTTGGTGATGCCTGCTCTACATTATCCCAGTTGGTAAAATCATCCGTCTTCACGGTCTCCGCTTCCACTGCTATGCTGACGACATCCAACTTTACATCTCCACAAACTCCATGACTGCCCCCACCCTCTCCACCCTGACCAACTGCCTGACTGAAATTAAACTTTGGATGCAAACAAACTACCTCCAACTCAACTGTGATAAATCCAACCTTTTAATCATCGGCCCCAAATCCCTCACCACAACCACCTACAACTTCACTCTCTCATTCGACAATGTTTGCCTCACCCCATCCTCACATGTCCACAACCTTGGTATCATTTTTGACTCCCATCTCACTCTGGAATATCACATCAATCAACTCACCAAAACCGTCTTCTTCCACCTGAAAAACACCACCCGTCTCCGTCCATCTCTCTCCTTTTCCACCGCTGAAGCCCTCATCCATGCTTTCATCACTTCAAGACTTGACTACTGCAATAGCATCTTCTACGGCTTTCCTTCCAAACTACTCACCCACACCCACTCCCAAGACCACATCACCCCTGTCCTCCAAAACCTCCACTGGCTCCTCATCAAACACAGAATACACTTAAAAATCCTCCTCATCCACAAAGCCCCCCATAATCAGCCCCCCCCATCTCTCCAACCTGCTCCACCACTACACCCCCTCCCGGGACCTCCGATCCTCTTAAGCCCACCTCCTTTCCCTACCACCTGACACCAAGCACCGAACCTGGGGGGACAGAGCCTTCTCTGTTGCTGCCCCCACCCTCTGGAACGCACTACCATTGCACACCTGTCCACATTCAAAACCCTCACCAAAACCCACCTTTTAGAATTGCTTTTAATGTTTGACTGCTTTTTTATGTACTCTATGATTTTTTTCTTTTCTTTTTAATCATGTTTTTATTACTGTGTTGTTTTCTATGATGTCCTTAGCCTCTGTACAGCATCTTTGAGTGTCTAGAAAAGCACTTCAAAAATAAAATTTATTATTTTTATTATTATTATTTAAACATGTATACACATTTTACCACCTATAAACATTTTCTTTCCATTTCCAGGGTGTCAAATAGTCATTTACCGTTTACTGGACCTCAAACACATCACAGGTGCTGGTGTGTTACTTGTTTCAAGCAAGTAAACTGATAAGCTTTACCCTGCAAGTCTCAGTGCAGATTTCAACACTGGATTTATATGTTTATTATGACGGACTAAAAACAAAGCTTTGGGAACTCTACCACAGCTTCTTTAAGGGGATGACAGAGCAGCTGGAGCATTAGAGGCAGCAGCAGCTGCACATGGGTGGATGAGTGGGTGGACTTGATTACAAACCTGCAATGAATATTTAACCACAGGTGACAACAGGCATTAATTTCAATCACGTATTTTTAGTAAATACTGGCTGACAATGATTGGCTTACAATTTCTTCTGGTAAATCTGATTAATATTCTTCTGAAAAAAATGCTTTCATTTGGTGTGTTCAAACTGATAGCACTGGGCTTGCAGGAACAAAACAAAAAAAAAGAAGCTACAGGCTTAAAAGGTAACAGGGTTCAAGGAACAGACCCCCTGCAGGACTATGCAAAATATGCAGAAATTGTTTGATTTGTGAAGATAGCAATAATTCCAGTTCAAGGTTGCTTTTGGTTTCACTTCAACATGATGTTGATGATTTGGATAGGTGGTCTTATCAAGCTTCCTCTTTAAGGGACATAGGTGCAGTTAATTAAACATATTTCTAATGTACAGCAGCTAAGTGTTTATGAATTAAAACCGGTTTAAACACAAGTTACAATCTGCACGTATTCAATGCACAAACAGCAGATGAACTAAACAATCCGCAAGAACAGTGGCAAAGAAAGAAATAAAGAAGGAGGACAGAATTGCTTCTCTGTTTGAATTACGATGGGAAGATATATGAAGGACAAGATGAGCAAAAGAGGTTAGGTTAGGTTATGAGGGAAACAATAATGCTGATTGAATGTGAGACTGTGATTATATATTTAAAAAAAACTGAATTGTACTAAAAACAATAACCTATAACCTGTCATGCTGCAATGAAGAGGTTTGTAATCCAAAATGTAAATGTATAGTAATAAAAAAACACTTTTCTGAATGTAGAATACTAATCACCTCCAAAAATAATCAAAGTTCTTCAGGTGTTAGATGCCACAGTGAAATAAAATCATGATTGTAATAAAAGTAAAAAAATTTTAAAAGCCTTTTTTTTTATATCTCTGATAATGTGGAGCCACCTCATAATTCAAGATGAATATCATGTTTCTTTGTCTGAAGTGCAAGTTTGAAAAGCCACGTCATAATGTTTAGTTGGTTTAGTGGTATGGCTGTGTAGGTCATCTTTTTGGTCTTGGTCCAGGAAATTGTTTGTTTCAGCTCCTCACCTGCATATTTGAGCTCCCTGTTACGAAAGTTAGTCACTGTTGTCTGCTGAACAATTACTCAAAATCTAACTTGGATCAAGATGTACAGGAAGATGTACAAGAAGTTGAACATGAAATATTACTTCCAACTGAGATTAGACAAGATATTTCATGTTCAAACTGATATGCTTTGTTGACTGATAAATATTCACTCAAAAAACATGTGCTAAAAAAAGCTGGGACAGGGCCATTGAGGACATCTGTGTTACATCAAATTTCCTTTTTACAACACTAAGCATTTGGAAACTTGTTCATTCATTTTCTACACCACTTATTCCTTTCGAGGTCACAGGGAGCCTGGAGCCTATCCCAGCTGTCATTGGGCAAGAGGCGGGGTATATCCTGAACCAATCGCCAGCCAATTGCAGGGCCACATAGAGAGACAGACAACCATTCATGCTCACACTCATACGTTAGGGCAATTAAGAGTCACCAAGCAACCTAATAAGCATGTTTTAGGTCTGTAGGAGGAAACCAGGGTGCCCGGAGAGAACCCATGCATGCGTGGGAAGAATATGCAAACTTCACAGGAGGTGATGAAAACAGCATCAGGATGAGCTGTCTCGAGCGCTGATGACTTCATGGAGACGGACTATAGATATTATGGACTGTATATGATGAAGTTCCTATATTCCTTTCAATTGTACAATTAAAAACATTGTCCTTAGACTGTTAGACTATTTGTTCATGCAGTTGTTCACAAAAAGGCACACCGCATTTTATCCTTGCTTTTAAATGACTGAGCTTTTCAGGGATGCTCCTTTTACACCCAATCATGACACTCACCTGTTTACAATTAACTTTTTCACCTGTGGAATGTTCCAAACAGCATTTTAATGCTTATTATGGTACCTTAATATAAAGTGTTACCGTTTCCTGCCCTTGTGCACACCTGCTCTCAATTGTCTTGTTCCCAGCTGAGTCTCATTTCTCTGAGTTGCCTTTTATTCAACCTCATGTCTCCCCTCCATTTCAGAGGTTCAAGGTTCAGAGATACTATTGCCCATTGACTGTCTGCCTGTGTATCGACCCTGAAAACCGTGTGGGTCCTAATCTCTGGTTCTAAATTCAGATTCTGACAAAATTAAGCAAAAACTATGGGCAACCCATCACTAATATATGCTCACCTATGCACATATATTCTGACATGCTGACGAAGACCAGAAGAACAGCCCATATTACACCCATCTCAAAGTCTCTGCATTGGCTTCCTGTATCTTTTAAACAGATTTTAAGGTTATTTTATTGGTGTTTAAATCTCTTAATGGTCTTGGTCCCTCTTATTTATCTGATTTGCTTTTACCATATGAGCCCAGTAGAGCCCTCAGGTCTTCAGGAAGTGGTCTTCTAACTGTTCCCAAAGTTCGATCTAAAACATACGGTGAAGCACACCGTTCAACATTACAGCCCCGTCTGTGGATCAGTCTACCTGAGGGCCTGAGAGCAGCACCTGCTGTTCATATTTTTAAAGGCAAACTCAAGACCCACCTTTTTAATCTGGCTTTTAGCTGAATTTTGTTTTACTCTTTTAATCTGCATCACATGGGTTTTACTCCATTTTAGTTTCTGTTACTATTTTATGCTCTACCACTTTTTTACCACTTTTATTTATTTATTGTTTGGTTTTAAAATAGTTTTATTTTAATCGACTTTTAGCACTTTATTACCTTTGTTATATCTTATCATGGTTTTATTTATTTATTGATTTATTTAATCAGTTTAGTCTGAGCTCCTGTGTTTCCTCATTTTCAATTCAAGATGGTGTCTCTTCAGTCGTTTGTGGCTTTTTGCAGCATCCTGGCTTAGAGTCCTTGTGCGTGCGTGTGAGTGGCTGTCTAAATGTGGGTGGGGTTTTCTATTTTATCCTGTGTCTCCTGACTCTTATCTGCTTGTTTATTTTAATGTACAGCACTTTGTGCTACATTTTATGTATGAAAAGTGCTTTTTAAGTTTGTTTGATTGATTGATTATGTAATTTTTCATTCTATTGTATTTGGAATAAGACATTGTGGAGCGTAATATGTTTTCCCTGTCAAAAGAAATATGTAAAATGAAAGATTTTCAGACTTTCAGAATTACATTATATTGAAAAAAAGAATGTGGCAACTTTAAAGAATAAATCCATTTGTCATCCAGAGGTCATCAGTGACCTAATTTAGTTCAGTTTTTTTGAGTGAATTTAAATCAGGAACACTGAACAAAATGCTGTTTGTCTCAACAAGAGAAGACATACTTCGTCCAGATTAATCTGACTCCCTTATTTTCATCTGAAAAGTACATTTAATGCAAACTTCAGTCCAAAACGTCATCATAAACTCACCCATTACAGTCTTTGTAAACCCTGTCATGAATATTGACCTTTGTGATATCATCCCATATAAAACAAATTTCAAGAACAGCCTTTTTTCGTCTTCGTAACATCGCTAAAATTAGGCCTATCCTGTCTCAGAATGATGCTGAAAAGCTAGTCCACGCTTTATTTACCTCTAGACTGGACTATTGTAATTCTCTTCTTTCAGGCTGTCCCAGTAAGTTGCTTAAGACGCTTCAGCTGGTTCAAAATGCTGCAGCACATGTACTGACTAGAACTAGGAGAAGAGACCACATTACTCCTGTATTAGCTTCTCTGCATTGGCTTCCCATAACATATAAAACAGAATTCAAGATTCTTCTTCTCACCTATAAAGCTCTCAGTGGACACGCACCAATTTATCTCAAAGAGCTTGTAGTACCGTACAACCCCTCTAGAACATTACACTCCCAAAATGCTGGCCTGCTCGTGGTACCATCAGTCTCTAGAAGTAGTCTGGGAGGTAGAGCCTTCAGTTATCAGGCTCCTCTTCTCTGGAACCATTTACCGACCACGGTTCAGGAGGCAGACACCCTCTCTACCTTTAAGGTTAGCCTTAAAACATTCCTCTTTGATAAAGCTTTCAGTTGGGAAGCAGCTCATAGTCCATAGTTAAGACACATAGTTAAGATGCATTAAGGTGCGTTCACACCGAATGCCACTTTGCGACCAAGATAGCGTAGCAAACCCAAGTCCTGTCGCCTGTTCATAGCTCATTTTGTCGTCGTTGCTGGTGCTCAGTGACATCACGCCCACTCGAGTTTCACCCTGCGATCATAACATATATCATATAATAGAACATATTAGCTGACATTATTCCAACTGTATCCTTTTCACTCACCTATCAGCCACAAAACACTGCAGCTGATGGCCCTGCAGCAGTGTCTTCTGTGAGTTCAATGCGGTCTGTCTAGGTGGAACTAATGTACTCACTAACTAATGTTCCCCACGCGGACATTTTGTTCTTACCTTTGTCTTTTTGTTCTTACCTTTGTCTTTTTGTTATTACCTTTGTCTTTGGCGTCTATGTATGTGTGGTGTAATCTCACAGACTGCAAAACGAATCTACCTACGGGTACAAATAAAGTAACCTGAACCTGAACCTGAACCTGAATGTCACTCTGTGGGCCGGAAAGAAACAGTCTGTCAAGGGTATCAATCACGCACCCACACAATGCTGATTGGCTCTCACGGCGGGACATCGCCTGAAAAGTTAAAATATTTTAACTTTGGCGACGGAGCACAGCAACCTGCTCCACATCCAAAGCCATCCCAGAGTTCCCATCTGCAGCAACAGGGACACCACCCCCATGTCTCCAAAGATGCGACCAAGTCGCCCAGAACGCGTGCGTTGCAATGCGTGGGATCTGGTCACGCGTGGTGGTGGCTGATCGTGGCTGTACATTGACTCTGCATGGAGAGTGGCCGCCGAGGTCACCCAAGTCGCGTTCGGTGTGAACGCACCTTTAGGCTGAGACTGCCAGGGAGATATGCCTTTGACCCTTTCTGTTTGCTCCTGTACTCGTCTCTGGCTCTTGTCTTGTAAGTGGCCTGGGATCCTTGGTGGAGACTGCCTGCTGCTGTGGAGTTACGAAGCCTAAATAACTACAATTACAGATAAAACAAATATTTGGCCACTTCTTTAGCCCCATTCCAGTTCATAATCATTATAGTTGTTAATGTAGACATTAGCATGATCTCCCTATCCATGGTTGATTATACATCCATGGTAACGATCTTTAGCAACATATAGACCTGAGGTCCCTCTTGAAAAGAACATCTCAAGAGGCTTACCTTTAATGAATTTATACTCAATGGAGGCAAATATGATGGGGACGGATTTAAAGTCTGGGCGTCCATAGGTTTGCCACCTAAATTCTTATTTTCAGTCCTTTTGTCTCTTTGTCCCCCCCACCCAAAAATTTTCATTTTGATACTGTTGTATTATTTAACGTCAGTCATCTCTACCTTATAAACATTATAGACGTTAATTCAAATATTAGGTTAACTACTTTTTTCATGATTATTAATGATTATACTTCTTTAAAACATATCAATTATACAGACATGAGGACCCTCCTGAAAACGAGGTGCTGCATCCCAAGGGGCTAACCTTTAATAAATCTATAGCCAGCAGAGACAAATATGACAAATATGACAAAGACAGGTCTATGATTGGCCCATGGATCTGTCACTAGCTTTAGTTCTTACTTTAGTCCACTTGACTCTACTTACCTCCCTTTTTTCGTGCCGCCAGGATGGATTCAGGTTGGGGTTTTGGATGTATGTATGTGTATATATGTGCAGTATATGTGTATTTAATATATGTATCCATGCATACACACATGGACAAAATTGTTGGTACCCTTCCATTAAAAAAGAAAAACCCACAATGGTCACTGAAATAACTTGAAACTGACAAAAGTAATAATAAATAAAATCTTACTGAAAATTAACTAATGAAAATCAGACATAGCTTTTGAATAGGGGTTCATCAGAATCATTTTAAAGAACAAAATAATTAAACTGCTCTGGACAAAAATGATGTTTCCCTAGAAAAGATTGAACATGATTTGACCATAGGGACATGTTAAACTAAGGTGTGTCCTGTAATTAGCATCACAGGTGTCTTCAAACTTGTAATCAGTCAGTCTGCCTATTTAAAGGGTAAAAAGTAGTCACTGTGCTGTTTGGTATGGTGGTGTGTACCACACTGAACATGGACCACAGAAAGCTAAGGAGAGAGTTGTCTCAGGAGATTAGAAAGAAAATTATAGACAAGCATGTTAAAGGTAAAGGCTATAAGACCATCTCCAAGCAGCTTGATGTTCCTGTGACTACAGCTGCACATATTATTCAGAAGTTTAAGGTCCACAGGACTGTAGCCAACCTCCCTGGAAAATTGATGACAAACTGAAGAGACGGATAATACGAATGGTAACCAAAGAGCCCAGAACAACTTCCAAAGAGATTAGAGGTGAACTCCAAGGTCAAGGTACATCAGTGTCAGATCACACCATCCATCACTGTTTGAGTGAAAGTGGACTTAATGGAGGACACCACTGTTGAAAGCAAATCACAAAAAAGCGAGACTGGAATTTGTCAAAATGCATATTGACAAGCCACAAAGCTTCTGGGAGAATGTCCTTTGGACAGATGAGACAAAACTGGAGCTTTTTGTCAAGTCACATCAGCTCTATGTTCACAGACACAAAAATGAAGCATACAAAGAAAAGAGCACTGTACCTACTGTGAAACATGGAGGAGGCTCGGTTATGTTCTGGGGCTGCTTTGCTGCATCTGGCACAGGGTGTCTTGAGTCTGTGCAGGGTACAATGAAATCTCAAGACTATCAAGGCATTCTGGAGCCAAATGTGCTGCCCAGTGTCAGAAAGCTTGGTCTCAGTCACAGGTCATGGGTCCTCCAACAGGATAATGACCCAAACACACAGCTAAAAACACCCAAGAATGGCTCAGAACAAAACATTGGACTATTCTGAAGTGTCCTTCTATGAGCCCTGATCTAAATCCTATTGAACATTTGTGGAAGGAGCTGAAACATGAAGACACCCTTCAAACCTGAGACAGCTGGAGCAGTTTGCTCATGAGGAGTGGGACAAAATACCCGTGGACAGGTGCAGAAGTCTCATTGAGAGTTTTCAAGTTATTTCAGTGACCATTGTGGGGTTTTCTTTCTTAAATGGAAGGGTACCAACAATTTTGTCCACGTGAGTATGTGTGTATCCTTAAGTTGAGTTTGACTTCTGCCCGCTATTGTAAAGTGTCTTGAGGTAACACTTGTTATCAGTTGGCATTATATAAATAAAGATTAATTGATTGAGGGATTGATTGATTGATATTGTGTCAACCCTGTTATCATTAGATTTTTTAATTTAGTAACTTATTTTTACCACTTAGCAGATTTTATTGTGTGATTTTTTCTTAGAGAAATAATGAAAAGTTTTTACTGTCATCCTTTAATATTAGATAATATTTTATCATAAAAGGCAGTGCAACAACAACATACATTAGTTTCCTTTTTTTCATGAGTATAAATTATAATATAATAAAGTGAAACCTTTTTTTTCAGAAAATCCACAGTTTATACTCAATATAAGCTAAAAGAAATATCAACAATCATTAGAATTTTGCATGACTGGGTAGTTTCTGGATAAGCTGTAAATTATCCGCCAGCAGTTCATTCAAAAGTTGTTCAGCTTGGTCATTCTGCATTTCCCATCATTTACACTAATAGCAATGAAATCCCCTGTGGATGCTGTGGTCGCTCACATTGCGCATGCTGGCAGTTGAAAACGCACAAAACACAGTGGTGTGAGATCGGGGGGGCTTTCAAGCTGCAGTGCAGATGTGTCAACCAAGGCGGATCAGCTGTGTTCTGGATGACCATATACTGACCATGTACTGTCATTCTTGTTTTCATGCTTATATACAGGGACGCCGAAAAGGGGAGAATCTGGAGGATCCTAAGGGCCCATGATTGACAGGGGTCCAGAGAGGCCCCTAACACAGTTATAATTCTGACAAACAAATATCGCACTCAGTAATAAACTTACATTTACACATATATTTTATATACAATGTATTGGTAACACTAAGTTTATTTGTTTTGCAAAACATTTGTCAAGCCCCCTCCCCCTCTATTTATGTAAAATGGTTGAGTCCACCTGCTCCATCAGACAGCCTGCAGAGCGCTAACTCTTCACAGACAGACAGTGAGTGGAGGCAGAGAGTGCAGGCTGCTTCAAAGTCTGGGAGCAAGAAACAAAAAGACAAAAGGCTCAGACAGGAGAAGGAAGCAAGGGGTCGACAGTATGTCACCCAGTTCTTCCACAGGCAAGGTGGGTCTGTTAGTGGTTCATGTGATGGAAAGTTCTGGAGCATCAGCCTGTTGTCTATTCCTAACTTTGTCCATAGTTTTTTTCTCCTCATATTAGCTCATATTTCTGAAGAAAACTCTGGACATTTCACTGTTGTAGTTAAATAATCAATGCAGGCAAACGTTTAGAAAGCTGCGATGCCCATATTCAATCATTTCCCCCACAGACACGTCAAGAGGAGCAGCAGCTGTCTGTCAGTCCCCCCCGCCCCACCCGAACAAGCCCAGGTACCCCCTGAGGAAGGAGGTGAGCAGCTCTGTGTTAAATTAATCCATTATTATGGAGAAAAAAAATGTTAGAATATAAAAAAATCGTTCTGAAATTTAGAAAAGGACTATGGTCTTTATTTATTTCAGGACGATTTTAATGATTTAAATTTAATGTTTGGTCAGTAGTTTGGGACTCTGCTTTGCAGCAGGAACAGAGGACATGTGTAGTTCATGCAGACTGGGTTACTGCTCTCAATCCAGTCAGAGAAATGTTTACATTTTCTTGAAATCAGAAGATTAAATAGTAACAACCACATAGCCTCATATATGTATTTTTTCACCACAAATCTAATGTCATCACCTGTGAGCCTAAAGTTTTGCAGATAAATTAAACCTGCATGTGGGGCTACAAGAAGGGGACGGTGAGCAGTGGAGTATTGGGAGCAAAATCACATTTTCCTTTGTTATTTTTCGTCAAATCACTGAAAACACCTTTCCCCTACCAAGTAACTGTCATGTTGCTCTCTTCACAAATATGGCAGTGATAGTCAAAAATATCATTAAAATGCAGTTTTATGTAAAACAGTATCAAAGTTTTCTGCCGGCCTTATGGCCAGCTAAGGGGGGCCAGAAATCCCTTCCAGGGCCCCTGCTTATATAACTGTATATATACACACGTGGAAAGTTTAGAGTTTTGGAGACTTGAGAAGAGGTTTTGCTCTCTCTGTGTCAGTTTAAATAATTGTGCTATGCATGCCATTTTATCATGTTAGCAATTGGAAAAAAAACTGTATTCACACAAATAAAGTAACTTCCATAAATCAGAGTAAAAAGAAAATGTATACAGCATAAAATACTGTAATATAAACACATCAACAAAAACAAGGTAAGTTATGTAGCATTCAGTGCTGTAAATAAAGCTGGACTTTCACAACTAACATTCGACAAGAACTATTGTGTTTGTCGTATTGAGTATTGTGCATGTGAAGACATATACAATGATACAATGCTGACATGTTTTTGAGAGGACAACCATTACATGGAGAATCAACAATCAGTTTAGATCAACAAGATCTCTTCACTTGGAAATTGTCCTAAATGTAGAGTAACTGTGCTAACAGTAGGCTACCTGTACTTTTTTGTCATTTGCAAAGATGTCCTGAGACACTGACACATGTACTAGGACATTTCCAATTTGAAGAAATGAATGAGAAATCCAACTCTGTGTGAACAAGTGCCAAGTGGTTTGGAGGTTTGTCCATGTTATTATGAGAATCTAATTTCTGTTTCAAGAAATGAGCCAAACCAATGGATAAAAACTGTAAAATAAGGGATTGGACCCACAAAAAAAAAGTCTGAACAACTAAAACAAAATTTAGTTTTAAATAAAGAAAAACAGCCTAATAAAGTAGATTCCTCAAGAATACAAAAGAGTGGAATCTATAAGAATCTTGAGAACCAAAATATAAATTTAACTATGGATTAACAACATAGCTAGTCTAATACATTGCACTTAGACACACCTGTGAACATCCGAACATCCCCAATAAAGTGAAGCTGGACGAAACATCTTAGTAATACTTAATCAGTGTCCTTAACTGTCACTGCTGCAATTTTTTTCCCATCGATGATCAGGACCGCGCCATGTAGTTTTCTTCCCCTCCTTGCGCGCTTTGTCAACCAGCAGCCAAAGTTTTATGCGACACTGTCTCTCCCAGTATGTCAGATCCTCCATGATCCGAAGCTGCTTTTTCGTCATCACAGGTGCATTTAGTGATGATCCAGATTTTCTACCTGACGGTGCGCATGGTGAATTGAATTATCACCAGCTGTGGGCTCCTATCCTCTCTGGGGCGGCCGATCTGGTGTACAGTGTCAATGAGGAAACCCAGCTTATTTTTTTCATCTGGAGCAATCTCACTGAAGATCGTGAAGATTTGTTTCCAGACATCCTCTGCGGTCTCATTGATGGACTCGGGAAGGTTGAACAACTTCCGATTCCAGCGCCGACTGGAACGCTCGGTTTCTTCAATCTTCATCTTTTGTTCGGCAATACATCGATTTACAGCATGCACTTTCTCATTAGTTGTCTTCATCTGGTGATCCATCCCTTCAACATTTTCTTTGATAGACACGATGTCCGTTGTGTCCTTTTTTTTCGAGAGAGAGAGGTGAATCTGCTTGTAAACTCTTGGATGGCTTTCAGAATGTCCGTATTGGACACAGAATCTGCTTCGTTGCTTAAACATGCTTTCTTGGGATTTGGACTTGGCACAGGGGATTCAGAAAGAGGTGAGCATAAACTGAGTGTGTGTTCCTCTTCTAAATCCACCAAAGGTTCACTCTCCTGTCTCGCTTCGGCATGTCTGACTGGTGGTAATGCTGGGTAAATTAGCTTATCGGTTAACTGGCTAACAAGCGTTAGCTAAACTTGGCTGCAGTTATCAAAATCTGTATTTCTGCCATTAACTGCAGCTCTGCATTAGTCTAGTACCTCACCATAGTTATTTCTGCAACATCAGCACACCATGTTGTCACAGTGTCATTTTTTTAGATGCAGGTACTCAGAGATTTCAGAGCTCAAGGAAAGATAAACGCACTAGTTGCCATCTTGGCTCCTCTCTCCTGAGAGACGATAATCACGTCAGTATCATAATTTGTGTGACGTCAACACAGCATTATACACAGTGCAGCAGTTTGAGGCAGAGCATAACACTGTTAACAAAGAGCAACAATTGAGCTTATCAAGCCTCTTTTGACCGTCTTCTAGTGTTGAGTCGTTCGCGAACGATTCGTTCAAAAGAATGAATCTTTAAAATGAACGTACTGAACCGAATCACTTCCTCAAATGATTTGTTCGTTTCTCAGTTCAGTTGAACTGCCAGCAGCGCAGCTGCCGCAGCTTACAGCAGCACCAGGCGGGCAGCCGGTGAGCCGCTGCAGGGAGGGAGGGACCACACATGCCGACTGCACCGCGTTGCCGACGCCTGAATCACTCAGTGATCCTCACTCTCCTCCTGAATCAGTCAGTGAACGAATCAGTCAGTGAACTACTGTCTCCTCCTGAATCAATCAGTGAACGAATCAGTCAGTGAACTTCACTCTCCTGAATTATCTTCCTCTGAGGGATACACTTTCATGGCGACCGTTGTTCCCCGTTGTTTTAACAGATTTAGTTCTCAGGTAAACAAACTTAAAACGTGAGACTCACCATCTGTAGCAGGTACTAGGCAGCAGATCGGAGTGTGTTGTGTTCAAGTGTACCTCGGAAAAAACAAACTTTTTTTTTAATTCAGCTATATTGCCACCACAACAACTCAAGTACAGCAGGACACAGCATGTAACAAGTAATGTATAAAACCCGCAGTTTGAGAAAATGCGTGACTGTCTAAACCTCTGATTGTGAAAATTTGCGAGGGAATGGTGCATGTTCAGTGTGAATCCTTCACTGAATGTACTGTGATCTGACTGATCAGTGAACGTGTCACTCACTGAACGTCGTACTGGAAGAGCCATGGAAACAGGAGTCAAGCCATATAAACATAAACACAGACCTCCTCTTGTTTTAACAGAGTTAGTTTCACATTATGATCAGCAGAGTAAAAAAATGGCAAAAACTGAATGAAGTACAAAATAAAACAACAACAAAACAACTTTTAAGCTTTTACTTAGCAAGCTATTTGATAGTTCTTACAGTTATTAAATTGTTGTTATTATAGTTGCATTTTCATGTGATTTTCAAGGCATAATTTTCACTTGAACTGTCAGTCACATCCACAGAAAGTCATGAATATGTCAATGAACTGAACTGAAGCCTGAACCATTCAGCCGTGTATCAGTTCAGGAAGTCGGAGTCGCAGGCTCCTCCCGCCAAGCAATGAATGATTCGGTGATTCGGTGAATTAATCTTTTGAACAAATCTTTTTAGTGAACTGATTCTAGTGATTCAGTTCATCTAAAAAAACTGCCGTGCCCATCACTACAGTCTTCTTCTTGACATGTGGATGTTCATCAAAAACCGACTTCCAGAGCACGCAGGCCACATGGAAAAAAATACAGCTGAGAAGTCAATACAATTTATGGTGTCATAAATGACCTTGTGATGAAACTGTCACAGTTTCCACGCATGGAAATTGTCTGGTACTCAGTTTATCAAACACATTCCTGAACTGTAGTATTACCAAAATTATACTTTGAACTATTAGCAGTACAGTAACACCCCCCCCCACTATTATCACTTTATAACCAATAGGAAATAGCAAACCAAAAGAGACCAAACCAAAAACCAAAGAGGTATGACTAGGATTAATGTGAAGAGTGTACCTTAACTTTAGTGTGTTTGTGTGTGTGGGCGTGTGTGTACCCGTGCACAATGCTTTGTGTGTGTTTTCTCCACAAACTGAGACCCTTAATGGGTGGATAAGAGTGGAGTGTATGTTTATAAACTGATTGCTCATAGTGTTGGATCAACTTAGAGATTTCATTCAGCAACATTATTAAAGGTGTAAACGTGTCTTTTTGCAGCACTAATTCTTTTTAGAGACATATGAAATTGCCATTTCTATAAAATTCATATGTGACGGAAATATCTCTAAAAGAAAAAAAAATGTTTGGTATTGGTCCATTCTTTTCTTCATACCTTTTTTCCCCTGTGGTTGTTTGCAGTTGTCATGTACGCAGGAACCCCAGGAAGACCACTGAGAGAGCAGGCAGAGGGGCTTGCAAGGAATGGAACAGTGGCGGACTGTTGGAGGAGGCTCCTTACCAACGCATAGACTGGGATCCACAGGTCTGTAGACTGTACAAATCAAAACCAAAAAGGACAGCATATTATGCTTTAAATAAGCTAAGAAACCCAAGTGTATGTGTATGTGTGACACACTTATATATGTTATGTACATATCTATATCTATATCTATATCTATCTATCTATCTATCCATATATATGTGTGTGTATATATATATATATATATATATATATATATATATATATATATATATATAGGGAGAGAGAGAGAGAGACATATATATATGTATATATATATATATATATATATATATATATATATATATATATATATATATATATATATATATATATATATATATATATATATATATATATATATATATATATATATACATACATACATATATATATATATATATATACATATATATATATGTATATATATATATATATAAATATTTCAATTTCAATTTATTAAGGCACAACTCCTTGAGATGAATCATCTCGTTTTCAAGGGGGGCCTTTACACCAATACACATACAAAACAAAACATAACAAACAAACCATTGCAGCAAAGTCATTACTCTGACATTACAAAAGAGACATTTCAATACTGACAATACACAAAATAAACACAGAAAGCTCTCCCAACCCAACCACCCCTCATTCACCACCCCACATTGGATATATGGTTATCAACAATAAAACTCAGACCCACACTAATGTAGCAATATACAAACATTTGCATTATTAGGTACACATACAAACATTTCAGCACAGTCAGTCATTTCACACATTTAGTTCTGAAAACAGGAGCAAGGTGTTTGTAAATAAATAAAGACAGATTTCTTGAAAACAGTCAAAGATGATATTGATCTGAGGGAATCAGGCAAATTGTTCCAGTCTGATGGGGCTTTGAATTGAAAAGCAGAAAGACCAATTTCTTTATAAATTCTTGGAACAGACAAAAAAAGATTAGTTGTATGACGAAGATTGTACTGTGATCTATATGGAGTTATATATTGCTTAAGATAAGGGGGGCAGTTGTAGAAGATACATTTAAAAATAAACAGCAGCCAGTGAAAGTGTGGTCTGGATTGAGGGGTCAGCCAGTTCAATGAGTCATACATACAGCAGTGATGAGTTCTGAATGGACATCTTAAAATAAATCTACAAAGACTGTTGTACTCAACAGTAATGGAGTGAAGATTGGCTTCTGAGCTGTTTTAGTACACAATATCAGCATAATCTAGTACTGGGAGGATAAGTTGAGTGACAATTTTCTTTCTGACCTGCGTAGTAAAACAACTGATAGACCAGTATAAAATACCCAAGCTGCAGTTCATTTTCTTTTTTACTGAATCAATATCTTTGAAAGAAAGATAATTATCTAACCAAACACCTAAATACTTGAACTTTTGTACTTCCACAAGAGAAGTTCCATCAAGATATTTGATATGCCATCCCTCGGATTGTAAAACTGTAGATTTGGTGCCAAACAACATATTATATGATTTTGTCTTATTGAATACTAGTTTGTTAGAAGCAAACCATTTTTGTACTTTATCAAAGTCATGATGACTGTATTTGCATGACATTCATTTTGGAAGTATAAATAACAGTATCGTCTCCATAAAGTTGAATCTGAGTGTTTGAACAAATTAGAGGAAGGTCGTAAATGTAAATGGAGAATAATAAAGGACCTAATGATGAGCCTTGAGGTACCCCTTTTTCAATTAGTCTAAATTCAGATTGCATTCCCTGAAGACTGACACTCTGATATCTGTGATGAAGGTAAGAGTTGAACCAAAAAAGAGAATGTTGTGAGAGTCCAATTGCATGAAGTTTGTCCAAGAGGAGGTAGTGATCCACAAGCCTCAGAGATGAATGAACAACTAACTGATCATGAAGATGAGCGCCTGTCAACCCTGGCATCAGAAGATTAGTAAAGATTACTTCCAGAAATCTTTGCCAATGTAAATGCCAGTGTAAATGCAGTAATGAAGACAATTCCCACTGCGAACATCACCGAGACCAATGAGCTGATATACAATGGAGCAACAGTGATCCCTGAGATGCTTGGCCACCAGATAGGTAATGTGAAGGAGAACAAAGGATAGTGTCCACCATGAAGGAGAAGGTTGGAGGCTAAAATCAAGGTAACATGGAGAGAGGTAAGCCAATTGTAAGAACTCCAGAGATGTGCAACAAGGAAAGAGGTACCTAAGAGGTACAGGCCAGGTGCCCATACCTGAGGCCTTTGAAACTGAAATCAAAGACTCCAAGCCTTGACCACCCAACTGAAGAGGTACACAAGAGAGATAGAGGCTAGTTGAATACATCAGCTGTTCCCCACTGAACCAGCCAAAGTGTACTCTCAGTGGCAAGGTAATAATAATAATAATACATTTTATTTAAAAGCGCCCTTCATGACACTGTACAGGATAAAAACCAAAACTATAAAATTAACAAAAAATTAAAATCAGCAAAACAAAATAGACAATGACAGGTAATAACACACGAGCTAGCCCACCAAGGCTGGAGACTGAACAATACTAGAAAGGCATATGGGAGAAAGAAGCATCACATAACAACGATGCACAGTGGCAAACAGATCTAAGAGCAGACCACACCAATCTCCCTGAACAAGGTGCAGTTACCATCACAGTAGCAGATGTCCAAGAAAAAGTCTCAGGAATGAAGAACTGGACATCACCAGGCCTGGACATGATCCACACCTACTGGTTAAAGAAGCTGACCTCACTCCATGAGCGCCTGGCAGTACAAAAGAACCAACTACTGAGAGAGGGGACCCAGCCTGGAATGGCTGACCATGGGCCGTACAGTCCTGATTTAGAAAGATCCCTAGAAGGGAAAAATCCCATCCAGCTATCAGCCAATCACCTGCCTCTCCACAACATGGAAACTCCTGTCAGGCATCATCGCCGCTAAAATAAGTGGGCACATTAATCAATAAATAACGTAGGCACTGAGAGCTCTAATTTCCTGGCTCAATGCAGGGTGGCGCAGGGTGGCGGAGCGTGGCGCACCCTGTGCAGTGGTAATTTCGTCCGGTGCACCACCGTGCGCAGCCAATTTGGCAATTTGGTAGACCAGCTACGCCGAGATGGGGGGAGGTGTCAACAGATTCAGCTTGGCACAGTGACAATTTTATGCTAAAACACTGTGTGGAAGGTGCGCTGAAAGCTCGCCAGCTCCAACCTGGTCTATTCTCAAAGCACGCCCGTTGCAGTGGTAATTTCCCTGACAGGCACGCTGTGCGCACACGTCACCAAAACCTCACAGGCAGGTATCCAGAGTGTCAGGCACATTTCAATGCAATAAACAATCACAGCAACCACTATTTAATGCAACCATGTGAACCAGCACATACATTTGTATCTATATTAATTGTCTCTTCACATCTGATGTCAGATCAGAGACGTTTGTCATAATGGAAACTCTGTGATCTCCGCAGCAGAGCTCAAAGTGAGGCTGATGAAGGGACCACCCCGGTAGCCACCGTGTGCCTTCTTTGATCTGACAGCTTTCTTTTGGCCCTTCTCCTTACATCATTGACCTGTTTTTAACATTTGGCAGCGATTCTCAGAATATGTGGGTAAACTTGATTGACAATATTAGTAACTTCCTCCCAGTCTGTTTTTGCATCATCAGCCCGTGGAGGTCTGTTCGCATTAGCATATATTCTGGTACTGCGAGCTTGGACCTCCCGGACCAGCACATCAGTTTCCTCCTGGGAGAAGTTCGGCCACCTGGAGGTGCTGCTGCTGCTGTCTTCGTCCATGATGAGGTGAAACTGTCACTGCGCCTCGCCCGCTGCGCAATTAAAGGCAAGGAGAGGCGTTCATTTGATTGGTGAAGTTTACACTCAGCTGTGTTAAACCCATTGCAGGGCAGGTGCGCCGCGCCTGCGCTTGGTCTACGAAATTCGAGCCCACAAAGGTATTGGTAAGGGGAGCCAAACACCAGCTGCTGGTTGACAGAACAGTTGCTTGAGACTGCAGAACCAGACAGACCAACCTGTGCACTGCCTGGATTGATTACAAGAAAGCCTATGACTCGATGCCACATACATGGATCCTGGAATGCCTGAACTGTACAAGGTCAACAAGACTCTAAGAGCCTTCATTGCAAACTCAATGAGTCAATGAAACACCACCCTTGAGGCCAACTTCGAGCCAATTGCACAAGTCTCCATCAAATGTGGCATATACCAAGGTGATGCTCTGTCCCCACTGCTGTTCTGCATAGGACTGAACCCCCTCAGCCAAATAATCAACAACACTGGCTACAGATACAGACTCCGAAATGGGACCACCATCAGTCACCTCCTCTACATGGATGACATCAAGCTGTACGCTAAGAGTGAGTGAGACATCAACTCACTGATCCACACCACCAGGATCTACAGCAGAGACATCGGAATGTCGTTCGGACTGGAGAAGTGTGACCGAATGGTGACAAAAAGAGGGAAGGTAGTCCATACAGAGGGCATTACACTCCCAGAAGGCAGAATAGCAGATGTGGAGGAGAGCTACAAATACCTTGGCATACCACAGGCAAATGGCAACCACGAAGAGGCCACTAGGAAAGCAGCAACGGCCAAGTACCTGAAGCGAGTAAGGCAAGTCCTAAAGAGTCAGCTCACTGGCAGAAACAAGGTTCAGGCAGTTAATGGCTATGCCCTGCCAGTGATCAGATACCCTGTTGGAATAATAAGCTGGCCAAAGGAGGCAATTCAGGCCACAGACATTAAAACTCAGAAGTTGCTCACCATGCACGGGGGGTTTCATCCCAAGTCCAGTATCCAGAGGCTATACACTAAGCGCAAAGAAGGAGGCAGAGGGTTAGTGAGCATCAGAGCCACTATCCAAGATGAAAGGCTGTGCAAAGAGGGCCCTGAAACAGTTCAGCACCTAATAGCAGGGTGTAGGATGCACAGAATATGAACTGGAGATCCCTAGGTTAAAATGGGAAGCACCTCCAAAGGTGGCAGAGAATGACCGAGCTAAGATCCTGTGGAACTTCCAGATACAGACCGACAAAATGGTAATGGCCAACCAACCGGACATTGTAATTATAGATAAGCAGCAGAGGAAAGCCGTTGTGAAAGATAGAGGCATCCCGAGTGATGGCAACATCAGGAAAAAGGAACATGAGGAACTAGAGAAATACCAAGGGCAAAAAGAAGAGCTAGAGAAAGCCTGGAAGGTGAAAGCAATGGTAGTGCCTGTGGTCACTGAAGCACTCGGGGCAGTGACCCCCACACTGGAGAAGTGGCTCCAACAGATACCTGGAGAAATATCAGGCATCTCACTCCAGAAGAGTGCAGTCCTAGGAACCGCTAAGATACTGCGCAGGACCCTCAAGCTCCCAGGCCTCTGGTAGAGGACCGAGCTGAAGAGGATGAACACCAACCCATCCAACCTGGGGGAGAGGGATGGGGGAGACAAACTGTCTGCTGTGCAACATATTTAAAATCAAATTGAGAGATGAGAAGCTGATGGGTTTCATTTATTGGAAATCCCCCTCCCCAGAGTATGTGAAATGACTTTGATATTTTTTCTTACCCTCCTTCTTGTATTGTGGAGCTGGATCATCAGTCAGTTGAACACAGTATATTCTTCTTCTCTGGATACCCCATCCACACAGATTACTGATGTTACCAAGCCTCTGGTCATGCTGGCTCAACATAGGGAGAAGGTCACATAACCCCCAGTCAGTGGTCCTCCACACAAACCTACCAGAGCATATAAAAGACATGCAATAAAAATGTTCATCTGCACACACAATCATTGTTTGATATACTGGAATTTGCAGTTCTGTTTTACCAGAAACAAAGATGCAACAATTTAGAAGTTTATGTAAAGTATACAAAAAAATGAAGTTTCTGTACACAAATAGCATTTTCTATGGTGGCCCTGAGGTGCAAACCACAACAGCAAAGAACTAAACACAACGGCAAAAGAACTAAACACAACGGCAAAGTACTAAACACAAGGGCAAAAGAACTAAACACAACGACAAAAGAACTAAACACTACAGCAAATGAATTAAACACTATGGCGAATAACTAAACACTACAGCAAATGAATTAAACACTACGGCGAATTACTAAACACTACAGCAAATGAATTAAACACTCCGGCTAATAACTAAACACAATGGCAAAAGAACTAAACACATTAACATTAAGCTACCAGAAGAGGTAGGAACTTGTGGGCCACATCGCTGATTAGAAGAGTGTGTGCGTGAAGAGAGAGAGAAGGAGGACTTGACTGGACGAAGGCGCCATTCGACCTTTGACCCGGAAGTGATTCTGCCCTTAGCGTCTTCGGCTCAGGATAGAAACATCAGGAACATAACAGCCAAAAAAGTTCTGCTCTCCTGTGACCGTAAACAAACAAGGCACCTCACTGAGGGAACCACAGAGCCGAGGTGCACTTTGAGATGAATGAGAGAAATTAGCCCTGACGCTGCGCAAAAATCAAACCTAAATGGATGATCGTGTTCATGTAAAGTGCTCATTTGTGACGTTTTGGTCCCTTGTTTGCTCATGGGGAGGATGATTTATCAGAATGTTATTTAAATCCCTGTGATCCCTCTGATTTACTGTAAAAGCCTTTCTGTGTCCATCTGAGAGACGACAACCAGCGAGGAGAAGCCCACCTGCCTGGGATTTTTCTATGGAGATAAAATAAAATGTATCAATGATAACATCAATGCATGTTCATGAAATGGACAGCTACACTTATATTTACAAATGTACTGATAACACGACGTAAACTGCTCGTTAGCCTCTCCCGTCTGATCAGGACGACAGGCACGCACATATTACGCACCTATGGAGAAAGCGCACATATTGAGTTTTCTTAACTTGTTTTCGGTCACAGGAGAACAGAACTTCTCTAAGTAAGTGTGTCAAGTACCAGATTTCAATAAATACACAGAATGATGGAAAAACTTGTCAATGGTGGTGAAGCGTTCTATGAGATAAGACGAAATTACTCATGCATGAATCAGAACATAAACGGAAAATGGCTCTGTTGACTGGAAAGTTGACAGACCCTTGATATGTAAGTGCATTGCATTCACTGGATTAAAAAAAATGGGACACCTTTTCTGGGATGATGGGATCAGGATCTCATTATTAAGAGAAAAGATAAAGAAAAGGGAAACTTCTGTAAATCCTCTCACAGTGGTAATGATGACACACGCACCAGCAAACAGGAGAGAGCACTAAATAAACAACCTGTGCAAAAAAATAAGACCCTTGTCAGCTGCAAGTGACCTGCACTGACGGCTGAGAGCTTTTTGTGCTGTAGCGGTGCTGCACTGTCCGCAGTGCTGATCCGGGCCATTTGTCAGGTTCAGCACACAGGACAGCGCAGCACACAGGACACAAGGGTCTTTTTTTTAATCCTCGCTGGTTGTCATCTCTCAGGTGGACACAGAAAGGCTTTTACAGTAAATCCACAGGGATTAAAATAAGTTAAAAAACATTCTGATAAATCATCCTCCCCATGAGCAAACAAGGGACCAAAGCGTCACAAATGAGCACTTTACATGAACACGATCATCCATTTAGGTTTGATTTTTGCGCAGCGTCAGCGCTTTTTTCTCTCATTCATCTCAAAGTGCACCTCGGCTCTGTGGTTCCCTCAGTGAGGTGTCTTGTTTGTTTACGGTCACAGGAGCGCAGAACTTTTTCTCCGTTTTAGAGTTTTTGGCCGTTATGTTCCTGATGTTTCTTTCCCGAGCCGAAGACACTAAGGGCAGAATCACTTCCGGGTCAAAGGTTGAATGGCGCCTTTGTCCAGTCAAGTCCTCCTTCTCTCTCTCTTCACGCACACACTCGTCCAATCAGCGATGACTGATGGGCCCAACCTACCTCTTCTGGTAGCTTAATGTTAATGTGTTTAGTTATTCGCCGTTGTGTTTAGCTATTCGCCGTTGTGTTTAGTTCTTTGCTGTTGTGGTTTGCACTTCAGGGCCATCATAATTTTCCCTTTTTTAATCAAACAAATACTCCCAGTAGAATTTCAGGAAACCTGAAACATTGTTTTTTTTTTCAAAATCTTTTGTTTCCAATGTGGAAAAATGCCATGATGCATAAGCTGCAGTAAGGGGAATTCACGTGACGTCATCTCCTCTTCCAGGTTTACCGATAGCAGGAGATGCCCTGTTAAACTCCATTGAGTTTATATGGACCTCCAGGATCTCCAGATACATAACGTTCAATTTCAAAAGATATAGTGAAGATTAATATTATTTATGACTGGGCAATAGGTTGTCTAGCTAATGTTATCTGTGTTTTGAATTTCACTATTATAAAAATTTCTAGATTAGGTGGGAATGGAAGCTAAGCAATCAATTTTCAAGATGTGACTTTTGTATATCCAAGCTACCAGTTAAGTTGTCCAAGTTTCATCAGCAGGTCGTCCTGTACCGGAAACTAATTTACAGTCATAACTTTACTCCACACTCTGTTCCTATTTGGAGTGACAGATGTATCTTAACTAATAGAAAATCTTCTGACTGGAGGGAGGTATTTGGTCGATTCTGCATCTAATGGAGTCACGAGGGAACTTTTTTTGACTATGATGATTTTGTTTATAAATTTCATATGAAGTGCACTAAACAACAATACTCAGTGGTAAACAAAGCGATCCCACAAAGCAAGGCCAACATAGTGAAGGAATGTTGCTTTATGACAGATATTCTCTACGGAAATATTTTGATTGTGTGTTGCCAGATTTTGATTTCACTAATAAAGTTGGAAAAAAGAAATAGGCTACTATCTATCTGTTTACAACAATAACGCATTTCCAACTTCTTTTTGGATTCTTTTTATACCATTATAGATTCATTATTTTCTAGTCTATATTGTCTACATTATATAATGTAGACAATATAGACTAGAAATATAAACAGCACAAGGTGCAGTCACACATTTAAGCTAAAATGATAACACAAAAAATCCTGGGGACTTCTTTTTATTGTGATCCTAAAAATACAACAATGATTAGTTTGGATAATTCAATTATTATCATTATTCTATTATTCAAACAAATCCAACAGTTAAAGGAATTCTAGTTTTAAAACAAAACCGACTCCCTTGCATCGCCACTTGATTGTCCGTAAATTATAGAAATTGACAAAAATAACTCTGTGATACACACAGGCAGACAACAACAGAATCATTAGCATTGGTTTCTAGCATACAGTCCCAGCTGAATTTAAGATCATTTCCGAATGGTCAAGTATAGAAGTCGGATAACATTATCAAGAAAAAAAGATAAACAGAAAACAGTATTAATGTTAACTTTACTTTAGGATTTAAATAACGTTTGTTGGATTCTGGAGCAGTGCATAGAATCTCCATGGGAGAAATCCAGCCGATACCCTGCAATCGCTAACCCGGAAGTAAACCGGAAGTTGAGTGACATCAGTGAGAATTCCCCCTATTGTGTAGCACTCTCCAAGCACAATCCATAATTAACGCAATCTATCAAATTCTTATTTTTTAATTGCTCTTCTGTACATAATTTACATACTTGTTTGCAGACATTCTATACGGATTTTGCAAAAAGTTCAAAATGCAAACTCCTGTAAATCAATTCATTATTAATTATTTTGCCTACTGCATGTAAAAAAGGACAAAACTTCCTCAGGCCAGTAATAGATTACAAACATCGCTATTAAAACTACCTGTGACAGCTTGGAAGTAAATCCCCTATGATGTTGCAAGCTTCTTTTTCCTCAAAGGCAGGACACTGTATGCCCCCTCCTGCTGGGATGTGTGTCATAATCCTTGATCGAAGGCGGTAACCAGGGGAAAGGTCCATGGACCGACAGGTCTTTGAGCATGGACTCCACAATGACCAACTGGATGTCTCACAGTCTTTAGGCATCACACATGCTTGGAATGCTAAGAGTGAGCTGTCCTTGATACAGAGACTAAAGATTGAGAGGACAAAAAACATTAAGGAGAAAAATCCAATAGAGACACCACTAAGGAACTATTAAATCATCACTGTAACTCCCTCCCTTTTTTAATGCATATTTGTTTTTCTTTAGGTGTTTTAATAAATTCACACAGTCACACACACACACCCCCACACACACACGCATATATATATATATATATATATATATATATATATATATATATATATATGTATACATACATACACTTGAAACCAGAAGTTTACATACACTATATAAAAAGGCACATAAATGTTTTTTTTTCACTGTCTAACATTAAATCTGATTAAACTTTTCCTGTTTTTGGTCAATTAGGGTTACCAAAATTATTTCTATTTTCTAAATGCCAGAATAATGAGAAAAGGATTTTTTTAGACAAGTTTTATTACTTTACAAAAGGCCTGGAGTGTCATGACATGTAGAATAATTTGTCTTGTGTTACCACATTTAATCATCCAGAGCAAATCAAAATATAAAATACACACACAAAAGTCCATGTTTTCTCGATTAAAGACTCAATTTCACTGTCTTCTTTTCTTATTTAGCGGCACATTTCTGCTAATTGCTTTCTCTTTCTTCCTCTAACACTCTCCACTCACACACCCTCCTTGCACACTCACAGACTTGTCTGACTGATTGGCTGTGAAGCGTCATGTGTGACACTCGGACAAATTATTGGTTGGTTACCCCCAGCTAGCTACCGTAAATGCCAGAGATGCTGTGTTATCTGGAGCTGCATGCAAGCTGCACTGTTTATATCAGAAAAATTAATAAATCAGCATCTGTCCGGATAAGAGGGCAATTTGTTACAGATTTTGGTTATTATATTATATATTATTATATATGGCTTTTGGTTTGCATAGTTGATTTTTTGCTTGCACTTGTAGATGATGCTTCATCTATGTCTTGTCTTTGTATTGTATTCAGTTTAACATAGGTTTTGAGGATCTGAAAATCATTGGACCCTGATTTCATTTCTTTTGTACAATGTCCCAACTTTCTCGGAATTGGACGTTGTATGTGTGCATGGGTGTGTGTGTGTGTGTGTGTTAAAATTTGTTTGGAGTTTATTGCTTTACTATCATAATTTTTAAAGTGGTATAATGAACATGTATTTTAGCTGCTTATAAAATCTTAACTTTTAGATATACATACTGTACATTTAAAGCTGTTTTCTCTAAGTTTTACAATATTACCATCACATAGACCAACACAGGTCTCAGACACTTTCATTTATTTATTTTATACACAATTATCTCCTACAAAACAAAAAACAATACATGGAGCTGACTATTAGAAATGTTGCACATATTACCTCCTGGGAATGGTTTACCTCAGCAAAGAATTCCTGCCATCACTCCTTATGCAGCGAACTTGTCTTGTACGGTATCCCACCTCAAGTTCCCATGACATTGGGTACCTGTATTCCAAAGACTGGTGTTGGTGCTGATGAGATTGGTGTTGTGAAACTTGTTTGTGTGTAGTTTTATTTTCATCAGAACTGTTGTTGTGATCCATGGTAGTCCTGACTCTTAATAAGGAATCCTTGTGATGAAGATGTTGGCACTCACTCCATGCCCCGGCTTTAAGGTTGTACTTGTATTCCCTTTCTCCAAAAGGACAGCCAAGAGGATTCACGCAAGTTCTTGTCTCAGTCAAGTTCGGACAGGCTCCTCCACCATAAACTGGTGTGGCTAGGACATGTCTAGTCCGATGTTGCAGGCCAACCCCACAAGTTTTGCTGCAACCTGACCAGGAAGTGAAGTCTGAGACCACGCAGTCCTGTGGGCAGGGGATGAGGCACGCCTGCTCCGCTGATGGTGTTTGGGCAAAAAACTCACATATCCTTTCAGTGACCATTGTGCGATTTAAAGTGCGTACACAGTGGACTTTGCGCCTTTGAATACCATGTTGTGCTGTAATGCATTCAGTAGTTCTCAGCTTAAGTTCTTCCGATAAAGGGGAAACAAGAACACAGCGGTCCCAGTCTGACACCTCCCACTCAAAGAGGTCTTGATGCCAATCACAAACCTTAAAGCAGTCCTGTTGAATTTCTGGCTTTTTTTTGTACTGGCAGAGAGAGTGGTGAACTGTCCAACCCTCTGTGTGGACACACCATATTGTCCTTGTCTGAACCCCACCGGAACCGCAGTTCTGTCCTATACATTGACCCCACTGCCCTGCAATCAAGAGAGGACATATTAAGAGAAGGTTTTTTTATTAAAACCTAGAAAATACTCATCAGCTTGTAATCAGGCAGACATTAACATCCACTATGCTTTGCGATCATTCATTACCCTTAGAAGCAAATGCCGGTTAAAAAATCAGAAACAGTTAATTCAAAAGAATAATCTTCCTTAATTAACTAATGTCTTAGGCAGTGTGTGTGTCTGTAATCAGTTTCTTCAGTAAGCATTTGTTGTTAGGTGCCTTTCTCCCCTCATTTTACTAAAAAAATTCTAAAAACTTTAAGGATCAAAAAGGAATCTTCCAAAAATGTGATGCTATTTTTCATGAGTTATTCTTAATGTGCAGCACAAAAACACTGAAACACTTTTAATTTTAACCTACTAACAACACAGTTCAAATAAATCAAATTGCAAATATTAACTGTAAAAAAACTCAAAGGCCTTTACTCTCGATTGAATGAAAGCCATCTTTTTTAAAACTGTCTTAAAACAAGTTTTACACAGGAAAGTAGCAGGTTTTCAGACACTTTTGCCAAAACTGTTTTTTTTGTGCTCGTTTTGGGTCTTTATAGCCTAAACAAGAAGCTTGTTGACAGTCATTTACAGCTAGGTATTCCAATGGCCGAAGTTTCTATGAAGGTGCCAAGAGGAGGAAATGGTCCCATTAAACTATTTAATATTCCTTATATATTCTGATGTTTCACTGAAATCACTGTAATGCATGTTTATTAAATACTGACTGTTTTTACAAAAAAATAATGGGAAAAACATCACCACCATGCTATGTTACAACAAAGAAAGAAAAGTCAACTCTTAATGCTGAGTCTAGGTTAAGTGTACATTTAATTTAACATGATCATAATGCAGCAGAATAATAAAAGAGGATCATTGTTAAACCAATATTTTAAAAATGTCATAATATACAGTGGCTGAGAACAGCACGTTTTTTCAGACTAATATCACAATGCTATATTGAGTTAAAACAAAGTTTAATTAATGTCAAAAAAAACATTCTGAAAGTGTTCTTTGCAGCATTTTGAAGGCCCCAAAATGAAACTTTTTTTTCTTTGTTGAATGCACAATGTTACACGATCAAAAAAGGCTACAACTGTGAAGACAAAGTATTAAATACTTTTCAATGTTATCAAATTTACAGAATGCATTTACTAAACATTTGCATAAGTTAAATAATTACAAAGAAAAAAAACAGATGAACAATTGAAAACATGTTCAGGAGGTTTTAAGGGCTCTGTAAGTCACCCTGCCAGGGGATAGGGCAGCCTTAGCCTCAAAACAGCTAAACCGTGTATCCATCCAATGAGAAGTTGCTGCCATCAGAAGAGCTCCAACTAAAATTAAACCCATAATAGTGAACAGTAAAAGAACCAACCATATGTTTATACAAATATACACTATATTTACACTACTGACATAACCCTAGGTCAGACAGTATCTTAAGAGAAAAAGGACTGCAGCCTTTAGCCTTGGTTTGATCAGGGGGCGGAGAGGCCATTCCAACCAGCCACTCTAGGCTGATGGACTAGAAGAATATAAAAGACACATTTATGAAAAACATTCATGACAACACACCTCAAACTACCACCCGACACCGTCAAAAACATCACTTTCCACAGAGTTCATCGCCTCAGCAGACCATCCACCAAAGGACCCAGACCCATCATCACAAAATGCGAACATTTCAAACATAAAGAACTGGTGAAAAGCAAAGGAAAAGAACTCAAAGGCAAACCGTATGGACTTAATTATCTATATCCGTAGGAAAGTAATGAACACTGTAAAATACTCTACCCCATCTTCAAGGAAAACAGACAGAACAACAAACATTCATATCTCATAGTGGACAAACTGTATATAGATGGACAATTAGTGCGCAATTCAAAAATCACACCATGGTTCTTCTGAATGACTGGACTCCATATCAAGGTAATAAAGAACCATAACAATAAGCCTCATGCCGACATCGCCCCTCCTCTAAACCCCTTTACATAGCCGCAAGGGAGCTAACATGACTCTCTCAGTTCTTGTATTTTTCTGTTATTGTTTTTGTTGTTGTTATTTATGTTCCTCGTTCTCACAACTCACCTTTTTGTCCAGAGTTATGTGTGTTTTCACTTTTGTATTATACAGATACAGGGATATTCAGACAGTCAGTGCAGTCAGCCCTTTTATTTATTTTGCTTTTATTTATTTATTTTTTTCTTAACTTTTCTCTCCACCAACATCTGCTTCTCTCCTCTGTTTCCTACAAACTAGATATACCTATAATACGTAATCATACGTACACTCAACATAGTCACATGGAATGTACGTGGCTTCCACACACAGGCTAAAAGGATCAGAATTATCAGTCACCTCATGAAACTAAAGGCTGACATATGTTTTGTACAGGAAACCCATCTAACAAAATCTGAACTGCAAAACCTTAAATTTAAACAATTTTATAAAAATTTCTCATTTACGCTTAATAGTAAACAAAGAGGTGTCTCAGTCTTAATCAATAAAAACATCCCATTCATCCATAATTCATCCACTGTTGACCAAGAGGGAAGATTTATCATTATTAATGCATCCATTAGTCAATCAACATTTATGTTTGCGAACATCTGTGGCTCCAACACAGATGACCCATCCTTTTTTCACAATTTATTCTCTTAATTGTGTAATTCAACTAACATCATAATAGCTGGAGATTTTAACACTGTCATCAATCCTACAACTGACCATTCCAGCACCCCGGTAATTCAAGAACCTGGCATTCAACTGAAATAATAAAAAAATACATGACCAACTTTGGACTTGGCGATAGTTGGAGAATGAGAAACCCATCATCCAGAGAATATTCATACTTCTCCTCCCTTTTTGTTTTATGTTACCTTTATTGAACCAGATAAAAACCCACTAAGATCTAGATCTCTTTCACAAGGGTGACCTGGCCAAGAGGTCAGCAGCACAGTCATGAAAAAACATATTAAATGGTGGTAATATACAATAAGTTAGAATACACACATTTTTTGTGAGTGCAAGGTGTTTTTCAATAAAGTGCGGTGCATTTTAACATAAATAACAATTCAAAAACACAGGCACTGTTCAATGGTCACGCTGATTATCCATCAGCATGGACTGAGAGGTTCCAAGTGAAATGAGCTCTGAGAGCTTCAGCTCAGTCTGTAAGGAGTTCCACGCTGTGGGGGCAGCAAAACTGAACGCTCTCTTCCCCAGTCCAGTTCTGACACGAGGAACAGCGAGAACGTCACAGGACCATTAGGCATAGTGGCTTTTAGTTCTCTGAAGAAAAGTACATAAATATGCAGGAACTAAGCCAAGAAGAGTCTTATAAATCAGGGTCAGCCAGTGCGTATACATGCGCGCACTTAAAGAATGCAAGCCAGATTTAAAGCCCCACTACGTAAGATTCCGGCTTTCAGCTCTCTAGTGGCCTCTATGGACGTTGAGTGTAACTGCACTGTTGGAACACAGAGCGCCTCACACCAACGTGCATTTGTTGACATACAGAGGGAGGAGAAGCGAGCCCACAGGACGTCCTGAGAGACAAATAAACCATGTGGACTGATAAGGTACAGTCTGATAATGTTTCTTTCTCAATATATCATTTTTCAAGCGTCAGCAGTCGGTTGTTAGCTCAGCATTTGCGTGTGTATTCTGTAACTTTGACCAGAGCTCTTAGGCTACTCTGGAGGGACTCGTTTATTACACGTTGGTAGAGAAAACTTTACGTGTTACAAACTTTCTAAGCTAAGTTGAGGGCCCTCTGAGACATGACAGTGGTAGGATGACTTTATGTGTCCGTTATTGTGAAAAATAAAACTGCAAACCATCTCAATTAAATTAAAAAACTTTTTTTGTCCACAAAGACAATTCAGATCTCCTGAGCAAGTTGGTGCAGGACAATGAATACCAATAGTTATTAGGAAATAGGATAAATACACTAAAAAGCAAATAAAAAACTTGACACTAGAGTATTCTGTGGTATGTTATTAATGTAAGCACAGATAAGTGTTTTCATTTAGTTCAAATATTCTGGATATTTACCCACATGATTGAAAAGCAATATTTTCCTGTGTATGTCTTAGTGTGTGCTATTGTGCAAACTTAAACTACTTACCACTGTACAATGATTTAGTGCCAAATACAGAAAAATCCAGGAGATAATAAAACTGAATGTAAGGCTAAAATAACGCAACAGAGGTAAAGATCAAATTGGTCAATATAAAAATGCCTGAAAGGCAACAGAGGAAAACTTAGCATTAGGACATTGAATAGCAAGTCATAGAAGCACATAGAAATGTTTTTATTCAGAGCAAATATGCAGGATATCAGACATGATTGAAGAATATTCTCATGTGCCAACACTTCAGTGTTCGCTAATGTGCAAAATAAAACTGCCAAAAATCTCCCCTCTAATTTACTGTAAGAGAAAGAGCTTGAGTGGAAATGAGAGAGCTGGCAGCAGGTTTCTGGGATCATTGAAGGCCCGGTCCATTTTGATCCTTATAAGATCATCGGCTTCCTGAAGGTCTTGATGTAACTGTATTCTTTTGTGTCTTTAAAAGTCTACAAACTCCGGCTCTGGGATATTTTTGATTGTAGTCCCATTGATACCTTGAAAGAGAAAGGCAATTTATTTTACAGTTGTTACTTTCACATCTCTTTAGTTTGTAGTTGTGACAGTCTGTCTCATTGAAGGGCAGCGAATAAAGCAAATACTAAAATACTGTGAAAAGTATAGAAACGATGGCCATGTTTTACCCAAGAAAAAGTAGCTCTGAATGATTCCTTCAGTAAAACGAGTAAGTTCTCCATGAGTAAGTCAAATACCAAGTATTTCGAGTACGCCTTCTGGTGTACAAGTTTTAGATGGATTGTAATGAGTAAACCTGTTTGTTATTTCGACACAGAAGAATAAATCAATAATAAATTCACCCAAAAAAGAGAATTGAGGGTCGCTTTGTTCCTATAAATATGACATGTATAGCAGAGGGATCAGAAATAATATACTTTGTACACTATTTGATTTATAGTTTTACATAAACACACTGCATTGTATCAGATTATCATTGAATACAGACTATAATCTTCACACAAAAATGACAAGAGTACCAACACTGTTCTTTTTTAACTATGTGGATAGAACAAGCACACAAAGGCTAATTAATGACAGTAAATAGTGAAACTATGATCAGAAACTTTCAGCCCTGCAGACATTTCAGAAAACATACCTGCTGTTGTCTGACTCCTGTAGTGGTGTTGGTGTCTCCTGTCAGGGGCTGATGCTGATCACCTGAGCTGATATCTGAGATAAATACTGAGGTCAGGGCTGCAGTGAACTGTACAGAATATAAAATTATAAGATACACCTGAGCTGATATCTGAGCTGATATCTGAAATAAATACTGAAGTCAGGGCTGCAGTGAACTGTACAGAATATGTAATCGTCATCTCATACACCAGGACATTAAGTTTTATGTGTTATCATTAGCATTAGCACGTGAGGCTAACACACATGCTTATAGCAACTGTGTATTTCTAATGTTCGGCTGTGTCAGCGTTGATGCAATATTGTTGTTGAGAGGCTGAATTGATTTTTGATGAACAGTAAAGTGACAGAATAAAACCCCTGCAGCCCAAATGAAGTAACAATGTTTAAAGACTTCTTTACTCACCCTCTGACAGCAGCATAACAGCTCAGAGTCTGACTTCAGCCTGTTGATTCCCGAAGTTCAAGCCAACACTAAAAGTCTGTCCAGTCTTCTCTCTGGTCAGGCTTCTTGCTCTGCTTTTCCTCCTCTTTTTTTTTTCTGATCCTCATCCGCCACAGTCCTCTTTCGTATCATAGCCTCAGCTTTCATAAACCGGGAACATGCATATGTGATCTACTGTTCATATCGGCCATGTTTTTCTAACGCTGAACTCACGTTCGTGCCGTAAAGCAGTTTGTACTTCTCGAGAGATGTCGTTGATCAACTCCCCACTATTAAACAGACTCAAAACAGTTATGGTAAGGTGTAAAAGTTACGTAGTCTTGCTTTAATGTACAAGTCACAATGATATGTGAGGCTGCCATCACCAGTGACAAACCTCAAGGCACTGTGATGAACAGTGTTTAGGGACTGCAGACATTTAAGTGAAACATCCATATACAGCACATCTCCATAATCAATCAAAGGACGAAATGTGTCTGAAACAAGCAGTTTCCTGGCTAACAGGATCTATTTCTGAAGCAGAACCCAAGCTTCACCCTTATCTTGGGAACTAACCTTGCAATGTGTGCTTTAAAAGAAAGCTCATGATCCAGAAGAAAACCCAGGTATTCATAATTGGAGACCAGCTCTATTGGGTTTCCTTGTTGAGTTACAACAGTCACGATATTCACTGGTAACTCGCTTGAATTTGAAAAGACCATGAGCTTAGTCTTTTCTGTGTTTAAAACCAATTTTAAAGTTCTCAGACGAGACTGAACAACATTAAAAGCAGCTTGTAAAAACTCAAAAGCCTGAGTGAGTGAGGATGAGCAGCAATAAATAATGGTATCATCTGCAAAAATAATAAAATGCATTTGCCACAGTATTACACAGACTGTTGGCATATTGAAAATAAAATGGGTCCCAGAACTAAGTCTTGGGGCACCCCTTAGGTAACATCCAGAACAGAGGAGGTGGATCCAGCCACCTGCACACACTGTGTTCTGTTTGTTAAATAATCAATGAACTAATAAGTGGCAGATTTAGAAATACCAATGTTATGCAAGGTTTTAATCAGGGGTCTGTGGTCTACTGTGTCAAAGACTTTTGACAAATCAATAAAAAGAGCAACACAATATTTCTTACTGCACTCAAAATAATAATTCATTAGAAGAACATGATTCGATCATTGCACCTTTATTCCATCTAAACAGACCAAGTAAATTCAACAAAATTGATAGTGGTATTTGAACAGTATACACATTAGTAGGTGGAACTAATTGTCCCTTTATTGAATGAAAATGCTTTAACCCAGGTGAGTCTACATTATGTAAATGTGTCAAAATTCAACCTTGTTGCCTGAACTACTGTAGGATTTGTCTGTAATAGTAAAATTAGTCTTGTTGAATGAGTATGGTTTGTCCAATTTGTGTTGTGTTCATTGTTTAAACTAGAATTCATTTCTTAAATTACAAAAAAAAAAAAAAAAGACAACAAGCAATTCATTTAACATTTTATTTTACAACTGCACTATGAACAGGGATGGCATCAGGTTTTTACAAAAAAGTTACAAGTTTAAACTAAGATATAAATCTTTGGTCGTGACTTGTCATTCAAGCTGTCAAATTCTTAGCATTTAAAGTGAACTTCCTTAACAAGGTGGGAAAAAAGCCCAAACCACAACATCATAAACAGATCCCCAAATCTTGGTTCATATCAAAGTGTAGTTACAACTAGTCCAATTACATAGATGTGTGCAATAAAGAAAAATGAAGAATATGCATGATGTCAACACTTTTTTTCAAATATCTACACATGTGCAGTGCAAAAACAATCTGCATTAGCAACTAGGGTTGCAAAATTCCATGGGAAGTTAAAGGAATAAAGCTGAAATCTTGGTTGGCCTTTAACAGGAATTTTAAATATACACTATAATGCCAAAAGTATTTGCTCACCCATCCAAATAATCAGAATCAGGTGTTCCACTCACTTCCATGGCCACAGGTGTATAAAATCAAGCACCTAGACATGCAGACTGCTTTTACAAACATTTGTGAAAGAATGGTCGCTCTCAGGAGCTCAGTGAATTCCACGGTGGAGCTGTGATAGGATGCCACCTGTGCAACAAATCCAGTCATGAAATTTCCTCGCTCCTAAATATTCCACAGTCATCTGTCAGCTGTATTATAAGAACGTGGAAGTGTTTGGGAACGACAGCAACTCAGCCAGGAAGTGGTAGGCCACGTAAACTGACGGAACGGGGTCAGTGGATGCTGAGGCGCATAGTGCGAAGAGGTCGCCAACTTTCTGCAGAGTCAATCAATACAGACCTCCAAACTTCATGTGGCCTTCAGATTAGCTCAAGAACAGTGCACAGAGAGTTTCATGAAATGGGTTTCCATGGCCGAGCAGCTGCATCCAAGCCATACATCACCAAGTGCAATGCAAAGCGTCGGATGCAGTGGTGTAAAGCACGCCACCACTGGACTCTAGAGCAGTGGAGACGCGTTCTCTGGAGTGACGAATTGCGCTTCTCCATCTGGCAATCTGATGGACGAGTCTGGGTTTGGCGGTTGCCAGGAGAACGATACTTGTTGGACTGCATTGTGCCAAGTGTAAAGTTTGGTGGAGGGGGGATTATGGTGTGGGGGTGTTTTTCAGGAGCTGGGCTTAGCCCCTTAGTTCCAGTGAAAGGAACTCTGAACGCTTCAGCATACCAAGACATTTTGGACAATTCCATGCTCCCAAATTTGTGGGATCATTTGGAGCTGGCCCCTTCCTCGTCCAACATAACTGTGCACCAGTCTGGTGTGGACGAACTTGACTGGCCTGCACAGAGTCCTGACCTCAACCCGATAGAACACCTTTGGGATGAATTAGAGCGGAGACTGAGAGCCAGGCCTTCTCGTCCAACATCAGTGTGTGACCTCACAAATGTGCTTCTGGAAGAATGGTCAAAAATTCCCATAAACACACTCCTAAACCTTGTGGACAGCATTCCCAGAAGAGTTGAAGCTGTTATAGCTGCAAAGGGTGGACCGACGTCATATTGAACCCTATGGATTAGGAATGGGATGTGACTTAAGTTCATGTGCGAGTCAAGGCAGGTGAGCGAATACTTTTGGCAATATAGTGTAGTTGGGAATAATATATTTGTGCATAACCATGACTAAAACAATCAGATTTCACTGAAGTATATTTGAGAATATCTCCGACAGATGATTTGTAGAACCCTGGAATAATGAGGCCACATTTTTTTTCACAGAGCTCAAGACTACATATCTGAGCCCATGGATTAAATAATGTGAAAATAAAACTGACTGTTCAATAAAATAATTAAAACCTGATAAATGTCTACTTACGAATAAATTTGTTGATAAGAAATGTGCTTTTTAATTGTATTATTTGGATCTGAATGACTGCCTATGACAAAACATAATGTTAATATCTGTGTTAAGATATGATTTAGTTAATTTAAATTATCCCCAATTTCCAGTGATTTATCATACATTTCAATGAATTCCCATGACTGCCAAGGAGAGTTTCTGATTTACTGGAAATTTTCTGTCCCTTTGCAACCCTACTAGCAACACACAATCATAGGAGATTTTTCTAACTGAGCGCAAACAATCTTATTCCATAGAGCAAATTAAGTCTTTCTGAACATCTTTGACTCCCAAATTGAACTTTCTAAGAAAAAAAAACCTTTGCATGCAGAGATACTTCATCAACAGATACCAGTCTTGTTTTTTCTCTGTGGTTATTTACTTAAGAAGCTTGTTCTGAAGAACTGAGCCTTGAAAGACAAGTTATGACCATCCAGATTCAGAAGAACATTCTGCAGGACATGAAAGGTGCATTTGAGCTTCAGTGGGTAGCTCACGTGTCAAACAGTGCATCAGTCCAAATAAAGCACAAGCTATTACACAATGCTCCCCAAATGACTGAGACCTTCCAGACCTTCAGTCAGGACACCGATGTCCTCTGGTTCATCTCCAGGCTCGGCTTCCTCCTGTACAACATACACTCCCAACACAGTTTGCTCCATGGAAGCCTTGGTCTTGGTGTCGGCGTTCTACAAGATATAAAGTGAAGGAAAGTCACATTTTGATAGTCTAACTGCTGATCTTAAAATTTCCAACTGCACAACCAACATTTAACATTTTTAGCAAATGTATATATTTATAACTGCATGGATTTCTGATGTCCTGGTAGGCTTATTTATCTCAGCAAAGGTTTGCACTGTTAAGTACATTATAGACTTGTAAGGTTTATTTAATTAATAGGTTTAATGATCCTGTCACAGTAATATTTATGCTGAGTATACTAAAAGTTAAAGTTATTGTGAGAAAATAATTTTTTTTGTCAACCCCCTGTACAAGTGGTCTTGACCTGTATATATATTTTAGTCTTCTAAAAACACCCTGCTGTCTTAAAATCTTCGGCTTTATAAAATGTATTAAAGTCATTGTTAGAATACAATTATTTAAATTCTGTATTAAGTTTACACTTAAGAAAAAGCCACCATTAATAATCTCCATCAACCTTTTTAAAGAGAATTCTTTAATAAATAAAATAGAAACATAAACTTATTGCTGGGTTATTTTCCCTGACTCCTAAAGACAGCGAGAGAAGCTCCCACACAGTCTCGCTTCATACTGACAAGTTTATTCAATCACACGTTTGGGTCAAACTTTCAGGCAATGGTGATGACTGAAATGTGTAACTGAACAAACTTGTAAGCGTAAGTGAGACAGTGTGCAGGACCTTATCTTGTTGTATTCATACAGGTGTGCAGACTCCTCTCCACCATGACTCCTAAAAGAAGCATGAATCATCCAACATAGTTTGTTTTGTTCTTATATGATGGTGCTGAACAGCAACCACTACTGGTACTCAAATGGGAATTTTTCTGTAGATTGTTGATAGGTTGTTTTATTTCTTGTGTGCCAACTTTGTGTGGGACAACAGATGAAAATCTGCAACTTGCTAAATACTAATACAAAATACTATTTAGAAAATGTAATTTACTTTAAACTTAAAAAACATTATCCAACTGCTTACATTTAATTACAATTAAGTACCAGTGTGAAATAAAAACTGATGAAGTCATTCATCCTTGGACAGAAACAAATGGGACACATCAAGAATCATTCAATTCAACTGCTGACTCTTCAATCCTAATCAAATACTGAGGCCAGTGAAGAATCTCAGCTGGAGTCGACGTCTATTTTGTCACTCATGTGTTTGCAACTCACCAGATATTCTTTCACAAGTCTCTCATGGTCCCTCAGGTAGATGGACAAAGACTTGAGGACACACGGTTGTCTTGTGTGTACCCATCCTGTAGAAAAAAGACCACACTGTAATTATTTTATGCATTTTTTGTTCACAATTTGGAAAATAATGAACCCATGGACTTGGCATCAAACTGGCCATTTTGCTAATTTGACCCATGGTTATTTTTTCCATTGCAATACTCTGGTCTCAGGAGTTGAAAAGGCAAGTGCTCATCATCTATACAACATGTTATGAAGGTCAAAAAATAAATAAAGCTTTCTGCTGAGAGGAATGGTTGCTGATTTTTACCAACACTGTACGGTTATATTACCCATTACTTCATCATCTCTGACCAAGCTAATAACTATAATAATGTAATACAAGTGTTTTGATGAGGCTGACGTCTTCATATTCTTGACAATTTTGCTCAACACATGTAAAGAGAATTACTGTAACCCTTTAAGATATAAATCCAAAAATAAATCTGTGCTCCATCAAACTTGATTGTTGTTTAAAAGAAAGCATTACAAGCATTTGATAAACAGATCAACCCACAAGGCAGAAGTGAATTAAAGATTTATCATCAATATAACAAATCTTTCTTAATATAAATGACACAAATGACACAGCACAAATGATCCAAACTTTCACTCATTGAACTTCATTTATAAACCTCTGTCTATTTATCTGACCGTTTGTGTGCACGTGTCTCTTACACCTGAATTGCAGAGGTGAGCTGTAAATTCTCCTACATGTGTGGCGGACTTGCATATTTCGTGCGGGACATAACTCGTCTCTCATGGCAAAAAGTTAAAATGAATTATGGACCTATATAATTAAATAAAACCTCTTAAAACATCAGTGGATCAAGCTAGCACTAACTGTGACAAACAGGTGACCAAAATATTAAACTAGACAAAGCCATTTGAACAGAAATCTCTCACAAATGTACAATTATTATTTTCTGTTACTCACCCTGCGGTATCAAATAAATTCATGCATGAGTATATGAATTACTTACATCGAAATCCGAGGATGACAGACAATTGGACAGCGTTTGCTGCAGCCATTCCCGTTTTCCCGCTCGTGTCTCTGCATCCGGGTAAGAAAATGTAACATGCGCAGTAGCTGAGCAGCACTAAAGTCATAGCTTGGATGAACCTCATTCTCATTGGCCTAACATGTATTGATTTCATTCACTTGACTTTTCTTAAAGGCGTGTTCAACAACCAAAAACAAATCATTTAATGAACATAAACACAATGAATTCATTTAAATCAAACATATTTCAAGTTCATTGATCAAACGAGTGCCCTAGTTGATTTTTTTTTATGGTGTGTCCAGAGCCTCAATAAAATCACTTAAAACTTTAAGACCAGCTGTAACAGTGCTGTGCTGTTCTCTAAAACCTGATTAAAATAATGATAAAACATTATTTGACTCTAAAAATTCCTTTAGTTGATCACTGATGATCCTTTCAAACATTTTAGCTAAAATACATAACTTAGAAGTTGGTAGTAACAGGGGGAGAACGAAAGCAGACTTCCAAACTTTAGGGACTACTCAGGTTAAAAATATGTGCCAGAGGCTCAACAATAAAATCAGCAGCCAATTTTAAAAAAGAAAGGATCAACATTATCAGGCCCAGCTGCTTTTCCTGTGTCCAGTCTCTTCAGAGTACACTGAACCTCAGAGGCAGTCACAGCAGTAAACTCAAAATGACAGGCGATGCCACCACTTGCAGATGTTGGGAACAAGGGTGAGTTTACAGTGGCTGGATCAGCATTTGTCAGCTCAGGATGAGAGGACTAGAACAAGGAGCCAGCAGAAATAAAAGGGTCATTAAAACAATTTAAAATGGCTGTCTTAGACAGGGCACCAGAATCTGTAATCTGTTAAAGAACTTGGCAGTTCACTAGGAATTACATGACTCAGGGTTCCCGCTCTTTTCCAGAAATCATTTTCCAGAACGTTTTCTAACTCTTTCTAACTCTTGGGCATGAACATTGTCTACTACCTATCTTTTTATTCTGGCTTTTATGTAGTGTCTTAATATTATAAATTTATGGTTTATACTACCAGTTAGGGACCAGCTCATAGTCCATAGTTTAGACACATAGTTAAGATGCAATAGGCTTAGACTGCCGGGGGGATCTGGCACACTGGGCTCTATCCCTCTCTCTCTCACACTCTCTCTCCATATCTGCCTCTGCCTCTTTCTGTTTGCTCCTGTACTCGTCTCTGGCTCTGGTCTTGTAGGTGGCCTGGGATCCTTGGTGGAGACTGCCTGCTGCTGTGGAGTCATGAAGCCTCAATAACTACAATTACAGACAGAACACATATTTGGTCATCTCATTCCAGTTCATGGTAATAGCCAGAGATGGCAAGTAACAAAGTACAAATACTTTGTTACTGTACTTAAGTAGATTTTTTTAGGTACTTTGTACTTTTAGAAGTATTTATATCTCTGACGACTTTTTACTTTTACTCAGTTACATTTTCAACATAAATATCTGTACTTTCTACTCTTACATTTCCAAAAAAGGCTCGTTACTTTATATGTATAGCCTAAGCAGCGCCGCCCCTCCCTTAACGCAAAACACACGCTGTGCGTAGGGCCCCACGATCCGTAGGGGGGCCCCATTTTGCACAAGAGGACGCATTCTCCGCTGTCCGATGCAGCCACGATCCGCTCTGTGGAGTACAGGCCTGATATTTTCCATTTAAAGTGTGGCTGTTACCATTGTTGTCTGTCAGTTATGTCATTTAGCAGTGCAGCCCATGTACATGTGAACATTTGATCTAAATGCCTCCCGAACGGCTCAGCGTCTTTGAACGTGCGCTCTTCCGTCTGCCGGTGAGCGTAAAGACGCAGACAGACGATCATCGCAGGGACAGTGAGGGATCATCAGTCACTTTGTGTGATTTTATCATTCAAACGGTGTTTTGATAGCTCATGTGGTCTGTTTAAGTGAACACAAAGACTTAAAAAGGCGAGTCAGCCTGTTGATGAATAAAAACTCAACATTCTTCATCAGTCCAGCTCTGACCCTCTGTTTCACTCACTCACTGTTTTCTAAATGATAAATTCATCCTGAGGTTTCCTGCATCACATATTGTCCATGATATAAAAACAATCTCTGATGGATCAAGCTCCAAATACAGTCTACTAGTGCTGCGGTTCACACACAGCCTCCAGCCACAGGTCTCAACCTGTGGCTGGAGGACCATAAGTGGGTCTCAGAGCTGTTTCACTGGACGATGTATAAATTAGGTGAAAATGTGGCAAAAATGTCTTCAAACATCCATCACAATATGTCAGAGTATACCCACTAGAATAAACCAGACACAGGAGGAGACACTGCTGTCTGTCTGTGTGCGTGCAAGCCTGCGCGTGTGGTGTGTGTGTCAGAGCAGGTCTGCCACTCCGCACAGTGAGAAACAACTGTTGCCTGATGTGCTATTAAAAAAAGTGCTATTAAAAAGGTTGATTACGAGGTGGGCCTATGAGCATGATTTGTGACACCATAGTTTAGAAGCTAATCCTGGTCCAAAATTCAATGTTCAGAAGTGTGATGTGTTAACTTCAAGTGTACAATACAAATGCCTAAAGGACTATAAAGTCAAGTACATTAGGATACTAGGCAGGTAGTTTTTGTTCAAACAATAACATTGCTGAAGTATATTCCATATAAATTATCCTGTGTTTAGTAGCTTTGCGGCCATTGAATCGAGCAATAAAAATACTTTTTACTTTTAAAAGTACTTTTGAGTACATTTCAGAGCCTGTACTTTTTACTTTTACTTGAGTAGATATTTGGATCAGCACTTTTTACTTTTACTCAAGTCGTTTTTTACATAGGTATTTTACTCTAACCAAGTAAGGAATCTGGGTACTTTTGCCATCTCTGGTTATAGCTGTTAATGTAGATATTAGCATGATCTTTCTAACCATAGTTGATACATCTATAGTAACTATCTCCAGCTCCACATGGACATGAGGTCCCTCTTGAAAATGAGGTGTCACATCTCAAGAGGTCCACCATTAATACATTTATACTTAACGGAGACAAATATGGTAGGGATGCACTTGTGGTCTGGGCACCCATGAGTTCGTCACTACCATAAATTCTTATTTTCAGTAAGACTTTTATTGATTATACTTCTATAAAATTATCACCACAACCACACAGACATGAGGATCCTCCTGAAAACAAGTTGTAGCATCTCAAGAGGCTAACCTCTAATAAATTTGTTTCCAGCAGAAACAAATTTGACAACGACAGGTCTATGATTGGTCCATTGATCTGTCACTAACTTTAGTTCTTACTTTAGTCCACTTGTCTCCACTTACCTCCCTCCCTTTGCCCACACACCCAACACAGCATCGTGTGGATTTGCTGTTCATCATGAGACTGGGGTCCACATTCAAGATTTCCTGCTGCTTAACAGAAGGTTTTTTCTTGCCACCATGATGGAGGGATTCATGATTGGCTATATGGTTTCATGTTGGGTGTTGGATGTATATATTTATATATATATGTATATGTGTATATTATGTATGTATATATGTATCTATGCATATATGTGTATCCATAATATGAAGAGCTTTGTGCTCTATTGTAAAGTGTCTTGAGATAACACTTGTTATGAATTGGCACTATACAAATAAAGATTGATTGATTGATTGATACTTATCTTTTATCTTTGTTTACTCTGCTTTTTTATAAATAGATGTTGTTGATTTACTGTTTAAGTAGCTAAACTTTATTTTGCCATTTTAATCATTTCTTTTTGTCACCATTGCTTTGAGTTTTTGTATTTTATTCCTTAACTTGCATTATTTTATCTACTCATTGTTTATGGATAAGTGTGTATTAGTTACCAAGTACATTTTTACTCTATTACCTATGTTTGATTTTCTTCACCAAAAAGGTAAAAGGAAGATAAAAAAAAAAAAACTTTCCAGGACAATTCAAACTTTTTCAAGACATTTTACTTTTTTTCTAATTTTCTATATGTTTTCCATGACTGGAAAATTGGTCAATCATTTTCCAGGTTTTCCAGGACGGGTGGGAACCCTTTGACTAGTTGATTTTATGACCTGACAAATTTTTTTGGGATCATTCAAAATTTTTGTTGATTCAGTCAGATAAAAGTCAGATTTACCTCTCTTAATAAGAGAGGTACATTTGGTCCTAAGCTGCCGAAAGCTGAGCCAATCTGCCTCTGATTTTGTTCTCCGAGCCCTTGCCCAGGCAATGTCTCTCTCCTTGAGAAGGTTTCCTAAATCAGTGGAAAACCAAGGATTTTTCCATCCCTTCACCCTGAATTTTTGGATGGGAGCATGCTTATAAATGATGCGACTCCACGCAACAGTCCACGGGACTGTAGCTAACCTCCCTGGACGTGGCTGCAAGAGGAGCATTGATGACAAATTGAAGAGACAGATAATAGGAATGGTAATGAAGAGTCCAGAACAACTTCCAAAAAGACTAGAGGTGAACTCCAAGGTCAAGTACATCAGTATCAGATCACACCATCCGTCACTGTTTGCGCCAAAGTGGACTTAATGGAGGACACCACTGTTGAAAGCAAATCATAAAATAGCCAGACTGGAATTTGCCAAAATGCATATTGACAAGCCACAAAGCTTCAGGGACAATGTCCTTTGGACAGATGAGACAAAACTGGAGCTTTTTGCCAAGTCACATCAGCTCTATGTTCACAGACACAAAAATGAAGCATACAAAGAAAAGAGCACTGTACCTACTGTGAAACATGGAGGAGGCTCAGTTATGTTCTGGGGCTGCTTTGCTGCATCTGGCACAGGGTGTCTTGAATCTGTGCAGGGTACAATGAAATCTCAAGACTATCAAGGCATTCTGGAGCCAAATGTGCTGCCCAGTGTCAGAAAGCTTGGTCTCAGTCACAGGTCATGGGTCCTCCAACAGGATAATGACCCAAACACACAGCTAAAAACACCCAAGAATGGCTCAGAACAAAACACTGGACTATTCTGAAGTGGCCTTCTATGAGCCCTTATCTAAATCCTATTGAACATTAGTGTAAGGAGCTGAAACATGCAGTCTGGAGAAGACACCCTTCAAACCTGAGACAGCTGGAGCAGTTTGCTCATGAGGAGTGGGCCAGAATACCTGTGGACAGGTGCAGAAGTCTCACTGAGAGTTACAGAAATCTCCTGATTGCAGTGATTGCCTCAAAAGGTTGTGCAGCAAAATATTAAGTTAAGAGTACCATCATTTTTGTCCAGGCCAGTTTCATTAGTTTGTTTTTTAAGCTTATTCTATCAAACCACAATTCAAAAGCAATGTCTGATTTTCATTAGTTAACTTTCAGTAAAATTTTATCCATTCTTACTTTTGTCAGTTTCAAGTTATTTCAGCGACCATTGTGGGTTTTTCTTTCTTTAACAGAAGGGAACCAACAATTTTGTCCATGTCTGTAAACAAAGTCTTTTATCAATTTTACAGCAACCTTTACACTTCAAATCATGAACCTGATCAATCAGAAGTAGACACCTTTCTCAATAAACTGGACCTTCTAACACTCCCAACAGAATGAATCAATTTTCTAGATGCACCAATTACCCCTGAATAATTATATGAAGCTTTAAACAAAATGCCAAACAACAAATCACCTGGACCAGATGGACTACCTGCAGAATTTTACAAACACTTCTGGAACATACTATCATCATTATTTTATAGAGTAACCATAGAAATCAAAACTACGTCCACCATACCCACACATATGAACACAGCAGCAATGACGCTTCTTTTAAACCAAATAAAGACCCATCCCACCCCGCTAGCTACTGCCCTCTCTCATTAATCAACACAGATTTAAAACTTATAACAACACTTGCAACAGGAATAGAAACAGTCACTCCTCTACTAATCCATTCCGACCAAACAGACTTCATCAAAAATCGACACGCCTCAGATAATATCCGCAGGTTCTTCAACTTAATCAACATTTCACAATATAAACAAAACAAAGCAATAATTGTATCACTAGACGCTGAAAAAGCATTTGACAAAGTAAATTGGTCCTTCTTATTCAGCCCACTCTGCAGGTTTGGTTTTGGAGAGTCATTCATCCATTAGATAAGAACACTCTACACTACACCAAGAGCCACAATAACCACAAATGGAATCACATCACCAAGCTTCACACTTTATCAGGGAACCAGGTAAGGATGCCTCACTCTCTATCTTTAATTGCAATATTCATCGAAGCGCTACCTGCAGCAATACGCCAAAACAATAAAACCAAAGGAATCCAGAACAATGGTTCAGAGCACAGAATCAGCCTTTACGCAGAGGATTTACTATTATACCTTCAAAAACCTCACCATTTATTACGAGAGACATTCAATATTATCACAGACTTCTCCAATATTTCAGAATATACAATAAACTGGAACAAATCCACTATTCTACCACTATCTGACAACGCCTGTAGCCCAAGTTCACACTCTCCCACTTCACACTGGCAACATTAAATACTTCGGCATCAACATTTCCTCCAGGCTGAACTGTTTAATCTCAATTACACCCCTCTGCTACAAAACATAGAAGAAGATCTCAAACATTGGACCAATTTACCACTCATTCTCACTGGACGTATTGCAACTGTCAAATGAAAATCCTACCTCAGATTACTTACCTATTCTTACTACTCATCACACCCACAGATAAATGGTTCCAATCACTTAACACAGTAACAACACAATTTTACTGGAAAAACAAGAAAGCAAGAATTTCACTATCAACATTACAAAATACAAAATCACATGGTGGCCTTGATGCGCCAACCTTTCTCATATATTTCCTGTCAAATCAATTGCAGTATTTATTCAAATGGACTCAAAAAGAAAACTACAACAACTCATGGCTAGGCATAGAACAAAACCAATGTAAAACCATCTCACTTGCAAACCTTTCATTCCTTCCCCCATCAATCAAAAAACTGGACTATTACAAGAACAGCATCACTATTTCATCAACTCTGACAGTCTGGTGGAAAAGTCACAAAATCATCAAGTCATCACCAACACCATGTAGACACATTGCAATTTGGTACAATCCCGACTTTCAGCTAAACAACACTCCTATTCACTTTTCAGCATGGCAACAAAAGGGAATCACTCACCCCCATCACCTCTTTGAAAACGACCACTTCATATCATTCCACACAGTAATCCGGCAGTACAGGGTTGGGAGAGATCAGTTTCTCCACTACCACCAGCTGAAATTTATTATTAAATCTAAAATTAGTATAACCGACCATCTCCAATAAGTGAAGAAATCGTGAAAATAACAACTTAAAAAAAAAATAACCTCCAAGCTTTATAAACTTATTTCAAAATCTGGAACATCCATAACACTCCCAACAGAAAAATGGGAAGGGACCTGGCTCCCCCCTCCTCAACCCCGACTTCTGGATTCAAATTAATAAAAATATTTTCTGTATGACCAGTAACACAAACTTACAGCTCATACAAAATAAAACTATCCACAGAACACATATCACCCAGTGGAAAATGTTTAAAATGGGATTAGCTAACACAGACACATATTCACATATTGCACAGACAACTATCTTCATTCCACTTGGTCTTGTCGACCAGTACATTCACTTTGGGTGTCAGTCACTGAAAAACTCTCCTCTGTCCTGGGCTGCAGAATCCCAGCGTCTCCAAAGCTATGCTTACTGGGGGACTTGACACAAGTTGATATTGCCAGCAAACACAGAAACCCACTACACATTTCTCTAACTATCACCAAGAAAGAAATATTTTACAACTGGAAATCCAAATCATCTTGCCATATTTCCCACTGGACCAACTTACTCACAGACTAAATCTCGATAGAACAGATAACAGTAAAGAAAAAAACAATATATCAGCCTTTAATGAAATGTGTGAACTCATTCATAACTCACCTTTACCCACCTTTACCTCACCCAGAACACCGGGAACAAACCTATAACTGAAGCCACTTACATGACCACCCATCCCACCCACAACTAAAACACATTACAATGAAAGCGATGATGATGACTAGAAGGGAAAAATACTATTATTATTATTATTACTATTACTATCGTTATAATTATTATTGTTATTGCTATAATTGATATTAATATTATTAATATATTACTGTTGTTGTTATTACGATTAAATTACTATCATAACCATCAGTACTTACCCATTACTCATCTATTTCTTAATTTATTTTCTTGACCCTCCAGGCTAAATACCCCAAACTGTGTTCAAAAGCCTTAAAAAAGTGTTTTTTGCATAATATGTCCCCTTTAAGTATTGCTTTGTACAAATGGAGATATTTTATAATAACATATACTATGAATATTATTGTTGATATTGATAAACAAAAAATAAAGAAATTATTATACCATTATTTTTATTTTTCAACATTTATAATAATTATAACATCATTAGCAAAAGGAATAATGATAAAATCAAAAGAAAAAAAATTATAACACTAATAATTTTGTCATAATTACAACATAATAACATTATTCAAATATAATATATATTTTTGACTGTTTGATTATGTACCTTTTGGTTTGAATGGTGCAGTAATTCAAAATCTTATTGTACCCTAATCCCACACATGTGGGTTCATGGTAAAATTAAAGCCTCCTCATTTTAGGGTCTGAAAATTTGGTCAGCCAAACCATTGTGCATGACTGCACATGTCACACATGTTGATGCCTTTTAGAGACAAACAGTCTAGCTAAAATAACAGACTTCAGAGTAGTTCAACAGCTCTTTGATAAGCTTAAATACATTACTCTACAAAAGGTTAATCGAAGTTTTGTTTCTTTTTCGTATATGTGCGCTACTGCAGTGCAGAGCATGACCCACTTCGTAAAACAAACTCTCATCATGTCAGAAGCGAAGCGAAAAAAGCCTTACTATACAGCTGTGAGTGCAGTCACCTCCTGCTGGCCTCTGGCATATTGCTCCCACCTCATCCTGCTCTAAAAGACTCTGATTGGGCTGTGCTACTCTGGGCCGCTCACATTCGTTGAAGACTGTACCTTGGCGAGATGGATCTGTCTGATTATAGACATTGAATCAGACAGGTCCAGTAGCTGTGCAAGGTTACAGAAACAGTGCAGGTGTACTTGAACAGACTCCTTGAATATACATTTGGACCACTGAATGGAGCAGACTAGGTAGTCTAACCTCCTGTACAAGTCTCCTGTTAAATTATAATATATTCTAATTTCTCTGCTTAGGTCTTCCACAAAATCTACTGTAGAGATTTTACTGTTTAAAAAGTACGTTTACAATTAAACCTGAAAGCACCCGCTGTAAGTTTCAAAAGAAGTCTACAAAGGAAACACTTCAATAAATACAACCAAGAAATCACCTGAGGGCTTTTGGTGTGCATCATTGTTTAAAAACTGAATCGTTTTTTTATGGGTGAATTTTGAAATTATATATATTTTTAGATGCATTATCTAATAAAACAACATGGCTTATGCTGTGAACCTTTCATTCTATAAATGTGTAGTGACTGTTAAAAGAACATCTTTATCTTCATGAACAGATTTTGTTCACTGTAGCATCAGTCTACGCTGAGTAAAATTTGCATACACAAACTCAGACCTAGCATTGGATTTGAGTGAATCCTATGGCAACACTGAAATGACATTTAGATTAAAAATGCCAAACAGTGTGTGAAAATGGCCGCATACCAACTTTTTGGTCAAGTTTGATAAGGGTCTGCTTCATAAAAGAAATAAAGGTGAAAAGGGTCCTTGAAAATGTGTTCTGATTTTAAAATAAACAGTATCAGATAATCATGTAACACAACCCTATTGTGACTACATGAAGGCATGAATTGAAAGACTGCTAGTTTGAGCTCACCTGTCCATGTGTCCTTGGACACTTAACCCCAAAATGTGTTAGTGGAGTATAAATGGGTTTGAAAGGGAGTAGATGTGTTAGCTAATATTGATGGACAACTTATACATAAACTCTGAACCTTCAGTGAGTGGATGTGAGCAGGAAGGGGTTTGATCTCCAATCTGGAAATGCGGCTCTGCACCACTGAGCTAAAGCACTCATTTGCAGCTGGATTTAGCCGGCCCCCTAGAGCCGGTACAGGCCAAGTTAGCTTAACTTCTTCCCCTGGCAGCTCCTGAGCAGCTGAGAGGAAATGGCTGGGTCACTATGGATAACATAAGTCAGGAATCCCACAATACCCCACCAATCTCTTCATGTTTGAAATAGGTTTTCCCCACTCTGTGACACACCCGCCAAGCAATTATAGTCTTATAAATACCCAAAGACTTTGTTTGTTTTGCACTTATTTGGGAAAGGGAAGCATGTTGCATGGGAGAGGTACTTAGGTCAAAGACTTGGCTAAACTCTTCCACCATTTCTATAAAAAACGGTGTCACAAAGCCTGCAGTTGTGTCCTACAGCCCGTGAGGAGTGCAGTCAGTTGAGCACCTTTTCTAATCTCTAAGGTACCAAAGTCAAAGGAAGGGGGTGAAAGAGAGGAGCAAGCTGAGAGAAATCTCATGTGTAAATGACTTTTTTTTTTTAGGAAGATGAGTAAAAACCACAAAGTTATGAACAGCATAGAAATTATTTTTTTTTTGTTAAATTATGATCTTGTGCAAAGTCTCATACAACACATTTCTATTTGAACTTGCAGTTAAAAAACAGTCAATTTGAAACACATATATATTTGACATCAAAATATTCATCACAGTATGAAGATTTATTTGATTTCTTACGTTTTTTTAGTTTCTTTAGTTTTATTTTAATCAGTCTTATTTGTAAATACTTAGGAAAATGAGCATGATCATGTCAGAAACTGTTGCAGGACTAAATATGGCTAAATATGAAGCTACATTTGTCGTAAGTTTTCCATTAATGCCGGAGAAGCTTTTTATTTAAAAGATATGAGTTAAATACATTTGTAATACTTTATGCAAGGTTTTAAATCTTTCAGTGAACTCTGGATTTAGTTATAAAACCTCCACATTTTAGATGCTTAGAATTCCCAGAAAGGTACTCATATAAAGTTAATCAAACATTTATTGAATAATTGTGAGTGAAATATTGTTTATTTTTTCTCCACATCTTTAAGGTCATTATTTATCTGAAAATAGAGCAACTTGACAGTATAACTGCCTTTTTATCAAAGTCACTGCAGAGATTAAAGAGATTTGACCTGATGAATAAAGCTGAAAAGTCAAGAATATGTTAATTACCACATTCATGATTAAGAATATTGTAACATTTTACCTGCTTTCCATGAGAAATCATTTCCCTTTGAAAACACAAAGTCTGGCTGTACAGACAAGAAAAAGAAAGACAGGAGCAGATAGGGGTTGGGGAAAGTCCTTGCTTGTGGTGTCCTTGCAGTCCAACCAAGGATATCTTTCAGAGTCATTGTCCACCTCATTACTTCCTGCCCTGTGGAAAGAACATAATGTTTATCAGAAACTCAGAGACTTGAACCTCAGACAAAATGACTGTTGCTCTTCAAAGGCATTAAAAACTGTATGGCTGATGTTTTTAAACAGTTTCACATTTGGGATATGGACAGAGTTCCATTCCAGAACTCTGTTGGGACCAAACCATGTGGAGCAGAAACATTCAGCATTCAGCACCAGACAGATGAGCTCAACTGCTGTTCAACTGAAACTCTTCCAGTTACCACATTTTTAGAAGCAAATCCTCACTGTTTTGCTTTAATGGCATCCTTTTTTTTCTTTCCTTTTCCTTATCATGCTTGTAATCAGATACACATTCATGATCAGAGACACTTTTGGGGACTAACACCTACAGCTGTGTCAGCACCTACACAACATACCCTTACAAGTGATATACAGATTTTCTGAAACCTTCATACCTGTTTGACACATCTTGCAAGGGGACTTGGGTCCAGCCTTCTCAGCACCACAAGGCGCCCATAACTTTAGCCACATGTGACACCATTACACAGCCCAACTCCCTCTCTCTCTTCCCCACTCACACACAATAATAAAGATAACAATATATGAATCATAATAAGTAGAAGGGGTCTGAGAGCACACATCTCAACCAAAGCATTTCCAACATTGTCAGGTGAGTTATTGTCAAAAATTGGGAAACGTCCGGATGCAGATCACCACCAAAATCAAATGACTTGTCTGTTGTGCAGTTACCAACATGCCCTGAAAACGTCTGCTGAGAACTCCTCAAGTTACTGTAAATCCTCAAACACGGGCAGGGGTCTTTATTTACGAAATCACAAAGCATACCCAGCATTTATATGAGGGAGGCTTTCTATTAGAGGCAGACCTTTATGTTAAAGTCTCTAAGTCGTTTTTGTTGTTTATTTTAATCAAAATCAGGTATCATAATACCAAAAATTTAGTTCAGCTTCATGAATGGGTTACTAAATTGCCCTAACTAAACAACAGCAATATTATATATTATTATAATATTATGTTTATATATAAACAACAGCAATGTTATCATGGATAAATACTCTTGTCTTGTTTCATGCTAAAGACGATTGTATGTAAAACTAAACACATTCTGAATTTGAATTATCATACTTAAATGTGTGTGTAAAATAACATTTAAGGTTTGTTTTTGTCTTTTCTTTAATTTATGAATTCATTATTATTTATTCTAAACTAAAAATCTTCCAAACTTTAAATAAAACTTCTTTGATAATACATCTATCTGTCTATGTCAGGACTTGAAACGAGGGTAAACTAAAGCAGAGTACACTCATGAGGATTTTCTAAATCTGAAGAGATTTTTTATCTGTTAGAGACCCCATATATGAAGATTGAAAAAAATCAGGCACTGAACAGTTTGGATCGTACTGTGTGTGGTGTGCTCCAATAATCTCAACACATCACACCACACACATAACAATTCTGTCCCACCACTGATCTCGAATCTAGTCCTCAAAGACAGAAATCTCATGTGATCAAACGTGATCGAACAAAAACGAAGAAGAAGAAGCATAGCAACAACCATGAACGTTGTCTATGGCAACAACCGGAAAACACAACACACAACTCGTTTCTTAGGTCCACCGAACTTGATGTTTCTGTTTCAGGTCGGCCGTGCTTGTTTATATTTACACCTGCTTCCTTGTTCCTCAGTCAGCTCACTTCTTGATTGGCTACATTCTGTTCCACGTCACAACTCACGCAGTCATGACTCCTGAGTCGTCAGCTTTCCCCACACACATGAAAATTTTTGGTCGTAAATATTGAACAAGTTTAATATTAAGGATTGTCAGCCCCAACCCGTTTCAGAGCCGATTATTGGGACAAATTCACTCTTAACACACCTCAGACCACAGGACAATCTTATAGGATAATCTTATAAGACATAAGATAACCGGGCATTTGGCCAGGAAGGGGGAAAGTTGGGACAAAAACAGCCTGATAGTCTTCATGTGTGTACCCCACTTAAGAAAAACAACAGTTAGACAGACCCAAATGCAGATAATCAAAAGGTATTTTTAAACTAAAAGAAGAGAAAAACAAAACAAAAGTAATCCTTTACAAAAAATCCAAAACACTACAAAAGCACTCACAGAGTGCAGACCTCTGCCAAGCAGCTTCAGTCAGTGGCGAAAATGGTCCAATCTGCCATGTTAAATAATCCTTTAAAAAATTCCTGGATCCGGATGGTGATTCGGTCAGTCCTAAAATCTAATCATTTCTTCCTTATCCCACAAACAAAGAAACAGACAAACTAACTAACCAACGCTGGCAAAAACATAACCTCCTTGGTAATGAAACAAAAATATCTAATAAAGTAGAAATCAAACCATGGTAAACAAAGTACAAATCAAGGTCACTAAAGAGTTCAACAGAAAACAGAAACTACCTACAAAACTAGAGGAACACTGGAGAAAACACAGAGGAACACTGAGGACGCTTAAGACTCATACTGTGGCTGTGACATAAAGAGGAATGAACCCACAAAGACAAGGGGAAACACAAAGACCAAGGGTCTGTCCCAATTGTACCCATTTGCCCTTGTCTAACCCCTCAACTCCGCATTTTGCGCGTTCACGTCTAGCGGAGGGGTGTCCAAATTCTCAGTAGGGCTAAGGGGAAGCGCTGAGACAAAGGGCTACACAGCCCTTGAAATGAAGACATTTTTTGTTTTAAGAACAAAAAAAGTCTTCAAAGGCCTCGTCTCCTTCAACGCCAGAAAATTGCCCGTTTGGAGTTTGCACCAGAGCGCCAAACATGGGACATTAAAAAGTGGAAGAAAGTTTTATTTCTGATGAGAAAAAAATGTCACCTTGATGGTCCTGATGGCTTACAACATTACTGGCATGACAAGGAGATCCACCTGAGATGTTTTCTACACGTGGAGGGGGCGCCATCATGATCTGGGTGCTTTTTCCTTTAGTGGAACAACGGAGCTTCAGGCTGTGCAGGGGCCTCAAACAGCAGCTGGCTATGTGGAGATGTTGCAGGGAGCGTCCCTCATGACTGAAGGCCCCGGTTTGTGTGGTAATGACTGAGGGCCCTGGTCTGTGTGGTAATCACTGAGGGCCCTGGTCTGTGTGGTAATCACTGAGGGCCCTGGTCTAAGTCCAGTTGAGAACATTTGGGGATGGGGGGCAAGGGAAGTTTACAAACATGGACTTCAGTTCCAGACAGTGGATACCCTCCGTGAAGTCATCTTCACCACTTGGAGCAACATTCCTACTTGCCTGGAAACACTGGCATCAAGCATGCCGAAACAAATTGTTGAATGGCGAAGCTACTCATTACTGAGTCCTTTTTTGAACATTTTATTTCGATTTTAGGGGATTTTCGGGGGATTTTGAGCTCTGGTCTTAAACTTTTAACCAGCTGATGAACAGCCTATTTCAGTTTAATGGTTGTTTGCAAAGAATTGCTTATTCAAATGTTTTTTTTTCTCTCTCCGATTTCTTCTAACCTGGAAATCTTTAAGGTCTCTAGATGATTGCCAATACATACATATATATATGTATATACATATATAATATATATATATATATATATATATATATATATATATATATTCTGTTGTCTCTTTCTCCAAACCATCAACCTGCCTTTTAGACCCTATCCCAACTAAGACAACTAAGTAATCAAAACTCTTCTTAAAAAAACCTACCCTTGATTCAGGCATATTAGATAACTACAGGCCTATATCAAACCTTCCGTTTAGTTCAAAGAGCCTCGAAAAAGTAGTGGCTAATCAGCTATGTGACTTCCTGCAAAACAACAGCCTGATTGAGGTTGAGCTTCACATGAGGGACTTCTCTCTATACTTGTCTTGTTAGATCTTAGTGCAGCTTTTGACACCATAGATCTCACATTCTCCTGAAGTGATTAGAGGAATTACTTGGGATTGCAGGGACTGCTTTAAGTTGGTTTTTCTTACTTATCTGATCAATACCAGTTTGTACACATGAAAAATAAGTCTTCTGTGCACACTAAAGTAAGTTATGGAGTTCTACTCCATGCTACTGATGCTCAACTGTATGCATCAATGAAGCCAGGTGAAACAATTCAGTTATATGAACTAGAAGCGTGTCTAAAGGACATTAGGGGCTGGATGTTAAGAAATTTTCTTCGTCTTAACTCAGGCAAGACAGTCATGCCTATCCTGTCTTAGAGCGATGCTGAAAAGCTAGTCCATGCTTCTGTTACCTCCAGACTGGCTTATTGTAAAGTTCCGTTTCCACCAAGTGGTCCGGTATGGATCGGCACGGTTTGGCTCAGGCCGGATCGGTAAAGCCTGATCCTGGTTGCGTTTCCACAGCCAGCCGTACCCTACCTGGTAGGCGGCATCTAAGCTGGATGCCGATAGCATGACGTCATAGCAGCGCGACACAGTGTACCCAGCTATTAAATACAACGAAGAAGAAAACGCGACACAGTAAACAAAGAGCAACGATTCTCTTCACCAAGAATACTGAGGAAGGTCTGCACCACCACAGTAGACCATGGGACGCTGTATCTTGATGCCATTTTCCAAACAAAAAAGCCTTGAGAGTTATCCTCACGAAGACGAGTGGAGATTTAAACATGGCGGGGCTGTGTTGTTCTTTATTACCGCTGTCGCACGGGAAGGGACGTCTCCTTCGACCAATCAATGGGCTGCAGTGTTTCTAGCTCCACCTTCTGGGGTCGGATCGGTATGCTTGGCACCCTAACAGAAGGGTCCCAAAAAGTAGGTACGGTTCGCTTATAAGGGGTCCTGTCCCGGTTTTAGGCTATAGAAACGCCACAAAAAGCAGGCCATACTGAGACGAAACCGAACTGAACCCTCTGGTGGAAACGAGGCTTAATTCTCTTCTAGCAGGCTGTCCCAGCAATTTGCTTAAGATGCTTCAGCTGGTTCAACATGATGCAGCACGCACAAATATAGAAAAGAATCATGGTCAGTAAATGGTTCCTGAGAAGAGGAGCCTGATAGGCAGGCCAGCACTTTGGGAGCGTAATGTTCTTGAGGGGTTGTACGGCACTACAAGCTCTTTGAGATAAATTGGTGCCTGTCCACTGAGAACTTTATAGGTGAGAAGAAGAATCTTGAATTCTCTCCTATATTTTATGGGAAGCCAATGCAGAGAAGCTAATACAGGAGTAATATGGTCTCTTCTCCTAGTTCTAGTCAGTACATGTGCTGCAGCATTTTGAACCAGCTGAAGCGTCTTAAGTGACTTAATAAGTGTACATTCAACAAAGACAAATATGGCGCTAAATAGATAAAGATTGATTGATTGAATCTAGATTCACCAGAGACAAATGTGGTGAGGACAGATTTATGATCTGGGCTTCCATGGGTTTTTGTCGTTCTCATAAATTCTGATTTTTAGTCTCTTTGTCTCTGCCTGGATGGATACATCTCTGGATGTATGTATGTGTATATACCAATATATATTCCATGTATTTGTATATATGCATATATGTGTATCTATTAAATGAAGAATATGGCTTCTGTCTGCTCAATTGTAAAGTGCCTTGAGATAACACCTGTTATCAAGGTCAAGGTAAACTTTATTATCCCCGAGGGGCAATTTGTTCTGCAGCCAGCAGTATCACACAGACAACAAACCAACAATAAATACAATAAATAATCCATTAAAGGCAGTAAATACAGCAGCAACATTACAGAGAGTTATTCAGCAGAACAATGGCTACTGCAACCAAAGAATTCCTCATCCTATTGGTTTTGCATTTAGGAACGCTGTATCTGCGACCTGATGGAAGCAACCTGAACTCATCATGAAGGGGATGACTACGATCATCAAGGACTGACTGGGCCTTCTTCAGAGTCCGTCTCTGGTACAACAGTCAGGTCATTAAGTGAGGTGCCAGCAATTCTGCTACACACTTTAGTGATGCCCTGCAACCTGTTTCTGTTATGAACTGGCGCTATACAAACACTGACTGATTGATTGATTGATTGAAGTCTGGGGAGTGGTCTGGAGCAGGGAGACCAAGTTGGAGAGACAGACGAGAGACTGTGGTCAAGCCAGCCACTTCTCTTTTTTTCCGTGGTCGAGCCAGCCGCTCCTAAATTTGAAGTGCTCATGTAATTGAACCTTTACGGTAAATGCCAAGTGAGAACTTAATTATGTTCTAGTTTTCATTTTCCCGTCAAATGTGTGAAATATAGAAGCCTTGCCTCAACACTGGCTCTAAGATGCCTCATCTTCCAACACAAATGAAAAGAATGCATAATGATATTGTATCAACTTTTAAGTAATCTGTTTTCAAAGTACAAAACAATTACACCATAAAAGTACTTCATACTGCTTGCCTCCAGGAGGTCCTCTTTACAAGGACACCAGTTTCATCAAGTACAAATGAAAAAAAAAAATCTTATTTCATTTAATATCTGGCCCAAAGGGCTCAAAATAAACTTGCCATGCATTTATGGACCTTCATTTAATACAATATTATTACACATTCTGTTGATTCATGTTGGAAGACGCGACATCTTAGAGCCAACATCAAGGCGAGACTCCTATATTTCACACTTTGATGGTCACAGGAACACATGAAACTGATTAAGTCGTACAGCCTGCCTGTCACCCCCACCTCTCACTTGGCACAGAGCATTTACCATAAAGGTTCAAATACATGAGCCCTTAAATTTAGGAGCTGCTGATTTGACCACAGGAAACAGAGGAGCGGCTGGTATGACCACAGTCTCTCTCGTTTGTCTCTCCCACACGCTCTTCCTGCTCCATACTGCTCTCCAGACCTGGAGCACTTCTGTTGTTGAACTTGGTTATGCTGCGTTTCTGCTCTTGCAGGTGTTTTCAGTGTTGGATTGTTTTGGGATTTGCTTCGTTTCTAACTTGAAGAGTGTTTCCGCTCTTGCAGGTGTTTTCCTCTTATTGAACTGCATTATAGGCCGTTTGCCCTCGTCGGCCTGTGTACTTTAGATTATTGACGATTACAATACTAAAATAAATGACCTCTAAAATGTGTGGCTGGGATGAGAAAACATGAATACATTCTTGCTTAAGTTAACTGTCTTCAGCAAGTGTGGAGAGAGATTTTTTTCTCTGTGTAGCAATTGTTTAGGCTGCAGTGCTTATGAAAGAGCAACAGAAAACCATCTTTAAATTTTAATGACACAGCTCCTGTGATACACATCTAGATGTGCCTCATCTCAGCTAGCCATGACTTCTAACATTACAAAGCTTTTCCTCTCAGTTCTTCTTTAATCAGCTTGATACTAGGGCTGAAACAATTCCTCAACTAATTGCAGTTATTCGATTGAAAAAGCTTGAGGCAAATTAAGTTCTTTGAGACTTCGTTTAAATCCGGACCACTATACAGCGCACTGTGTTTGACACAGATGGTCATTTCTGTTACGCAACGCGCATGCTGCTTCCGCTGCTGATCCACCACTGTAATGTAGAGGTGTGCACGGACTGCAAAATCATGCAGGAAGAGACAGGCAAAAAGAAGATACTCCGCAGAAGTCACAGCAATAAGTATCCCAAGTGTGGGATCACTACAAGTAGAAACGAAAAGAAAACATAGTGCAGTGTGTCTACTGTAAAACAGAGTTAGCTTAGCATAATAGCACATCGTCAATGCTGCAGCACCTCAACAGAAAACATCCGGTCTATGCATCAAGTCCGCAGGCCGGACACAACAAGATAACTCTCACTATACATTAGCAGTAGCAGTTAACAGATATCAATGTGATCAATGATTGAGATGAAGTCTAGTAAATTACGTACGTTGATTGTGGTTCTGTGTAAAGGCTGGTTCAGAACATAAATCAATGCAGTGGCTACTTGCTTTGTATTATGTGCATTATGTGCACATACTTTTCACATTCAATAATCTTCCTTCTAATTTGATGGCGATGACTAGACCAGAAATAGAACAGAAAATACTGACAGTGAGTAGAGTAAGCAGGTATAGGACATCCTTATATATACTAAATAAATGTGCATTAGCTAGTTGAATTAGATTATATCTAAGTATGATATTATTTGGGCCTAGTAATAAAATGTGATAAATTAGATCCTCAATTGGAAATTAGCATCATTACAGCAGTAAAGGCAAAAATATAGCAAAAATAGATAACCATGAATAAAAACAAATAATCATAATAATTTTAAAATAACCAAACTAAAAAACATACTAAAAAGGCAAAATATGACCGAGAGAAAAAAAATAAAATTGCAAGAACATAAGCAAAACAAATTTTAAAGTTCAAAAATGTTTACACTATTGCACATAGTAAGTAAATATAAATACCATTTGATTAGTTCCAACTGATTTAGTGCTCACTGCAGTGACAGTTATCATTACAATTTAAAGGGCCTGTTTATCCATTCAGGTTTTTACTGTATGTAGGATTTGTACATTTTTGAGATATCAGCTGTAGAGATGTCTGCCTTCTCTCTACTATAAATGGACTGAATGGCAAAAGTCCTGTGATGCTCAAAGCACCAAAAAATAGATTTGAAAAATTCTATACCAGTGTCTCTTTTCTTAAAATGATGACCTGGTTGCTCAAAATAATCTGCAGACCTCGTTGAGAACAGTTTCATGTAGGAACTACTTTTTTCCAATAGTAAAATGAACATTTTGATTTTGGGATCCAGTTTATGCAATAAAAATGTTCAAAAAAGAAAATAATTAATTGTTCATTGAAGAGACCTGGCTTATTTTCACCAAAATAATCAATGGAATACTTGATTACAAAAAGAATCAATAGCTGCAGCCCTACTTGATACCAAACAAAACGTACAGGTAAATAGCATAAGTTCACAATAATAAATATCTGTGAGGACATAAAGTCAGTCTTCATTCAAAATTAATCCTGCATCCAATTAAAATATACCACTATCCCATTTAGGGTCGTGGGAGCTGGAGAGTATGTCATGGTGAGAGGAGGGGTACAACATGGACTGGTCACCAGTCAATCACATCACAGTCTGATATCTTGAGGCAAACAACCAGGTATATTCACATTTTAGTCACCAATTACATACAACAAGTAGCTTTGGTCTGTGGTATTAACCTAAAATCAAAAGAGAACCCCAACGCATACAGCGAGACCACGCACGTTCCACAGCGAAAGAGCCAGACCACAGGTGCACTTTTACCAGGAAAGTTTTTGTTGTGAGGCAACAGCACCACTATCTGCAACACACACAGCCCTGTAAAAGATGTCTACACTGACAGTCTTCACACCAGCACTTGACAAGGCTTCTTCAAGTAAATCTAAGGCAGTGAAAAAAGCACAGATGTCCATTATGTTATGCAGTTCAAATGAAGCCATTGTGATTCTTTGTTGCATTTCAGACAACAAACATTAAATATACTTACTGTACAAACTCCAAAGGCTGAAAGCCACATCTGGGTTGATCTCAACATCATTAAAACTGGCAATGTCCAAAACTATACCAAATTTCCATTTGCTTGTGTTTCACAGAAAATGCATATTTCCAGTGCACAAACAAAACTCTGTTCACAGAGACAAATAATGAGCAGAAATTAAATGCAAACATAAAGACACACATGGACAGATGCACAGTGGATTGATGAATAGGAGGAATTCTGCTTCATGTATTTTCCTTTCAACATTGTGACAACAGAGATGTCTTTATTCATGCCAAATTTAAGCACGTTTAATGTATCAGAGAACATGATCTCAGCTTAATCTAGAAGATCCTGAGACTCTGTTTTTCACCTATAGCCACACTTGAGCTTCTGCTATTGCAACTCATAACTTCCTTTATGCCAGCAGCTACAAATACAAGATGCCATTTCCTTGTCTGTCCAGCCATCCAATGATGTGCTCCTTAATCTGCCTCTTTCCCTGGCGTTGTTTCATTGTAATTTTAATTTAGGATTTATTCCTATAGCCCTAGGCAAATTTCACGCACGCTCTCATGATGGCAGCTTGTTTTTTTCACGTTTCCATTTTCACAGCATACCACCAAATGATTAAAAAACGTCAAAGTACCTTACTACGGTACTGACGTTAAACGCATTTGTCAGCTTCATAATTATCATCGCAAAGCAAGATGAGCGACAAAAAGAGCAGAAGACTGACTGCACAATTCGTAAGCAAGCCATGTGAGTAAGCAGTGGTGAAGCTGTCAGGGCAAAATGACAAAAAGCTCTTACCTTGGACCTTGGTATTGCTGTCTGTAATGGGTCCTATCGATGCATACTGAACGACGTTGCACAGATAATACCTGTATGAGTAGCGGGAGAAAATCGTGTATGAGATGAGAGGCGGTGGAAAAACCAGCAGCACAGTTTTAAACAGACGGCCAGTGTAATCGAGAGACAAAGATAGAGACGAGGAGGCTGCAAAGCTCCCATACAGTGCTGCATTACACTGTTGAAGATGAGATGGCAGTGGGATGTGTTCTTACTCAAACGACATCTGCCTCCTTTTAAAACCATTGGCTAAGAGGTAGGATTTTCTAATAAGCCAAGCCCGCTGTCTCCGAGTGAGCACACCCCGTCTTTCTCTCTGCACATGCCTACGCAGATGCATGAACACACATCCTACGACACAGATGTTCTCAGACTCTGCAGCATCCAAAGATGCTATTTTACACTGTCTCTCCAGCTTTCTCTGCCTTAGCATTTTCATTTTAGCCTTTAATGAGGTCATTCTTAATATGTGCATTTTCCATGTTAATGGTTTTTTAAAAAGCCTACTAAAGATTAGATCAGATTGCTCAGGAGAGATGCTGCGCAAAGTGAAAGATTTTGTAATATCAGGGGTGGATGTTAATGTTAACAATAATACTCACAAATAACAAATATTACACCGACATTTATTGGATAAATTGATATGGCCGTTCAGGTTTCACACTTGGTTTGTTAGATTTCAAATAAAGCAAAAATATTTATTTTTAAACTTGAAATCTGAAAAAAAATGAGGATAATATACACACATCGGTATGGAGAATCTTCCAATCCGTCAGTGGAGCAAGAGGGTTTTAGTTAGAGATATGATCTTTGGTGGGCAGATGCTGCTCTTTGAGATCTACAAAAACAGTCACTGGGGCTACTTTTCTAAATCTCACAGCAAAGCCTGTTTCAGACAAATAACCAAAAGTGGGGTTTGGTTAACGATTTTCAGGGGTCATACTTGCACATCTATAGGTTAATCACCTAACTGACTTCAACGGGTGTGTAAAACCAGAGCATTAGAAAGAGAGATTGGCATCAACTCCGTATATATATATATATATATATAGAGAGAGAGAGAGAGAGAGATAGATAGATAGATAGATATACGTATATGTAGAGAGAGAGAGAGAGAGAGAGAGAGAGAGAGATCAGTGATTCTTGAGACACGGGACAAAATGTGTCCAAGGCATACAACATAGTTTTTGGGCTAAAATATAAAAAACATTGTAGCACAAGAAAGTTTGTTTTGATGTCGTCTTACATTTGTTTTTATTCTAAATGACATGATATGAGAACAGGGCTAAAAAAGACCCATGGCAGGAAGCATGTCTCATTTCCCCCCTGTACCTTAAAATGTCCAAAAAGTAATATTAATTCAAACTGTATCATTGTTTGGAGTAAAACATTAGTAATTATTTTTGAATAAATAAAGAAAATCCACTTTCAGATTTTTTTAATATACTTTTTACTCAATTGAAAATGTGTCCGGAGTTTTAGTCAACACCGTCAGACTTTTTAACAATTTGGAATAAACTCAAGCATAATTTGGGGCAACTTTAACCAAAAGGACCCCTTTTCCTCCTTCACGGTCTCCCTGATGCCAGGTGAACATTTCAGCTCTGGTAAGTTTTTAAAAATTCTTGCTGTCCCATCTATTTACCAAAGCACACATGTCACATCCACAGTGACTAAAAGTCAAAATCTGAGGACAGTTTTCTGTAATATAGCCTGAATTTATATAGATTGGTTGGTTCATGATCAACAGATGATAAACAAGATGGCTCCTGTGAGTAGCAGGTGTGATATCTGAGGAAATGTGCTATTTTGTCAACACCGTCAGAATTTGCGTCTGACAGTGTTGACACCTTCTCTGACGGTGTTGACTAATTCTACTTTATTGTTCAATTTAAGCATTTTAATGAAGTTATACTTAGCAATATCAATTCCTATGCATTTTAATACTATTGCAGTTCCATGTGTCCAATTCAAACTACTGGTGATGTATTAGCCTACTTGAATAAGTTCAATATATCTGATACTCCTTCATTATTCAACCCATTTTAACTGAAGATGCCCAACACTGTTATGTAATTTTTATTTCAGAGCTGGATCTTGAGAAGCCATTCCTCTTAAAGAGCCTTTTTAAAGACTGGCTTTTTTTATTATTTTATTTTTTAGAAGTCAATCCAGGGAAAATTGTTTCTGACACTAATACTGTCATCGGGTGCTGAGTTTTCATGTGGTATAGATTATTTGTCAACCCAGACTTGAAAGATTTTTTTTTTTTTTTTTTTTTTTTCACAATTGTTGCACTGCGCCTTTTTCTTATCTCAGAAGTGCATCCAAATGCTGCTACCTTTCTGACTCTGGTTCATTTTGTTGGTTATTTTTTCAGTCTCTGTCTCCTCCTCCCCGACTCGGGCGTCGCCAGGCACTCATTACTTTCTCTCCTCCTCCTCCTCCCTGATAATACAGCAGCAAATGTCTGTCTCTCTTCAGTCCAGTTGGGCGGCTCACTAATATCTCCTCCCTGAAGTTAGCTGCACAATGTGCATGCATATAGCTGTGTTCACGTGAACAGAGCGTGCTGTGGACAACTCAAACTCAGAGATGTCATTAGTCATTCACGTGAAGGCAGCATGCTGTGCGCAACTCAGACTCATGGGGCACACAAATGGCGTGAAGGCAGCATGGGCAATTTGCATTTAAGAATGGCTCGGAAATGAATGGCTCACTCACAACTACGAATCAGTTCTCATCGTTCACTCAAAAGAGCCGTTCAAAAGATTCAACATCATTCATGAACATCACATCTCTAGTTGGGTGAGCCATCTTCACCTGTCCGTATAAGCAGCACCAGGGAAATGCACTATTGCCAAAAGTATTCACTCATCTACCTTCACACACATATGAACTTGAGTGACATCCTCTCTTAATCCTTAGGGTTTAATATGATGTTGGGCCTATGCAGCTGTAACAGCTTCAACTCTTCTGTTTATGTGAATTTTTGACCATTCTTCCAGAAGCGCATTTGTGAGGTCACACACTGATGTTGGACGAGAAGGCCTGGCTCTCAGTCTCTGCTCTAATTCATCCCAAAGGTGTTCTATCGGGTTGAGGTCAGGACTCTGTGCAGGCCAGTCAAGTTCATCCACACCAGACTCTGTCATCCATGTCTTTATGGACCTGCTGGAAGAGGAAGGGGCCAGCTCCAAACTGTTCCCACAAAGTTGGAGCATGAAATTGTCCAAAATGTATTGTTCTGCTGAATCATTAAGAGTTCCTTTACTGGAACTAAAGGGAAAAGCCCCTGACAAACAACCTCACACCATAACCCCCCCCACCACCAAACTTTACACTTGGCACAATGCAGTCCGACAAGTACCGTTTCCTGGCAACCGCCAAACCCAGACTCGTCCATCAGACTGCCAGAGAAGCGTGATTCATCACTCCAGAGAACGCGTCTCCACTGCTCTAGAGTCCAGCCGTGTGCTTTACACCACTGCATTTGACACCTTGCGTTACACTCAGTGATGTAAGGCTTAGATGCAGCCGCTCGGCCATGAAAACCCATTTCATGAAGCTCTCTATGTTGTTCTTGAGCTAATCTGAAGGCCTTGAGAAGTTCGGAGGTCTGTAGCTGTTGACTTTTTCATTGAAGAAGAACACCTGAATCATCTGTTACCCATTGTTTAAACTCAAAACTATGATGAGATGTTAAACGTGTCAGTTTAGAGGGAATTGATGATTTTTTTAATATAGTATCAGACTTTTGTGAGAGTTAAGAAGAGAATTTGAATGACATTTTTCAGATTTTTGATCAATTCCTTGTTTCTGAAAATTTAATATGTCAACTCCATCACTGTCAGTGACTGGTCCACCCCGTCAGACAGTGTTTTTTGTAATATTTTTCAAAAAAGGGAGTCTGTTTGATTCCTTTAATGAGATTTGTTCAGAGACTAATTCATTTCCAATGGTCATGTGTATTTTTTATGCTTAAAAATGGTACAGTTCAGTTTTAGGGTTAAAGGCAAATATGATTTATCCACATAATTTCCATTACATTCACTAAACGTGTGATAAAATTAAATAATTAAATGTTATTTAATTGATTTCAAGACGTGTACATTATTGGGGAATTGGAAAACTCATGAGAGAAAACATTTCTGTTACATTTTTTTTTTTTTAACAAATTTACAACTCTACTGATGTGTCTGATGGTGTTGACAAAAATGTACGCGCAGATCCAGCAAACATATAAATTGTATAAAAAATATTCAACCAGGAGGTTGAACCAAAACAGAGTTGGATAGCCAAAACATCATTGAACAAAGATAGTCACAGATTTAGAAAATTTTGACTATTTACTTTTGGTATATGAAAACCTGTTTTGT